>CM044963.1:67500-80146 GCA_024516035.1 Bactericera cockerelli | reverse complement strand
GGTACCGAGATGTACTACAGGTAGGATGTCATATGAACCTCCCCTTTGGTGCCGAGTAAGGATACCAAAGAGGGGAAATTTGCCTTGACTCTCGGTTTACAAATCTAACTTGAGAAATTTTGAAATTTTGCCATTGGGGACTGAAAGGTAAAAGTTAACGAAAAATAAATAACAAATTCGTAATCAGCACCTCAAAATCATTGGATTTCATATGTTACAACCCCCATGTAGGATGAATGATAAAATAGTTAATCCAAAAATACTTTTTCAAATAGCATTTCCTCACAAAGCATTTTTTCACAAAGTAATTTTGTGAAAAAGCAACAAAAAAAAATTTGTGGACCGCTTCGGATTTTTGAAGACAGAAGCCGTATTCTAAACTTTTTAAACGAAAAAAAAAGGTAATTTTAGATACTCTATGCGGTGGGGTCCGTACACCACACATTTTCTTTATTCCCTCAGGCCTGGAATGACATTGTTTACCTTTACCCATCCTTACCTCAGTATGCTCCACGCCTAGGTGGGGACGGGAGGAACGGATGTTGTGGGGCTTGATTATAAAACAACACTTTCTAATTACATGTTTTCATTACATTATAATACCTACCTACCTGCATGAAGTTTACTTTACATATTACATAGACGCAATTATCTCTATATATAAATGAGAAATATGGACGGACTTTGTGGGTTTGTGGATTTGTGGGTTTGTGGCTTTGTGTGCAGGAATTGTTTAGGCGAAACGGTAAGAGATAGCGAAAAATTGATGAGAGACGACCCCAAGTAAAATTGCCGGAAAATACCAGGAAAACTTTCAAAAGTCCGAAATTTCAAACCGTCCTTGAGTTATGACCTTCCTCAAGTATTGGCTTGAGGAAGGGTCCGATTTTATGACAGTCTTTGCCCTGGAACTTAAAATCTGTCGCGAGGACCTATATTTTTTATTATTCGGTAACACATAAGACAAAACTAGCTTTCATTTAAATCATTTTAGGCCACATTTTGACGTACCGTTCTCAAGATATTAGCCAGAATGTTCGAAATTTTGACCTTTTTTTTCAGACTTTTCACGTTTTTTAACAGATTCTAGCGGAACTTAAAATTTATCGCGGAGACCTATATTTTTTATTATTTAATAACAAATTAGACAAAACAAGCTTTCATTTAATTTATATGAGGCCAAATTCTGACGTACCGTTCTTGAGATATAAGCCAGAATGTTCGAAATTTCTACCTTTTTTTTTTAGACTTTTCACGTTTTTTTGTAAGATTCCAGCGCGGAACTTAAAATTTATCGCGAGAAGCTACATTTTTTGTATTGTAAAAACTGTCTCAGAACATCACATGCTTTTATTTGAGCCCTTTGTTGCCATATTCTGACAATTCGTTCTCGAAATATAGGCCTGTTTGCTACATTATCAATATCCGCTATGATAGATTTGGCTCGGGATTTTGAAATTTACAGCAATGATAATTGGTTGTGTGTGTGTGTGTGTGTGTGTGTGTGTGTGTGTGTGTGTGTGTGTGTGTGTGTGTGTGTGTGTGGATGTGTTTGTGTGGATGTGTTTGTGTGGATGTGTTTGTGGGTGTGTGGATGGGTGTGTGTTGTGTGTATATGGTGTGGATGGGTGAGCGTGTGGATGGGTGTGCGTGTGGATGGGTGTGTGGATGTGTGTTTGTGTGTGTGTGTGGATGTGTTTGTGTGGATGGATGTGTGTGTGTGTGTGTGTGTGTGTGTGTGTGTGTGTGTGTGTGTGCATGTGTTTGTGTTTGTGTGGATGTGTTTGTGTGGATGTGTTTGTGTGGATGTGTTTGTGGGTGTGTGGATGGGTGTGTGTTGTGTGTATATGGTATAGTTTGGGTGTGGTGTATGTGTGTGTGTGTGTGATGTATGGGTGGTGTGTGTGTGATGGCTTGGCGAAGCGGGTGCAGCCCGCTAGTGTAAAATATGTCAAGTAGGTACTATATCTACACTTATAAATGCGAAAGTTAACACTCACTCATTCATTGACACATTCATCTTGATTTCTCAGCACTGGTATGTCCTAGGAAGCTGAAATTTGGCATGTAAGTCACTTTTAGGTCTTAGAGGTGAGCATTAAGGATTTTGAAATATTCTTACTGGAACGTCAGCCGCGGGGAAAAGGGGCTCGTTTACATGATAAGATCACTTTTTCATCGCTGTTTCTCCGTACCGGTAAATTTCTGGTGGCTAAATAATTATAAATGGGTTAACTTTATATTTTAGATGTGTAATAAGAAAGGATTTTATTATATTCCAAATGGGGCTCCAGCTGCGAGGGAAAAAGAGCAAGTTCTAAAAATTGGATGGGTGACACGAAAAATATTACCGTTTTTTTTGACCTAAATGACATTTTTTCTCGAAATTTGAAGTAACGACCTATCAACTCAAAGTGAGAAAGATTTCGGTAAGAATATGAGTTTTCATTTGACATATCGATCGTGAAATTCTGATGAGCTGTTTTTGAGCTACGCCGAGTAAGGACAAAAAATGGATGGATGACACAAAAAATATTCACGTTTTCGACTTAGATGACATTTTTTGTGTGTGTGCGTGTATGTGTGGTGTGTGTGTATCTAATGGGCTGGCGAAGCTGAACAGAAAGAAGGGGAAAGTGGAAGAGAGAGAGAGAGAGAGAGAGAGAGAGAAAGAGAAAGAGAAAGAGAGACAGATTTCTCTCCCCTTCTCAGAGAGTATAGAAAGAGAAGGTGAGAGCCGGAGAAAGACAGGAATAGAGAGAGACAGAGAGAGAGAGAGAGAAAGACAGGAATAGAGAGAGACAGAGAGAGAGAGAGAGAAAGACAGGAATAGAGAGAGACAGAGAGAGAGAGAGAGAAAGACAGGAATAGAGAGAGACAGAGAGAGAGAGAGAAAGACAGGAATAGAGAGAGACAGAGAGAGAGAGAGAAAGAGAGAGAGAGAGAGAGAGCGAGAGAGAGAGAGAGAGAGATAGAGAGAGAGCTTAAGTTCAGTCCCCGATAATTTCCCGGGAGCAGGTATATTCATGTACTTAATAAATAATTCGGGCCATTATCCGCCTAGGGACTGGTGCAATATACTTGTACTTATGTGTACTCATATACATAACTAATATACCTTATCTATGTACCTAGACAGGCTCTCTTACAAGCGTAAAGGCTCTATTAATAAATGTTGTACCAATAAAATAATATTTTTTATACCATACCATTATGGTATAAAAACCATAGTAAATGAATTTTTCTTCATTAATTTGAGTTTGTGAGTTTGTGACCACATAATAATAAGACTCTGAGGGTTAGGTGGTAGAAAATGCTTTGAGCATTAACCTCGCCTGGTGGTTACCTTCCGCTGAAGAGTATTATTATTATTGTGAATCTCTGTTCCGGTAACTTACGAGACTTCTGATTGGTAATCCAGAGCTTGCGGGTTCGAGACCCAGCCGGGACATGACAAGTTATCCTCCCATTCGGGATTTTGACCACATAGTAATGCGTTTTGGCAGGCGCGGCCGGTGGGAAAATGTTTTGGGGATGCCGCCACATAAACCAGACTATTAAAATGGGATTTATGCAGTCGCTCTTTCAGTATCTAAAATTTGAGTTTGTTTACCATGCCAGCAATCGTAAGAATTATTATTATTAAACATATTAGATCAAGTTGTATTTACATAGAATATACAGGGTGTCCCACCAAACTTGGACACCTCAAATTACTCGGCCCCTGAAAGAGTTTTTGAAAAATAAAAAAATCTAGGGTACATGTGCTAATTATGCGGTTTCAGTTATGAATTTTTTTTTATACAGGGTGGTTCAAAAGTCAGAAATTGAGGTGTCAACTTTCGATTTTTTAAATGGATCGACCTGAATTTTATTTGATAATTTTACTTCTAAATGATTCCTGAGTACTTTTTTAAACAAAAATATTACATACAGGGTGGTTTTTTTTCGACCAATTTTTTTTCTAAATCTTGAATAACTCAAGTTCGGTTAATTTTTTCGATAACAAGAATAGAATGTGTTTGTGTAATGAATACACGCACTTTCAATTGGCATCAAAAAAAATTTATACAGGGTGGTTCACAAGTGAAATAATGACTTGATTTTTTTTAAAACTGAGTTTTTTTAATTTTTTATTTGGGATTAATAATTCTCGTCTAATTTTACACATTTTTCGTCAGTCATATCGAAAAACAAAACTAAAGTGTTGTACAGGGTGAGACATAATTTTTTTGTAACACCCTGTATATGGGCAGTCAAAGAGACGCAAAATTAAATATAAAGACTAAATATGCAAGAAAAACTTTGATTTTTAATTAAACTAAAAAGTTATGGTGTTTTAACTAATATTGTCGCATGGACCACCCTGTAGATATTTTCTTAAACCATCATATGGGTAGTCGAAACTGTCTAAAATTCAACGAGGAGTCCAAATCTGAAAGAAAAAAAATGAATTTCAAAAGCCATGTTCAATTTTGTGTCAACGCCTACCTACTTTTTATTTCAAGTTTTAAAATCATTCAGTGTGGACACCAAATTGAAAATGGCTTCAAATTAGTATTTTTTACTTGTTTTTTCCCACATGATTCGAAGTGTTCGTTGAATTCTATACAACTTAGAGTACCTACATGATAGTTTAAGAAAATATCTACAGGGTGGTCCATGCGACAATATTAGTTAAAACACCATAACTTTTTAGTTTAATTAAAAATCAAAGTTTTTCTTGCATATTTAGTCTTTATATTTAATTTTGCGTCTCTTTGACTGCCCATATACAGGGTGTTACAAAAAAATTATGTCTCACCCTGTACAACACTTTAGTTTTGTTTTTCGATATGACTGACGGAAAATGTGTAAAATTAGACGAGAATTAATAATCCTAAATAAAAAATTAAAAAAACTAGGTTTTAAAAAAAATCAAGTCATTATTTCACTTGTGAACCACCCTGTATAAATTTTTTTGATTCCAATTGAAAGTGCGTGTATTCATTACACAAACACATTCTATTCTTGTTATCGAAAAAATTAACCGAACTTGAGTTATTCAAGATTTAGAAAAAAAATTGGTCGAAAAAAAACCACCCTGTATGTAATATTTTTGTTTAAAAAAGTACTCAGGAATCATTTAGAAGTAAAATTATCAAATAAAATTCAGGTCGATCCATTTAAAAAATCGAAAGTTGACACCTCAATTTCTGACTTTTGAACCACCCTGTATAAAAAAAAATTCATAACTGAAACCGCATAATTAGCACATGTACCCTAGATTTTTTTATTTTTCAAAAACTCTTTCAGGGGCCGAGTAATTTGAGGTGTCCAAGTTTGGTGGGACACCCTGTATACATTCATGGAAATTTACATTAATAAAACAAAAACTTGATCAAGGGCGGTGCTAATGCCAACGGCATTCTCTTCCGCACCACCCTTGAAGTTATTCTAGAAAATGTTTGATGATTTTCATTGTATACGAGCTAGGACTTCAGAAAAAATTGTATACGAGCTAGGACTTCAGAAAAGGACCTCTCTTTTTCTTTTTCGTCTGGGGGTGCTGCAGTTCCGCAGCTCCTTAGCACCGGCCACACCTGGTGTTAAGCTTCCTGCTGGATTCATTAGTCCCAGACAGTATAGGTATATATTTATTTATTTAGAAACTCTTTATTAGTAGAACATATATAAAGACAAGTAATGGTAAAAATTAAATAAAAAATTGACAACATTAATAATATAAACAAGAAAAAATAAATAATAAATAAACAAAATATATACATATGTCCTAACTAAAGTGCGGGGTTATTGCCTATGGCAAACTCTTCCACCCAACCCTTATATGTAAATAAGGCGATATTCGTATTATTATCATTATAGGGAATATGAATTGGATTTGCAAAACTGAAGTACGTACCCATGTTATAAATTTAGTACGAATTGGATTTGCAAAATGTTGAATAATTATGCGAGAATATCTCACTAAGTCCACTATTGAGAGTTCAATTCATACATTCAAAATGCACAGTCCTCATTCTGTGCTCTCTGATTGCAATTAGCAGATGTAAAATGGTCATTTTCGAAAGCGCGGGGGATTTTGGTCAATACCGGGACATTACCTTTTTAATCCTCCTTCCCATTCAGAATATTGTACGGGATCACTCAGCTCCCATTTTTTAATTCGCTATATTATATTATTCCAACTTTCACCAGCTCTCTCTCATTCTCCTCATCTATCTCTCTCGCTCCCTCTACTTCCCTCTCTCCTTTTAACTCTCTTCTTCCTTCTATAATTCGTTCTCTATCCTTTCCCTCTCCTTTTTTCTCTCTTCTTCCCTCCCCTTCCTTCTCCTTCCTTCTATCCTTTCCTTTCTCCTTCTCTCTCTATCTTTCCCTATGTCATTCCTTCTCTATCCTGCCCTCTCTCTATCTTTCCCTCTCATCTTCTCTCTATAATTTCCTTCTCTCAGTCTCTCCCTCTTCTTCCCCATCTATCTCCTAAATTCCTCTTACTCCCTAATCACACATCGTTTCAACCTGAATAATATTAAATTTGCCATCAACTAGTTATCACATTTTCTCTCTCTTCACTATTTCAATTTCCTCTCTCTCTCTCTCTCTCTACTACTCTATCCATCCCTCTATTCCTTCATTTCTCTTTCAACCTGAATATTTAATAAATCTGGCATCAACATAGTTATCAGATTTTCTCGTTTCTATCCAGCTCTTTCTCTTTATCTCTCTCTCTCTCTCTATCTCTGTGTCAATCTTTCTTCTATCATGCAGTTTCAACTTCATTTACACTTATAACTAGACGGTTGTCGGTGCTTCGTAACCGTAGTGTAAAATGAGAGGAGCCCCCCACTACAATGAGATGAGCCAGCATCGATGGCCCGTCCAGCGAGGTTAGGACTTAAATAGGTGACCGTCCAAATTTGAACCCTCGCGATGCCAACTATTCCCGCCCCGACTCAGTCTGGCTGAGGTGAATTTGAGTAGCTTGTTTGTGAGAGTCTAGCCAATGAAGGATAATATCTTCGTCGTGATATGACCATTTAGTTGAAAGCGATGTTAAACCAAAAAAAGAAAGAAAGAAAAAAAAAAAAAAATATATATATTATATATATTTCTCTCTCTATTTGCCCCTTTTTTCCTCTTATTCTCTCTTTCTTTTTTCTCTTCTTCTCTTTTTGCTTTCTGTCTCAAAAATCGACCTATAGACAGAAACTGAACCAATCTTGAGCTCCCTCGAGAATAAACTTTAACTAGATGTAGTCTATACATAGACCGTACGTACATATTTACATACATACACATCCGCATACATAATACGTATAACACCAAACACTAACAGATAAATAGAAGTGTACCTTTCTATGTACCCTGTCATACACTTACCTGCTAAATTAGTGGACTACCGTGCTAGTCCAGTAGTTAAAGCGCTGGTCTGGTACTCCAGGTAGCGTAGGGTCCATAGGTTCGAATTCCACCCAGCGCATGAATTTTCCTTATTAATTTGAGTTTGTGACCACATAATAATAACACTCTGAGGGTTAGGTGGTAGAAAATGCGTTGAGCATTAACCTCGCCTGGTCTTTACCTTCCACTAAATAGTGTTATTATTACCGAATTTCCACAAATCCACCACACTCATCTTTAAAAAATCAAAA
The DNA here is from genome assembly GCA_024516035.1 of Bactericera cockerelli. Lineage (NCBI taxonomy): Eukaryota > Metazoa > Arthropoda > Insecta > Hemiptera > Triozidae > Bactericera > Bactericera cockerelli. The sequence goes on along the minus strand of CM044963.1, from coordinate 72,491 downwards.
CAATCATCTTAAAAAAAAGATCAGTATAAATCTACATATTGCTAGTATTCTATTAAATCCGAGAATGGCTAGATTTTTTTAACTAGAAAAAAAATCTGTCAAATTTAGGCCATATTATTTTTTTTTAAAGTTAAAAGTTACGAATATCAACATACACTATACATGTTAATGACTTTCGTGATATAACAATTGCTCAAACTTGCTTCACTAAATATTTGCGGAACTTGGAACTTGAACCACCGACCTCCTGGTTACAAGACCGCGGCCTTATCAAGCTACTGAGGTCGGCATTTAGTCCTTATAACTACTCCATTACGCTTTTATGCAAGTAGGGACCATTGTGTATGATAATATTTTTAATTCCTCTAGTTAAGTAACAAATATGTATATCCAAACGTTTGATTAAAAAACCGTTCCGAAATCCGACTTTGCGCTGGGACAGCCTGTAGCTTACCAGTTCTTAATGATCTGAAATTCTAAAACATTTTTTTTGTGAATTTTTTTTCAAGAAGTTAAATGTATTTATTTAGCAAATTATCATTCATAAAAATATAAAAAGTCGTTTTGCATAAGAATTTAAAAAAACTGCTTTACCTATGTTGCCAGAGGCGGATTATTCTGTCGGTGAGTGTAGCTATATGTCTAACTACATGTTGTGCCCATGTATAAAAGTTGAAAATAAAGCAGGTACTACAGACAGGCCTATATTAATCTGCCTGTCGCTTTCCTTGACATAACTGACGGCTGTCCCGACTCTTGTAACTTGTGGTTTCCGCCTGACTAGGTCTATCTCTGAAAGCATATGGGGAGGGTCGTATTAGGGGGTAGTTTATAACTTTTTATGCTACGGGTTCGGATCTATTCGGATGCGGAGTTCATATCTATAAGGGTTGGTTGGAAGAGATTGCCAAAGGCAATAACCCCGCCCTATAGTTAGGACATATATTATATATAATTATATTTATTTATTTTTTCTTCATTTTTTTCTCTTTTTACTTCTTTTTATATTATGTATTAATTTGTAAGTATCTGTGTTGTATAGGTATATGTCCATATTAATGTGTTAAATAATAATAATATTTGGGTTATAACCGACCTCAGTAGCTTCATCAATAAGGCGGCGGACTTGTAACCTGGAGGTCGGTGGTTCAAGTCCCGGTTTCAGCATAGATTTAGTAAAGCGAGTTTGAGTTGTTGTGATATCACGAAAGTGATTAACACAAGTATTATAACTTTTTAACTAACTTAATATTTGGGTGATTCGGGTATATAATTTGGAGACCATCGTTTTGTTATCATTAATAATAATAATAACACTCTTTAGTGGAAGGTAACCACCCGGCGAGGTTACATTACATTATATATATATCTGGGGGTCTTCTATAAAAGAAATTCCTATGTGCTGCGTCCAGTATTGTGCACTGGTAGTCAAGAGGTTAACGCGCTAGTCTGGTAATCCAGGTAGCGTACCGTTGGTTCGAATCCCACCCAGTGCACGAATTTTCCCGCATTAATTTGAGGTTGTGACCACATAGTAATGAGACCCTGAGGGTTAGGTCGTAGAAAATGCTTTAAGCATTCGGTGTACACAGTTCCGCATTACACCCACTGAGTACCCTAGACCGAGAGCCACCAGGCGAGGTATAGCATTTTCTACCACCTAACCACCCGAGTCTTGTGGTCATATACTCAAATGAATGAGGAAAAATTCATGCACTGGGTGGGATTCGAACCAACGAATCCCTACACTACCTGGATTACCAGAGGCGCTTAAACCACTTGACTATTAGAATAATAATAATTTTTAAGTTCCCAGTAGATTTTTTTTTTCCCCCAGTAAATTTTAATACTTATTGTCCAAGTTTATGTGAGAAAGAATGAATTTACTCCTCACATAAACTAAGAAAAATACTGTAAATGAAAATACAAGTATATCTCCTTCATAATATCGCCTTATTTATACTGCCCGATAAGGACTATTAAAGTCCCATATTCCAGCAGTAACATTTCTTTTTTTTCTGTTCCAGGTAAATATAGGCGTGGAATTAATACAGATCAGGAGATATTATCTTATCAGATAAAATACTACAATGGTAAGTAAATTAATTTCTATCCAACACGTGATTTAGGACATGAAAGTCTTTTTTTCTATCAAACAACTATGATGTAGGGCATGAAAGTGTTTTTCTGAAATTGTTTTGGAAGGTATAATTTTATTTCATGCACGTGCTTTAGAGATCAGATATTCGGTGAAGTGCGCTTTTTTAAAAATCAATTTTAAGAAAAACCAGAATTATTCGATAAGAAACTAAACACAAATAATAATAACACTCTTTAGTGGAAGGTATCCACCAGGCGAGGTTAATGCTCAAAGTATTTTCTACCATGTGGTCACTCAAATTATTGAGGAAAAATTCATGATATAGTAATATTATTATCCTAATAATATTTATTCATTGTGAATTATTTAATCATATTTTATTTTGAATAGTTTACAAACAGTAGATAACATAGGTAGGCATTTTTTTAAATCTATCATATTTTATTTGACATTTACATCATTATTCTTATGCTTCATGAACAAATATAGATTTTTTAAAAGGCCTTTTACAGTGCATCCGGCATTTTGAACAGAGAGTGAGACAGGTTTGGAACCATAAGTGAGAGAGAGAGAGAGATAAAGAGAGAGACAGGAGAGAGAGAGAGAGAGAGAGAGAGAGAGAGAGAGAGAGAGAGGGGAGAGAGAGGAGAGAGTGACAGGAGAGATAGAAGAAGAGAGAGAGAGAGGAAGAGAGAGTGACAGGAGAGAGAGAGGAAGAGAGAGTGACAGGAGAGAGAGAGGAAGAGAGAGTGACAAGAGAGAGGAGGAGAGAGAGAGAGAAAAAAAAAGAGAGAAGAAAATGTGAGGAGCCATCAGCTATCATGGAAATATGGGCAAAGAAGTAAAATCAAAAATGTTATCTACTGTAGAAGTGATTGGTAAAGTCCTATTTTATAATAATAATAATAACACTCTTTAGTGGAAGGTAACCACCAAGCGATGTTAATGCTCAAACATTTTCTATACTACCTAACCTTCAGAGTCTTATTATTATGTGGTCAAAAACTCAAATTAATGAGGAAAAATTCTTGCACTGGGTGGGATTCGAACCAACGGGTCCCTACGCTACCTGGATTAGTAGACTCGCGCGTTAACTACCAGTGCATTATAAATATTGACTTATACTTGTGCTACCAACTGTATATACCTTAATTTAATTATATTAAAACATAATTGCACATTCTTCTTTCATTTTTTTTTCTCTCAAGGCAGACCCCTAGGCTCAGACCCCCCTTGCTCCCCCCCCTTGGCTAACACCCTCTTGTGAATTAATATTCTCATTGTATTTTTGGAGGCGGCATCCGTTCTGAGAAGAAAAAAAAATGCCTACGTTTTTTTTAGAAGAGACATCAGTTCTCAAATTGTGCGCTTAAGCCTATTCGACTGTAACTATCAAACACCTCGATTGAGGTGTGAAGAACGCCTATACAAATAAAGAGACAGCTTCCGCCGGGCAAGCGAGTGTTTAACCACTGAGCTAATCGCGCGCTAATCACTGAAGTTAGACAACGTCCAGCGAGCTTAAGACTTGAATGGGTGACCATTCAAATTGAAACACTCGTGATACTTCCTATTACCGGCCTCACCCAGGCTGGGTAAGGTTAATTTGAGTAGCTGGTAGTTTCCTGCGAATGGAGGGTAAAACCTCCGTCGTGATATGACTATGCAGGTGTATCCGCCACGCCGCGATGTTAAAACCAAATTGTAACCGATTTCAACCAAATTTTGTGTGGTATTTAAAAAAAATCCATATCAAATTTCAAGTCCTCTAACCGCTATCGAGATATCGTGTTCACACACAGACATACGGACGTACGCTTCAATGGCCGAAAAGAATTTTTTTTATATCCTGACTCCTGAGGCTATGATTCGTCCAGAAATATGAAAAACTGGGTAGGTCAAATTTTCGACCAATACAATACTTTCCTTATTATAGGATAAGGAAAGTAAAAAGGTTTGGTACTACTGTCCTCTAGTTGGATTTTCCACCAACTACACCCCCCCCTATTCCAGGATTCGAGAGGGTTTTTAGGGTTACTTTTGACAACCACTGTGAGGAAGTATTAGCCCCCAGGCAAATTTCCTGAGGCATATTTAAACAAAAGCAGTCAACTAGAAGAAGGAAACAGAATGTGAGAGGGAGAGGGAGAGAGAGAGAGAGAGAAATATAAGTAGAGAGAGATAATGAAAGAGAGAGAGAGAGAGAGGGAGGAAGGGAGAGAGAGATAATGAAAGAGAGAGGGAGAAAAGGTGAGAGTGTGAGGAAGTCAGAGAGAGAGATAATGAAATAGAGAGGTAGGAAGGCAGAGTAAGGTAGGGAGAGAGATAATGAAATAGAGGGAGGAAAGGGAGATAGAGAGACAAAGTGTGAGGGAGGAGAAAGGTAGGATATAAAGAGGAAAAAGAGAGAGAGAGTATTGGATTGATAAAATTTGGTCTTAATCTATCACCTAAGCTATAACAATAAATTCTTAGATGGATAAAGAAAAGAAGAAAGAGAAGAGGAGAACTAACAATAATAAGAAATAAATGATTAGAAGAGGAGAAAAATTGGATTCATTGATAAAATTTCGTATATCATATTATAATTTTTGATCTTTAATCCATCACTCAAGAAGCTAATACAATAACTTCTGAGAAGGATAAAGATAAAAAGAGGAGGAACAGATGATAAGGAGATGAGGAAGGAGGATAAAGGAGAGGAGGAAAGAGGATAAGAAGAGAGGATAAGAACAGGAGGAAGAGAATTAGAAGAGGAGGAAGAGAGGATAAGAAGAGGAGAAAGAGAGGAGGAAGAGAAGAGGGAAGAGGATAAGAAGAGGCAAAAAAGAGGAGGTAGAGCGAATAAAATGAAGAAAAAAAGAAGATTTATTGATAAAATTTCGTATAT
>CM044963.1:40000-62500 GCA_024516035.1 Bactericera cockerelli | reverse complement strand
CGACATTTGATTTTTGTTCTACGAAAAATTTAAAGGGATTTTCCAACTATTGGTTTTTTTCTATCTTGCTCCGTTCGGCGGATATTCCGCCCGGAAGCGTCGACAGGTCGTTGCGGCCTTACACTAAGAATTAAGAAAAAAATTCTTGGAATCAAAAGAATTTGTCTCTGCGAGCTGACACTTTTCCACCCTAAAACGACACCCCCGGGTGGGCGGAGACGCCCAGGGGCAGCAATCACAGTTGGTCGAAAAATATGTTCATATATAAATATCGACATTTGATTTTTGTTCTTCAAAAAAATTAAAGGGATTTTCCGAATATTGGTTTTTTTTCTATCTTGCTCCGTTTGGTGGATAATTTCCACCCTTAAACGGCACCCCGGGTGGGCGGAGACGCCCAGGGCGGCAATCACAGTTGGTAAAAAAAAAAAAAAATTGTGAAATTTATTAAAGTGTGCCAACATTAGTGATGTTATATTTCTACACTATAAAAAAAATTACATTATTAATCTAGTTTTATTCAGAAAAGTTAAGATGACATAAGGGTTGGGTTGAAGAGATTGCCATAGGCAATAACCCCACCCTTTAGTTAGGACATATGTTTTCAAATATTTTCTATTCTTTTTCATTTTTATTGAATATATTGTTTTTTTTTCTTCATTTTTTCACTGTTAAAATTATTATTTGTATGTACAATTGTACATAATGTCCTTTTGTATCTAATAGAAATTTGTATAATAATAATGGCACTTTCATTTTCAATTGAGCAAGATATTAAATCATCTGGGTCTCTTAACGTTTGGTACTTAATACTATCTCTTAGGATGTGTTTTACTGTTAATCTACATGAACAAACTTTGCAGAAAGGGGGAGGGTTCTTTTTTATTAGATAACAATGGGTGCGGTAGTGTGTCTAATGCGGAGACGTGTGAGAGAGACCTGCTCGATCCTTTTCATGTAGAAAGGGGGGTGCCAAGGATTGTTCTCAGGCTTTATTTCTCGCAATTTGTTTTCAGTTAAATTTTTCCATTCATCATGCCATTGTGCCATTCACAACATTCTTGTAATCATGGATCGGTATTCTATTAATCAGCGGGATGTTATAGGTACTATTCAATCCCTTCTTTTTCGAGTTGGTCTGTGTGAGGGGATCCATAAGAATTCTAGATGGAATTTATGTTGTATGTATGACAAGCAGGCTGTCGCCCGCTTTGCGGGCCGAGGCATGGCCGTGAAAGCAAAAAATCCTTTTTCGCCAATGGCAGGTGTTGTAGTGGGAATTTCGAAAAATCCCGTCTTATTGCACATCTAGACTATAAGACAAAGCTACCTACCAAATTTCAGCTTCCTAGGACTTACGGTTTGGGCTGTAGAGCGATGATCAGTCAGTGGTCAGTGGTCAGTGAGTGACTTTGACATTATATATTAAGATTTCGTTTGTGGTGAAGCACAAGGCCTCTTCACAATTTTTGTGGGTAGCACAGCATTACTAAGAGCCTCCTGTACTTTTCGAATTCTATTACTTACATTAATTTCTTTTTACTCTGGTAATGCCGCTACTGGTCGTTACTCACACAAGTAACTACTCATTTTTCCTCACGATGTATAAGTAGACCCCGAAAATCCAAGTACAGAGCAGAAAAATTCCTGTCCCGCTGGGAATCGAACCCAGGTCACCATGCATGCAATGCCTAGCGCGCTAACTCACTCTGCCACGGTGACTGCTTGTAATTTATGTTTACGTATTATTGTGGAGGATAGATATTATTATATTATAATTTCTTGTGCTTTGGAGTTAGAGGAGGGAAAATTTTGTAACGACTGAATGGCACTCAATGAGTCAGAACAGATTAGAAATTTTTCGATTGTTATTTGTGAACATGAAGATACGTCATATTATAATAAAGTGTATTGCATACAGTTTAGCTGTAAGGTCGGCATTGCTAATACAACATAGGGGATTTAGTTTCATACTAAAGTTGTAGTTTTCATTACAAAAAAAGCGGCTGACACATGATTTGCATTTTTTTATTCATCGGTAAACAATAAATAATAGTCAGATATTTTATCTATGACGGAGTAGTAAGCGTGTAATTTTTCTTGAGGGAAAGCAATATTTTTGTCTAGTTTTCGTAGGTCATAGTGAACAATAGGGATACACATTGTCCAGGGTGATGATATAGGGGAAAATCGACATTAAATTTGATTTTTTACTCTACAAAAAAATTCAAAGGGATTTTCCGACTATTAGCTTTTTCTATCTTGATCCGTTCGGCGGTTCTTCCGCCTGAAAGCGTCGCGAGGTAGTTGCGGCCTTATCCCCGGGTCGGAGGAGCCGCCGAGGGGCGGAAATCACAGTTGGTCGAATAATTTGTTCATTCGTCATCTCCTTTCAAATATGTCTTCTTGAAGTCTTCTTGTCGTTTCACGCAAATCTTCTTGCTCACTCGTCGGTCTATATAAATATGTACATGTATTAATAATTAATTATTAAGAAGTTGTGTGGTTGTATGCCAGTCACAAGCGTTACGCCAGCCTCCGTGGCGTAACCGTTGTGACTACTGCCCGAGTCCAGAGATCCTGAGTTCGATCCCCGGTTGGAGCAGATTTTTCACACAGAAAATTCTGTTCCCTCCGTTCATGTGAGGGTAGCATTTCCGGCTGGGTGAGGTTAATGTGGGTAGCTGGTATGATTCCCAGCGAATGTAGGGATGGCCGAAAATTATATTTAAAATTTGAAATTGACTTAATACTACAATTTTTTTAAAGGTATCCTATTCGTTTTTTTTTGCTCCGTCCGGCGGGCATTCCGCCCGATAGCGTCACAAGGTAGTTGCGGCCTTAAGGTAGGATCACACGATATGGCAGAGCGACATATAATATGCCAATCTCCCTTGCCATAGCGTGTGATCGGTCTTTGTTTACATTACCATAAAACTATTTTTGTCTATGGCGACAAGTTTTTTCTATGGTGCCATAGACGTATGGCAGGATCTATGGCATTCGTGTGAGTGCTTCATCACACACATGGTCTACAATATGATATGGTGACGACTGGCAGGCTTGTCTATGGCAAGGGGGAAGACATACAATGCCATAGAGTTTTTTTGCCACATTATATGGCATTGTATAAGTGTCATATATTATATGTGCCATTCGTTTTTCTTTCTCGCCATAGAAAATATGGCATCTGTGCCATATAGTGTGATCCTACCTTTACGGTAGGAGATAAAAAAAATCCTGGAATCCAAAAGGAGTTGTCTTGGGCGGAGACCGCAAGGGGCGGCAATCACGGCTGGCCAAAAATTATGTTCGAACTTTAAAATTGACATTTGATTCGTATTTATGGTTTACAATCCTGGGACAGTTTCAATCCCGAAAAATCGGAATTGAAAATTAGCGATCTCGGGATAACGGGATTTGATAGCGCTTTAAAATACCTATGATAAAGGCAAACTGTTAGATCTTGTAGTTTGTTCATCCACGATTTATGTATTTCCCTTATGGACTGGCAGCTTGATCCATGAATAAATCAGTTCCATTTCTGAAAATTTGAACGTGTATTTTCTCTCATCCTACACATACTACAAAAAAACAACATTTTTTTGTGTTTTTCAATAAATAAAAATGGTTTATGAATTTATTACTTCTTTCAACATTCTATTAACAATGTACAAATTTAGTATAAAAATAATAACAATAAATGGGTAGATCAAGTTCTATTTATATACGCCAGCTTCCGTGGCGTAACGGTTGTGACTTCTGCCCGTAGTACAGAGATTCTGAGTTCAATTCCCGGTCGGAGCAGACTTTTCACAAAGAAAATTCTGTTCCCCCAAACACGTGAGCCTGGCAATGCCGGCCCTACCCAGGCTGGCTAAGTTTAATGTGGGTAGCTGGTACGATTCCCAGCGAAAAATCAAATAGAATCGTTGGTGTTAGGAAGGTCATCTAGCCGTAAAACATTTGCCACAACCAACCTCAAAAATGAGGTTGAACAATGCCGACCCCAAGTAGGATTAGGAAAGACAAAGTGAAAGAAGAAGAAGTTCTATTTATACACGAAGCTCGGAGAAGCTCTGTCGGATCGTTTGACTTGACCAACTACACCATCAAGCGCTGTCATTCTCGCCAAAACATCATTGACGGTGTCACCTGAAATTGAGCTTCTGCTTGTGAAAGCGTAATCTTCTTTTTCTCTATTGTTGAGGTTCATGAGCCGCAGATTTCTCCACCAATTGACTCGTTGATGTTGATGGTCTGAGATCATTTTTCTTGTGTTTTGTGCAAAGATGTGTATGTAATCCTTTCGTAGATTTTCCTAGGTCCTAGGGTCTTGAGTAGGGAATCACATGTTTTACACTTGGCACTATTTCAATTACAAGAAACAAGGTAATAGCTCCAAATCGACTAAATATCGGAATCTTTTTTGTTACTTATATAATTATTTATGTTTCATTACATGGGTAATTTAAGAAACTAAAAGAATTGTCAAGGTAAAGTATATACAACATAGATTTATCAATCACTCGATTTTACAGGTTTTCAAAACACTACTTTTAGCTAAAAAAGCAAAAATTACTCTGCCAATTATGGACTCCATACTTCCTCGTGAATCCGATTACTAAATTTCTCTGAAGTAACAAGCAAAAATCTATTTCCATTCGAACAAATTCTTAAGTTAACATCACACGACTTTCCTTGTCCCCCAAAAAGAAGTCGAGTTCAGCCACTGGTGACTCAACGGTGACAGATAGCTAAAAATCAATGCCCAATTCGTAATCAACACTTCATAATCAATAAATTTGACATGTCACAACCTCAATCTAGGATAAATAATAATAAAAGTTAGTCAAAGCGGACGCGCGGAACAAATGGCTGAAAACATCTTCTTAGATATACTGAGGCTGATTCGTCCAGAAATGTGAAAAAAAATATGTCAAATTTTCGACGAATACAATACTTTCCTTATTATAGGATAAGGAAAGTAATAAGAAGACAAAAATAAGAAGCAATTCAAAGGGTACTGCTCTATCACCGGTTTTTATATTTGTCTTAAAAAGCCATTGTTTTGGCATCGTTCAATGATTCATAGAATCTCTTGTTGAAAACGAGAAAGGCACTCATGAACTGATAAACCTCTCGAGTGTGAGTCATCAATAGATACCACAGGTCTCATGGATACAGAAATACAAAACATACGAATACATAATATTGAGTATCTAGGATTAGGAACAAGTTAGTTTTATGATAGGAGTCAAAAGTGTTCGTATCGGCAGGCAGACACTTTTTCACCTTTGAAAGCGGCGGGGTCGCCTAGGGTTGGCGATCAAAGTTAGCCGTAAAATATGTTCCAAATTTAAAGATGATATATATGTAAAAAAAGAACACAGTAGAACACTTCCCATTTCTAATATTAGAAATTTATCAGAAGTAAAATATTAGCTACTCCGATTATTAACTTTCTTCTATCTTGCTCTGTTCGACGGATATCTCGCCCGGAAGCGGTGACAGGCAGCTGGGGCCTTACGGTAGAAATACAAAAAAGAACAGTTTTCTGGAATCAAAGTTGTCGACTCCAAAAAATTCCTCTTTTCCTATCTTATTTAATAAAAATCATAGAATAAATAAATGTGTATGTTTCTTTTAATAAATCCAAGTATTTTTCTTTTGCCGTAATGTTTTTGCCTTTTCCGCCACTGGTTGCTGCTCACATTAAAGTAACAGCTAATTTTTCCTCACGAGGTATGAGTGGACCCCGTAAGAACCGTAATATTCATGAGACAGTCCAAAAATTCCGACTACTCTGGGATTCGAACCCAGGTCACCGTACGTGGAAGCCTATCGCTGTACCCTCTCGACTAAGGTGGCTACAGATTCTCCTATCTTTCACTATGGTTTGTTACTTTTGAATACTTAATACCTATAGATAGAAGAAAGGCTAGAGGGAGGAGTCCGTTACCCATCGAATTCATTTCTGATGAAATAAAAAGAAATCTTGCACAATTACTTGGTCACTACTCGTGGAAAAAAGTGTCATTCAAAGATCCTACATCGTTGTTTAAGAAGTACCTAGAAAATTTCTCTTTTGATTTTAATGTCTTGGTGTCCTGTCGATTTGGTATAAGCCAAGTAGGTGACAAAAATCTTCGATTTTTTTTATAAACTTTTTTTTATTATGGTACCACCAACGTATCTGCCTCGAATATTAACGAAAACGAAAATATTTTTTGAGTAACATGTAGGGTAAAAAAAATCTGGTGTGAACATAAAAGATTGAAGTACCACGCTACATTGTGACGGTATAACCATTACCTTGTTAAAATGTACCTTTGTATTGACAATTTTACCCCCACATAAAATGAATATGCAACTACATAAGTACATTAGGTTAGAACGACATTCGCCTATAACGACGAAAAGTTCCCGGTCCCTTGACCATCGTTATAGGCGAAGTTTACTGTAGTACATTTATGTACAAATGAGGTATTTATAAGGTATATTTTAAAAATCATGCAGCATTAGTAGTTGATGTGGTTACGGCGCGCCGTATCTGTAATGTAAAAAATCCAGCGCGTGGGGATCCGTGATTCGTGGATCGAATCCCACCCTATGCTTGGATTTTCCTCATTTATTTTTTTCTTAGATTTTATCCATTAGTGCAAAACTTTAAAATACAGACTTAATGCTTTGAGTATGCTTTTACAGTTTTACACCATCAGCTCAGGTGGACTAGGGCCGTGGAGATGCCAGTCTCCAAATACAAGTTTACAATATCCTGTTAAAGTATTGCAACCGTCCTGGTATTATACACAATAATCCTTGCATTGCAAGCTTGTACCCGTTGGATTTATTTTATTTTATTATTATTTTTAATAATTATAGTAAAAAAATTGGGTTTAACGTTGCATTCAACTACATGATCACAACTCAAAAATTCAGACCCTTGCTATAGACAGACCATTGTATTCTTTCCTACTACAGTCGGAATTACACCCTAAAAATAATATAATATATTATATTATTATACTACCTTTGTTTTAATTAGGTACATTATTTAAAAATGCTCTTTCCAAATGGTTGAAATAACCGCAGTGAACCTACGGTTATTTGAAACAAGTCTCGCAACCGTTCATTTGGTACCTAATACTTAAAGATTTAATCCTATCAACCTTTATCGAAATAAAAGGCTATGTATGAGTTCGGTGCGGAAAATAAAAAAATGTATGAGTTCGGTGCCGCCTAAAAAAGGTCATGTATGAATTCGGTGCCGCCTAAAAAAGGTCATGTATGAATTCGGTGCCCTGGTACTTGCCCTGATGATCAGGTAATTATAGTATTTTTTTCCTTATAGGCCTTCAATTAATAAACCGAGGCATGGCCGTCATTGTATTTTACCTAACCCTACTAAACCCAAGGCATGGCCTTCATTGTATTTTACCTAACCCTACTATAAACCCAAGGCATGGCCTTCATTGTATTTTACCTAACCCTACTATAAACCCAAGGCATGGCCGTCATTGTATTTTACTTAACCCTACTATAAACCCAAGGCATGGCCTTCATTGTATTTTACCTAAACCTACTATAAACTCAAGGCATGGCCTTCATTGTATTTTATCTAACCCTACTATAAACCCAAGGCATGGCCTTCAAGGAGGAAATGGACAGTCTTGCTGAATGTAACTATCTACAAAATAATCTACTAACTTAATAACAGCAGGATGAATGTTAAAAAGCAACTAGTACATTATAAACAAAAAATCAATTTATAAGTCATTAAGACCGCACCGAACTCGTACATCACCTTTTTTAGGCGGCACCGAATTCATACATGCGAAAAAGGTGCGGGTAATCTTCGCACCGAACTCACCTATTGCCAAATAAAATGACTCTCGGACTGATTTTAGACAAGTAGCCTGGCCCGCGTAACATTCCTACTCGTACCTACAACTGTAGACGAGTAGTCTGATCCAGGGATGATACCAGCAGTAGACAGCTAGACACTGAGGCATCTAGAGACTACTCCGCACTAGATTACCCCAGCTTGTCTGTACAAATTCAACTCTGAGATATTCCCTATTATTATTAAACTTTACGAAGCGACGGAGTTCATCAGCTGAGCCAAAATCTCATTAGAAAAGGTCATTTTACGTGCGAAGGGAACAAAAAAAATCCATCACTTGTCCATTTGAAAAAATATGATTCAGGTATTTTTTCATTCAGTGTGGATCGCAAGTTAGTACCTTGTTTAAACTTGTAAAAAAACAATCCACAACGACCTCAAGATCCCATTTGTTATTGAAGAGATAAAAGACAGACCGCTCAACTATCAGAAATCAGACCTTTAACTCAAGAACATGATTTGAGATTATTCTGGGATCTAGAGACGCTAGGCATTAAAGATAATCCAGCAGTTACTGATGACGATATTGCCTTACAAAAATTTAAATCTTGTGATATTTTTCATGATGCTTCGCTAAATCTGCGCGCATGGTCGACTAACTGTAAGGGCGAAATTAATAGACAACATCAATCACTGAAGTCTGAACGTCAAAACGTCAATTTTCCCCATATTACACAATACGCAATCCGTGACTTAGCGCCACAGAGGTATTACAAAAACGTCTATTAATTCCACCCTAAGAGTCCTAAGTTCGATTCTCTTCCTGACGAAATAAAAAAGGAGGCTTTTTATTCCTTAGAAGAATTTTTGAGTTGTAGTTTGAGTGATATGGTCCAGCTTACAATTTACTTAGTTTGTTACTTCTTAAGTTCTATTATGTCTTTTCCTTCCCCTGCCCCATTTCTGTATATGTATTTGACTTGTGTAAACAAATTGTATATTTGATGTACACCAATAAATAAATCTTATCTTAAAATAAAAAGTGTTCAACCCGTCCAAAATGTGTTGGCATATATGGCATTCACTGGCATATATGTAGAGTAGATACTGACTCTATTAGCTTGAAGCATATTAACAAGTTAATCCTGAGGCCAAAGTAACTAAACGAGAGTTCATTTTATGATCTTGGACACAAAACAAAGATTGGGACAAAGTACTTACTGATAAAGACACTAGAATTTTCTTAGAGATAGTTGACGACTTACAAAAGATTTCAACTTATGAACTACCCAGATTATTACGTAATATTACACTACAACTGACTCTAAAATTGAATTCCATGTCTTTTCTGACGCTTGCTTATATTGTTCTTACGGGGCAACTGTTTACGTTCGTTGTATAAATGCCTCTGTGGCATAACTTGTGATATGATATTTTCAAAAATAATAGTGTCCCCTAAAAATATAACTTTCCCGCGACTCGAACTGATGGGTGCGCTCATTCCACATCGCAGTTTATTATATGTTATTAAATCGCCCAATTCACGGTTTTTACTTATGGTCAGACTAGGGGGCTGTCGCCTGCTTTGCGGGCCGAGGCATGGCCGTAGTGTATTGAGGCATGACCGTAGTGTATAGAGGCATGGCCGTAGTGTATTGAGGCATGACCGTAGTTTATTGAGGCATGACCGTAGTGTATTGAAGCATGACCGTACTGTATTGAGACGTGAACGTATTGTATTGAGGCATGGCCGTAGTGTATTGAGGCATGAACGTAGTGTATTGAGGCATGGCCGTAATGTATTGAGGCATGAACGTAGTGTATTGAGGCATGAACGTAGTGTATTGAGGCATGGCCGTAGTGTATTGAGGCATGAACGTAGTGTATTGAGGCATGGCCGTAGTGTATTGAGGCATGACCGTAGTGTTTTGAACCATGGCCTTAGTATATTGAGGCATGAACGTATTTTATATAAGAATCATCTTTTTATATGGAAATCTTTAAAATGTCTAACTAATAAAAGGTATAGAACCTTGAGTATATAGTACAGTTAGGTAAAATACATAGAAGGCCATGCCTCAGGAATATAGTAGGTTTAGGGATAATACATAGAAGGCAATGCCTCGGGTTCATAGTAGGGTTAGGTAAAATACATAGAAAGCCTATTAGGTATTTCTATTATATAATTTATGCTAGGCCTAAACTATGTAGGTATAAACTCAGGTAAAAATGCAATCGACGGGAGAGAATTCGGTGTTGATAAAATCCTGAGCGGGAGTGAACTCGTGGTACCTACCTAACCAAATTTTTGGTCGGGAGATAACTCGATGACGTCCCTTATCAAGGGGAGGCGACTCATTGAGTCCCGTCTGGATTTGTCCATTTTTGTCGATGCTTCATTGAGTCCCAAGGTTTGGAACGGTTAAAGTTATCGTACCACTCATTGAGTCCCATAATTATTAATACCTATTTTTCCTTATACATAAACTTGTACATAGAAGATCATATTATTTGTCAGTCAGTTGGGTCAGTCCTCCTCTAAAAAATTAGAACACTCTTTTCATTTTTTATTGAGAATTCTTGTTTTTATTTTTATTCATAAATGAAAATGAAATTATTGTCTATTGGAATTTGATGCGTAAGTGAATTTTTTGTTAGAGGAATTTTGTAGTTAGATAGGGTTAGGTAAAGTTAACAAGGTGAGATTGCACGATAGATCACTGACTTCAGTTTGTCGGGTAGGATGGTTGGGTGAGGGGCTTAGGTTAGGTTAAAATTATTTAGTCATAACTGTCCTCGTATTCATTTTTATAAAAATTAACTGTGTTCTTATTTACTTCTTCTTATATACTAACATCAGGTAAAGGGACTCAATGAGTCATATGGTCTGGTAGACCCAAAAATATTAGGGGACTCAATGAGTCATATGGTCTGAGGTACCTGCTATAATTACGGGACTCAATGACATGAAAAAAAGGTCAACGGGACTCAATGAGTGTACGTCCCTTATCAAGACCTCACGAGGTATGAGTGTACCCTGGACATACATGGACAGAGAAAAAAAAAAACTGCCCTGATGGGGATCGAACCCAAGTCAGGCTGACTAGTACGCTACCCACTTAGCCAAGGGCACTACTTTGTCACAACATTTAGTGAGTAGCATCGACATTACGAGAGCTAATTCATCATATTTTACCTTCATTCAACCATGATTGTTAAAAAACAATTTCGTAATGCCGCACCACAGGTCATTGCCCAATTCTACAACTACTACAATTCTCCTCGCGAGGGTAATAGGGTCGTCATCAAGATCAAAAATAAAGAGCGGAAAAACAGAACAACGTTAAGCCCAAATTGAAAAAATAGAGCTAAAAGATTTCGTCCCCGCCAGGATTCGAACCCGCGCTGACTGGGTTTCATGTCGAGTATGCTACCAATAGACAAAGTTGTCTTCTAAAAACGAGGACAGAAAATGATCTAACTAAATTAATACTTGGAATGACCATTCAAATTCTAATTCTCGTGACGCTGGCTTTTCCCGGCCCCACTCAGGCTGGGTGAGGTCAATGTGAGTAGCAGGTTTGTGAGTTTCCTGCGAATGGAGGGTAAAACCCCCGTCGTGATATGACCATGGCAGTTGAAAGCGACGTTAAACCCCACTTAAAAAAAAAAACACTGCCAATTATGGACACAATACTTCCTCGTGATTGCTTCACATTGTAAACAAGTGCCAATTTTGAGATTTTATAGAAAATTACTTGTATCTCCAAAACGGCTCAAGCGATTTTCTTCAAATTTGTTTTATATGGTAGAATATCGTTTTTTCTACATTCTAAATTCCACAAAAAATTCTGTATTGGTAAGTCGTGGTACTTATTTTTTTACTTTTTTGTCCAAAATTTTGGTTTTTCTTAAATATCAGAGTCAAATTATATTTAATTTAAAAATAAATATAAATAACCTATGTAAAACAATCATATGCATGTTCTTACAAAATTTCATCGAAATCGGGTGTACCGTTCACGAGATATAAGCGTTTAAGTAAAAAGTTAGTGGTCAGGCGCATGGTCTCTTTCACCCAGAACCGCTACTACGAATTCGATGAATTTTAAATGGGACCATCTACAGAATGTCTTCTAGATGTGTGCAAAATTTCATCAAAATCGGTCGAGTAGTTTCCGAGATTTGCGCGTTACAAGGAATCATTTTAACAGACCGACAGACCGACAGACCGACAGACAGACACAAAACCAAATTTACTCAGTAGGTTATGAAACGTCCAGAAATATGAAAAAAAATTGAAATCGGAGCAAAAAAATATTTTTTTTTTACAAAAACGAACACAATACTTCCGATTTCTAATATTAGAAATTTCTCGGAAGTAATACTTGGAAACTTAAACATTAAAGTTTTGCAAAGAGAGAGCGAGGTCATCTTGAAAAATACATACTGGTCAAAATCTGACCACTGTGCTAAGGATTCGAAGGTACCTACTCGCCAAAGAGAATGAAAAGGCCACCAGGTGCCACCCAGTGGACCGGATGAAGGAATAAAACCATCAATAAATTAGGTATCTGCTCATCAAGATCTTTCATTTGATACCACTTAAGAATAGTTTTATCCTTCAATTCCCGATTTGGGCTCCCAAAACCCGAGGCCGCCCAAATGGGCCGCCCGATTATAATTTAGAATTTTTTTTGGTCTGGGCTCATCTTCATTATATCTTGATCACTATAGACAACTCACTTAATCTTCAATACCAAGTTAAGGACACTAAGTCGGGTCTCAAAGGATCCGTATGAAAAAAAAAAAAAAAAGAACAGAATTTTTTTTTTATGAATCTTTCATGTCTTTCACGATTGATGGGGGATCTCGAAAATAGGGTTCCCGTTGGCCTAGGAAGTCAAACAAAAAGTCAAATCAACTTATTTTTCAACGTAGAGTCCATTTCTGCAATAAAAATCACAATTTTTGAAATTCATGTTGCACTTTTCGCTGGCTGAAAGAACATGAAATGCATGGGAACTATGTTTTCCGTAACCTTACACTCTGCCGGTCTGTCTCTTTCTTTGTATAGGCGTTATTCACACCTCGGCCGAGGTGTTTGATATCTTCAATATTCACGAATGGATCGAAGGCCATATACTTCTCTGCCTTTAGGAAGTTTTCCTAAAGGCATTCACAACCATTTTCATACCAGTCTATAAAAGTCTACCAAAACCTACCAAGTGGACTATTCTTACGATCTAAATTATCAATAAAACGTCCCAACTATATTATTACGAATAAACAATTTCTGTGTATGTATTTCACGACACTTCTTACCTTCCGTCACTTCCATATATTGTTTCATAGCACCCAAACCTATTTCAGACAATATTTATGTCTTTTATTTGTATGGGGCGCACTTAAACCTCAGCCAATGTGTTTGATAGAACAATGATTAGGTAGGTTTCAAATAAATATAACCAAATTGTGGTTATTTCTTGTGGTTATTTCAAAATGATGGGTTTAAAGGAACCATAAAAAAAGTCAGCCGTAAAATTTATTTCTTTTTTTTTTTTTTTTTTTTTTTTTTTTGGGGTTTAACGTCGCTTTCAACTGCCATGGTCATATCACGACGGGGGTTTTACCCTCCATTCGCAGGAAACTCACAAACCTGCTACTCACATTGACCTCACCCAGCCTGAGTGGGGCCGGGAAAAGCCAGCGTCACGAGAATTAGAATTTGAATGGTCACCCATCCAAGTCTTAACCTCGCTGGATGTCGAAAATTTATTTCATTTAATACCTAAATGATAGAAATTTTACCTAGTTTCGGTCAAAAATGTTTCGACACAAGCTTGCGTCAGAGTATTGCAGGTATACCTCATATAGTATGGATCAAGTTCAAATCCCTAGGACTAGATCGATGTTATAACATTTATTTTTTGCATGCGTTATTGAGTAAGACGTATGCTAAATATTAGTGTCATACAGTAGGACTAGGAAATATACACGGCCATAAGGTTAGAAAAACACATACTTCGCAATGTCTCAGGTATGGAGCAGGACTATTAAAAACAGAATTAAGGCCACGTGTGTAAAGTACGAAGGGGAAATACATAGAAGGCCGTACCTCGGGTATCAAGTAGGGGAAGACGGTGGGTGCGGGTGTTTGAAACACCAAGGCATCAAACGTTAACATTTTAGGTGTCTCGGTATTTTTTATGAAAATAGGAATATAAACAAAAGTATAAAATTTCAAAATTGCCTCGTGTATACAATGTGAACCAATCACGAGGAACTAATGTGTCCATAATGGGTCGGGAATAGTCACCAGAACGTCAAGAGATGGTTGATATCGAAACCACCAATTTCCTTATTGTGAGAATGGACATTCTGCTGGCTATTCCCGACTCTATTATGCTGGGTATCCCTATCGTGATAATAATAATAATACTCTTTTGTGGAAGCTAATCACGGGTTAGCTAAAAAGCTAACCAGGCGAGGTTAATGCTCACAGCATTTTCTACCACCTAACCTCAGAACCTTATTATTATGTGGTCACAAAGTCAAATGAGGAAAAATTCATACACTGGGTGGGATTCGATCCAACGGATCCCTAAGCAACCTGGATTACTAGACCAGCGCGTTAACCACTTGACTACTAGCGGACGATTGACAATTATTCACTTGTGGATAAGTCAAAAGTTCGTAATGGACATTATTAACTACTGTCTATTATAATGCAGTAAGTAAGGTCAGTGTAAACACCGCGTTTAAATTATGCAACTGGTTTTAATCCGAATTTCGGTTATTCTCAAGAAGAAATTCACAGTTCTTATCTAACATAGAAACTAGAAACCAGTTTGATTTTTAACTTCAAGGGTATCTGTGTTCTCATTACCTATTGCTAACAAAGGTCTACAAGATTATGATGTGTTGAAAATTCCGGTTTTGGTTCAATGGACTAGAGTCCTTTCTGTTTTGTTCTAGTTATATTCCATTTAATTTCGGTTCTCCAAGTGGGTCACATACTCTGTAGACCTACATTAGGTGAAATTATTATATTTTTCTCTTTCTGGAAATTCGAAGTTGTGGAAATAGTATTTTTTTGTAGATGTGCAACATGTCTCATGCATGATTATGATGCTAAGACTTCTCGCACTTTAATAATGGGACTGGGTTCAGTAGATAGTGTACACTAAACTCATCTGGGATAATCAGAAATATCAGTACGAATAATAATTTTCACATTTAGTAGTGGTTTTACCCAGGCCATAATTAATGTGTTTCAGTATGTTAATATTGACTATAGCGAATTCCCGACTCTGCTAGGGCTGGGTGAGTACGATCGGGAGTGACAACTTTCATTCTGCCTAAGTAGGGTATCACAACGGAACACCCTATATCCTAGACCCAAGTGCGCGAACACGACGAAGCTCTAGGGTAGCCCCGGTACCCGGTACGACATAGAATAATAATCCTACCATGTTATTAAAATACTCGTATGTAAGCGGCCTCAGCGATGTATTGAAATTCGTCCATATCAAGTTGTAGGTACCACCAGACTATTTATTGCTAGTTGAAAGCTAGCAAACTTTTCAACCCCAAACCAAAGGGTTGTAGGTTTGATTCCTACTGTGGCAGCATATTGTATTTAATTTGATTATGCTTTTGGATAATTATTCTTTATTATCTTATGTACAACAGACCATACTTAAGCCTAAAGCCGTATGCAACCCAGTTCAAAGGTGGAAAAGTGTCAGCCCGCCGAGACGAACACTTTTGATTCCAGGATTATTTTTTTTGTATCTCCTAACGAAAGACCCCATCTACCTGGCGCCGCTTTCGGGCGGTATACGCGCCGAACGGAGCAAGATAGAAATAAACCATTGTTGGCAAATTACTTTAAATTATTTGTAGAATACGAATCAAATGTTAATTTTAAAATTCGAACATAATTTTCGGCAACGGCACCCCCACCCTCCCGGTGGTGCCGTTCAAAGGTAAAAAAAAAGTGTAAGCCCGCCGAGACAAACACTTTTGATTCCCGGTAAAGTTTTGTAACTCCTACCGTAAGGCCGAAACTGCCTGGCGCCGCTTTCGGGCGGAACACCCGCTAAACGAAGCTATATGAAACACCAATAATTGTGTAGAGGGTTGTGAGTTGGAATAAATGATGACTATGTCCAGCCACGTTTTAAATGTTTAGATATAGATTTTATATTTCGATTTTTTGATTTTAATATCATATTAATTATTATGTTGGGTTTGGGTAGTCATTACAGTGTAAAAAGATGTAAAAGTGAGAAGTTCTATACATTTTTAAACAAACATGAAAAATAGTACAGCATTTAATATAGCACGGCGCACGCTACAGTTGGAGGAGTCTTTTAAATTTTTCGTAGAATACGAATCAAAAATCAATTTTAAATTTCGAACACATTTTTCGGCCAACTTTGATCGCCGCCCCTGAGCGGGCCCGCCTGGCGGTGCCTTTCAGAGGTAGAAAGAAATCAGCCTAGCGAGCGCTACATGATTGATTCTCGAGTCGAAATAAGTATCTTGCAAGATCAAAGGTACACCCTAGTAGCACCGGTTCTCGTTCTGTAACCGAAGTTAAGCAACATCCAGCGAGATAAGGAGTTGGATTGGTGACCATTCAAATTCGAATTCTCGTGATGCTGGCTATTCCCGGCCTCACTCAGGCTGGTTGAGGTTATTTTGAGTATCTGGTTTGTGAGTTTCCTGCAAATGGAGGGTAAAAATCCCATCCTGATATAACCATACAGTTGATGTAAACTCTAGTCTAGTTATAGAAAATAAACACGGCTTAATGATTCATTCTAAACATGAATACCTACTCATATAATATAACATGGCATCTCTACGAGTATGCAACATGCAATGACCTTTTCACTCTTTGTACTAAAAAGACACTGATTCCATACTGTCCGCTGTTAGTACATTTTTTAAGGTACATTTTTAGAAAATGCTTAATTTCGTTGGAAAATAATTGAAAAAAAAAATTGAAAAATATATTTTTTTAAATGAAAACAGTCAACGTCTTCATTTATGTAAAAAGAAATACCAAACTATTAAAAAAAATCGGGTCTCTGTAGCTGCGTGAAATTCCGGTCCCTGTAATTATATGGTGTGCATGTATAGGTGTGTGTGTATGTGTGTGTGTGAGAGAGAGACAGAGAGAGAGAGAGAGAGAGAGAGATAGAGATAGAGAAAGAGAGAGACATACTTCATTCCTAATTGGACGCATCTTCAGGACAGAAGAAAAACACTTGAGGAATCTTCAAAGGATTCCTTCTTGAAATGAATCAGATCCGTGTGTCTCTCTTTCTCTTACACACACTACTCTCCCTCTCTCTCTCTTTCTCTTACACACACTGTTCTCTCTCTCTCACTCACACATTACTCTCTCTCTCTATCGATTTTTCTAAAGGACCCTTCAAATTGTATCCGACATTTGAACAGGAAGAATACGACATTTGAACAGGAAGAATAAGATGGGCTGGAAACTCTAAATTGGAGAGGGAGAGAAAAAGGAAAGATAAATCAGCGGGGATAGGGAGGAATAGGGAGAGATAGAGAGAGAGAGAAAGAGGGAGACCAATAATTCAGAAATTTATTACAAATAGGGTGGTTCCATTTTTTATTCCAAACTTGACCCCCCTGGGGCCGCCCCTTATAATCATAAAAAAAAACCAAAATCTAGTAGAAAAGGTTTGCCCTTCGATATAATGGTACACTGTTGGTACACGTGTTTTAGCATTTTTTAAAAAATTAATCCGTTCTCTAGATATTTCGAGTGGCTCCTTTTTTTCGGCGGACCCTGTATAATAAATGCCGATGTGTGTAAATCTTTTACGTGTGTGGATAGTCTCAAATTTAATATAAGTATTTGTATATTCAAGTATATCATGCACTTGTAAATCTACATAGGCGCCTCGATGAGCTATGTTAAGTTGGCTCACCACCTCCACCGATTTGAACCATTTTTTTTCAACGTTTTGCATTTATTTTGCAGTGATTTGCAATGTCATTTTTTTATTTTGCAACCTTACGGTTGTCGAGATATTCGAGTTGCCGTGTGGTGAGCCAGCTTAACGTTAAGTTGGCTCACCACCTCCACCGATTTTAACCGTTCTTGTGGCATTCGTTAGCATTTATTTTGCAGTGATTTGCAATCAAATTTTTTTTTTCGATATCTCAAACCATGTCGACAGGGCAGATGTCGAAAAATCGTACTTTGTCGAAACTGGTCGAGTGTGGTATTCACGTTTTGCATTTTTTATGCAGTCTCTGAATATGCAAACCGTTTTTCTCTACGACTTACGGTTGTTGAGATATTCGAGTCGCAAAATCGGTGGAGGCGTTGAACCAGCTGAACGTTAAAATCACGACCTCCACCGATTTTAACCGTTCTTGTGGCATTCGTTAGCATTTATTCGTTAGCATTTACTAGGTAGCTTAGGGGACGTTTTTCTCTACGACTTACGGTTGTTGAGATATTCGAGTCGCAAAATCGGTGGAGGCGTTGAGCCAGTTCAACGTTAAAATCACGACCTCCACCGATTTGAACCGTTCTTTTTTCAACGTTTTGCATTTATTTTGCATTGATTTGCAATTTCATTTTTTCGTTTTGCAACCTTACGGTTGTCGAGATATTGGCGTGCCAAAGTGGTGCGCCAGCTTAACGTTAAGTTGGCTCACCACCTCCACCGATTTTAACCGTTCTTGTGGCATTCGTTAGCATTTATTTTGTTGAAACTGTTCGAGTGTGGTATTCACGTTTTTCATTTTTTATGCAGTCTCCGAATATGTAAACCGTTTTTCTCTACGACTTACGGTTGTTGAGATATTTGAGTCGCAAAATCGGTGGAGGTGTTTAGCCAGCTTAACGTTTAACTCACCACCTTCACTGATTTGAACCGTTCTTTTTTCAACGTTTTGTAGTTATTTTGCATTGATTTGAATTTTTTTTTTTTTTTTTTTTTTTTTTTTTTTTTTTTTTTGATTTTGCAACCTTACGGCTGCGAGATATTCGAGTGGCTTTTTTTGTCTAACCTTTCCGCTGCGGTTGGTTCTTTCATGCGGCACAGGGCAATCCTTTTAAATCCTATTTTTGTGTTTCGTTAGCCGACTAGGTAGCTTAGGTGACGGCCTTAGCTTAGTTTGAAAATTAGCACGCCGTTCGATTTATTACACCAGTTCTCGTTCTGTCACTGAAGTTAAGCAACGGCTAGAGAGGCTAGGATTAGGATCGGTCACCAATCTAGTTCGAATCCTCGTGATGCTTGCTATTCCCGGCGCAACCCAGGCTGGGTGAGATTTACGTCCGTAGCAGGTTTGTAAATTTCCTAAGTATGGAGGGTAAAAACCCCAGTCGTGATAAGATTATTCAGTTGAATGTGACGTTAAACCCAAATATTACTTATAAAAAGCGATTTTTTTATATATATTTTTAATTGCCGTCGCTTTACTGCACTGTCATTTATGATAGAACTGCACTTTGTCAAATGTTTTGTTAAATCTAAGAGAATATTATATGTATATAAGGTTAATTTGAAAGACTACTGCTAGCCTAATAGCCTATGTTCTAATCAACCCCAAATTTCAATAATACTATAATTTTTATTTTGGTTTACGTAGCTTTAAACTGCATAGTCATAGCACGACAGGGGTTTTATATTATTAAAAATAAACACTTGTGAACATCACACGACTTTATATAATAGTCCTATGGAAGTTTTTTTTTTTATGGAGTAAGTACTTGACTGGTACAGCATAATGTAACGTAGGTTGTGCCTCGTATTTTCAGCAACAAAAAAAAAAATCGAAAATTTATGCCCCAAATATATTTATCATATGCAAAATGTCAGATTTATACCGAATTTTTTAAAAAATTAGGAACCGTTAGCAAGTTTTTCTCATATCTTCAAAAACCTAGAAAAAATGAACATTGGGTCTTATGGATCATGTGGATCATGGGAAATTTTCAAAAGTATCAGACATTGAAAATTAAAGTAGCTAATGTGTGTGAAAATCCCGATAAAAAGATATCGGTTTGATTTATCGAAAAAAAGTTCAATGTATATCAATAATATGCAAAATAAAAGCTAACGAATGAAACAAGACGGTTCAAATCGGTGGAGGTGGTGAGCCAACTTAACGTTAAGCTGGCTCATCACTTTGCGACTCGAATATCTCGACAACCAGAAGGTTCCAAAACGAAAAAATAAAAATTCATATTAATGGAAAATGACTGCAAAACGTTGAAACAAGAACGGTTCAAATTGGTGGAGGTAGTGATTTAACGTTTAGCCGACTCACGCCTCCACCGATTTTGCGACTCGAAGATCTCAACAACCGTAAGTCGTAGAGAAAAACGGTTTGCATATTCAGAGACTGCATAAAAAATGCAAAACGTGAATACCACACTCGACCAGTTTCGACAAAGTACGATTTTTCGACATCTGCCCTGTTGACATGGTTTGAGATATCGAAAAAAAAATTTGATTGCAAATCACTGCAAAATAAATGCTAACGAATGCCACAAGAACGGTTAAAATCGGTGGAGGTGGTGAGCCAACTTAACGTTAAGCTGGCTCACCACACGGCAACTCGAATATCTCGACAACCGTAAGGTTGCAAAATAAAAAAATGACATTGCAAATCACTGCAAAATAAATGCAAAACGTTGAAAAAAAAATGGTTCAAATCGGTGGAGGTGGTGAGCCAACTTAACATAGCTGCCTCGATGTCATTTATTCTCTCGTAGGTAGCTATGTATGTAATATTTACTCATTCCTGTTAATGTGCATAGGTATAAATGTATTCAGGCATTTTTATCATGTACAAAACATGCAAGCATTATTGTTTTTATTCATGAGGGTGAATATTTTGTAATTTTACTATGTGGAAAAGAAATGTTCGTTTTTTATATTATAAAACACGGATTCTAAATTAATTTTATGCATACCTATGTAAATGTATGTATAATTGTATATATACCTATGTATGTATGTATGTATATGTAGCGCCTGGATAACTAGGTGAAAACCCCCCGCCCAGAAAAAATAATCCCTCAACATAATTCCATGAACTAATTTGAAAAAAAAAATGCCTTCCCCTAACACTATATCGCTCTTTGCTTCCTTTCGCTTCTTTCTCTGTTTTATTTGACTTAAAACTGTTTTTTTTTTTTTTTTTTTTTTTTTTTTTTTTTTTTTTACATTGTTATATTTAAAATTATTTTTTGATAGTTAGGGTACAATTATAATTAGATAGTATAGGGTCCGCCCGTGTATTATATTAAAAAAAAAAAAAAAAAAAAAAATAAAAATAAACACCGTGAGTTAGTTCCTGATTAATTTCTAAGGGCACAAAAATTTTACGCTCAATTACTGAAATGGCATTTTGAATACAAGACACAAATTGTTTTTGTCATCATAACATTCCAAAAGTCCTTTAAAAAAAGTTATCATAGGTATTTGTGTCAATCAATTTCTTGTTGATGTCACAACCACTCATACTCGCTCTACTAAAATATTTTCTTAATTTGGGAGTTGAACTATCGACCTCCAGGTTAGAGGTCCGCCGTCTTATGTATCAAGCTACTGAGGTCAGTAGCTTGAAAAAATTACGTAGATCACCAAAAAATTAGTCAGATTTTTTTTTTTTAATTGGGATTAACATCGCTTTCAACTGCCTAGTCACATCACGACGGGGGTGTTACCCTCATTCGCAGGAAACTCACAAACCTACTACCCACAAAAGCCTCACCCAGGTTGGGCCGGAACACAAGCATCACGAAGTCTTCACCTCGCTGGTCGTTGCGTAAATTCGTTACGAGAACCAGTGCGTTTAACGCGCCATGGATGAGCAGAGACTTTTAAGGACAGAGACTTTTAAGGACAGAGACTTTTATGGACAGAGACTTTTAAGGACGAGAAAAATCAGAAGACTCCACGACGACGACGGCTCTTCTGATTTCCAGTGAAACTTTTAAGGACTTTATTGTCATTCGCGACATGGGAGCTATTTGAGTGGCCATAAAAAAGCAACAGCATCTCTTGAGTTCCACGCTTCCTCATGTAAAATCCTGCGATATAATGAGGCTGTAAGAAACTCGTCAACGGGAGGCATAAAACTTTGTTTTATTATCTAGGTGGAGGCAGTGGAAGGGGTTAATGAGAGAGGTGGTCTGTGCAGATTGGGGGTAAAGGGGGGCATGATGGAGGACGTGTGGTGGATGGTGGGTGTGGATGTTGATCCGGGGGTAAAAGGGGGGGGGAGTATGGAAGTGAAGGATGAATTGAGATGAAGGGTGGGTGTGATCTAAATGCAGATTGGGGTGAGGAGGGTTGATGGTGATGCAGATTGGGGGTGAGGAGGGTTAATAGTGATTCAGATTTGGGGTGAAAGGGGGGAGAATTGAAGAGAAGGCTGAATTTGGATGATGGATGGGTGTTTTTTTTATTAGGGGTGAGGGGGTTGATTCCAAAATACAAACATACAAATGTCCAAACTAAAGGGTGGGGTTATTGCAAAGGCAATCTCTTCCCACCCAAACCTTAACTTCCAAAACCTTGAGAGTGTAGTATTTTTTACTGGGGTATTTCCTCCTGGGGGTTGTGAGGCACCTCCAAAGG
>CM044963.1:0-37500 GCA_024516035.1 Bactericera cockerelli | reverse complement strand
TACATTTTTTTTTTTTTACAATGAACATGGTAAAAAATTTGTGAAATAAATATAAACAAAGACTGATCAAGGGTGGTGATACAGTGATACATGTTTGTAGTTTATTGATAAACTACAAACATGATACATTCTGCAACACAGGACATGAAATGAAAAGAACCCAAAAGAATATGTAGCGAACCAAGGGCGAGGTTTAAAGCTTGTGGCTTTCTCTTCCACCGAACAAATTGATCGCCTTGTTATTTTAACTATTAGATTTGATTGATATAGTTGGTTAATAGAACTAATTGTACTCAGAAAATTTTCATTTATAACTTGCAGTTGGCACAAAAATAGTCACACAGACCGCTTCAGGCATCGAGTGATCTTCAAAATGCAATAGCGCCCAGATTCAAAATTTGAAAGATGTGTTTCTCTCCTTCTGGTGCCGTTTGATAATGCGTATCTCATTCGTTCCTTCACGCCTCTGAAAGAACTTTGTATTTATTGAAACAAAATAGCAAAGAGTATTTTTTTACCTAGTGATACGCAGAATTGCAATTGTAGAAGTACTCTAAATTCACGAAAGGGAAAACAGGGAAAAATCGAATTTTAGAAAAATATTGAACTTATGATTAAATATCTCTCTGGTCTTTCAATATTTTTTCATGCAACCAACTGCATTTCAAGGGAAATATGCATGACTATCCATACATGAAGTCAAAAATTACTTACTGGCTACCATTTCTTTAAAAACGTGCATCGATCTAAGTGACCTCTAGACCTGTGGGAAAAACAGGGATTTGGCCATAACTCTTTAACGAAGCAAAATGCCCCTCTGCAAGTTTCGCTCATATGATAGTCCACGGTGGGCTGAACCTACCCTCAAAATATTTGCATCTGTATACGGGACACCCTGTATATTATTATGTATGTTTTATTTGTGGTGAAGAACAAGGCCTCTTCACAATTTTTGTGGGTAGCACAATAAACGCTATATTGTTATACGTATTTGAGTTGGTACAGTTCATAAGTCACCGTGGCAGAGTGAGTTAGCGCGCTAGGCATTGCACACACGGTGACCTGGGTTCGATCCCTAGCGGGGCAGGAATTTTTCTACTCTGTACTTGGATGTTCGGGGTCCACTCATACCTCGTGAGGAAAAATGAGTAGTTACTTGTATGAGTAACGACCAGTGGCGGCATTACCAGAGTGAAAAGAATTTAATGTAATAGAATAATTCGAAATGTGAAGGAGGCTCTTAGTAATGCTGCGCTACCCACAAAAATTGTGAAGAGGCCTTGTGCTTCACCACAAATAAAATAATACATACATACAGTTCATAGCCGACAATTTACTAAACCCGACGTTGGGGGAACAGCACAAAGTTCCAGAAAAGGGTTGGGTGGAAGAGATTGCCATTGGCAATAACCCCGCCCTTTAGTTAGGACATATGTGTGTACCTATATGTATAATTATATATTTATCTATTACCTCCGATTAATGTAATATTTGAAATAGGAAGTATTGTGTTCGTTTTTGTAAAAAAAAAAATATTTTTTTTCTCCGATTTAATTTTTTTTTTTCATATTTCTGAACGTTTTTTTTCTCCTTTTTACTGTTTATATTGTTTCCATTTTTTTTTTTTTTTTTTTTTTTTTTTTAATTTTTGTAATAATTATTTTTGTACTGTACAAGTGTACATACATGATGATTATGTCTTATTGTCTAATAAATAATTTAATGATATTAATATCAATAAAAAGGGAAATCACAGTTAAATCACCAGACTTTGATATCCTACTATGGTGAAAAGTGCTTGCCAATATGAAAATGTTATAATTGTTATTTAGGGTCCGGTTATGACTGCTTTTTGTAACAAGGAACGTGCAAAAATAGGGTGTAAAAATGTTTTCCTGCCAAACTTTTGAAAGCCTCTTACTCGAAAGAAGCTTTTACCTATATCTTTTAGCAAATCGACTTGGAAGTTTACAAACAAAGTACTCTCTGTATAAAGTGCAAAAAGTAAGGCTTTTTTTTGCTTAAAATTTGAAAGCATTTTAAAATGTGCCAACTTTTCTCGAGAGAAGTTTTTTAACACCTCTTTAGAATACTTCGAGTTTGGAATTTTTTTCTCAAAAATTAGAAAACTTGCAACAGATGATTAAACTTTGTTTAATTTTCTTTGAGTTTTACATCCTTGCCCTCCCCTCTTTCTTCTCTTTCTTTCTCTTTTATTTATTCTTTCTCTTTTTCTTCTCTTTCTTTTTTTCTTTTTCTTTCTCTTTCTCTTTCTCTTTCTCTTTCTCTTTCTCTTTCTCTTTCTCTCTCTCTCTCTCTTTTTTCTTTCTCTTTTATTTCTTCTTTTTTTTCTATTTCTTCTTCTCTTTTTCTTTCTCATTCTTCAGAACTCTTTCTCTTTCTATATCTCTCTCCCTCTAAAGACACTAGACAAAAGACAGAAAAGTGTGATTTACGAGTAAATTTTCTATGGTGCGTTTTCTGTATTCACTAGTCACCCTGTACTCAGTACTCAGGTCAGGGCAACGTACGGTCCGTCCCGAGGGATTGAGGGAAATTATACTGGCGACATAAAATATCCCTCACCCTCATGATAAAATATCCCTCACCCTCATGATAAAATATCCCTCGCCCTCGTGACAGAACATCCCACATCCTGACAGGCTGACAGCCCTGACACGAAACGCTTTTCCCTTCTTGACCTCTTGACCTAGCCTGTCGGTCAACCCGCATTGACTTATCTTCTATTCCCTATCCTCTTTTCTCCACTTTCCGAACCATCCCTTCATAGAGGGAAAATGACCTAAAACCTCACATGTAAAATATATACTGGGTGGTATGCAGCTACTGCAAACTCCTGAATTTGATGTGGATATTCATACAACTGTGCACAATTAAGGTTTTTTTATTTATTAAAAAAAAAAAAAAATAGAGGTTTGAAATAGGTCTCAAATCAAAGCCTAATATGAATAGAAAGCTTTTCAATTTTCGAGCTTAAATATAATGGTACTCCTTTTTCTATCTACCGGTCTCTAGCAAACCTAAAGGGAAAGTTGGCTAGTTCGGAATTCACATATTTCTACATGCGATCAATCATTGTGAGAATCATTGTGAGGCTATTTTTTTACAAGGCATTAAACCCTTGGGAAACTGCAAGCTGGCCTGGCTTGTAGGGAGTCTGTTCTCTGTTTATAGTCCTCTATCGAGACATCTTCTCTTTAACGTTCACCAGGCAGAGATAAAAGTTATCTACAGTAATAGTAAAGTTGCAATTATTTGCTACACAGACTTTTAATTCCATACCAAATTCTTGCGTCGGCTGCACGCAACCCTGTATGATATTTTTTTCTCCATGTGAGGTCAAATTTCTTCTCTAGCATTCTGGTTTTATCCTTCTTCTTCTTCTCTCTCTCTCTCTTTCTCTCTCCTCTCTATCTCCCTGTCCTTCTCTTTCTCCTATTCCTTCTTTTATATTCTTTTCCTTTCTATCTTCTTATTTCTCACCCCATATCTGTCACTAACACATTTCCCTATTCACACTTATCTCACTTTACAATATATTCTCAGGTCATACTTGTCCAGAATGTCAAATCACTTTCTCTTATTCATTCTTTCTTTCCACATCATCTTACATGTATTTGGATCATCGAGATCTTAAAGTCTTATTCACATGTGATTCTTACATTTGTATTTATTTATTTATTTTTTCTTTGGGTTTTATGTCGATTTCAACTGCATGGTCATATCACGATCAGGATTTTACACACCATTCGCTGGGAACTCACAAATTAGATACTCAAATTAACACTCAGTGGGGCCGGAAATAGAAAGCATCTTTCAGCGACAGAACTAGTGTATTCTACGTGCCATTCACGCTGGCTGGAAATTATTTATTTACTTTTCATATTTAATTATTTATTGGATTATTATCTTTTTTTTTAATAGACAATAATCCAATAAATAATTAAAAAAATGAAAAGTAAATAAATAAATTTCAGGATTATTGTCTATTATAATAAACAATTGACACATGCACTTGAAACTAGTTATCTATCTGAACAATTCCCTATGACAAAAAACAGCTGGCTCTAGACATAGCAGACTGTTGCTAAGGTCCTGAAAGTGTCAATATAGACAGCATGGCTATAACAGTAGATAGCATGGCTATAATAGTAGATAGCATGGCTATAATAGTAGATAGCATGGCTATAACAGTGAACAGTAATGGCCACAAGGGGGCTCCTATATGGGAGCTTTATTCTATTATAAGTACCCCTCCCTCTCTTCTGACTCTAGTATCTCTCCATCTCTTTCTCTCTCTCGTCTCCTCTCTTTCCTTCTCTCTCTTTATATCCC
This sequence comes from Bactericera cockerelli, assembly GCA_024516035.1. Lineage (NCBI taxonomy): Eukaryota > Metazoa > Arthropoda > Insecta > Hemiptera > Triozidae > Bactericera > Bactericera cockerelli. Next base: position 33,144 of record CM044963.1, on the reverse strand, counting down.
TCTCTTATCTCTCTAGTCTCTCTCTTTCCTCTCTCTCTCTCTCTCTCTCTCTCTCTCTCTCTTTCCCTCTCTCTCTATATTTCTCTTTTCTATTTCTCTCTCTCCAATTCTTTCTCATTCCCTTTCTATTTCTCTTTGCATCCTCTTGCTCTTCTTTTTACTTTTCCCTCCCTGAATCTCTTCTTTTTATAATATTCTATTTCATTATTATTGCTCAACTACTTCCTAACTGTTTCTCTTTCTTTCTCTTTCTCTTTTTTTTTCTCTTTCTCCCCTTTCTTTCTCTTTACTCTCTCTCCCTCTCTCTCCTCTTGCATACGCTTAGGAGGGAGATAGTATTATTATTGTACAAATAAAAAGAACAATGTTACCTATTCAATTCAATTCTCTTTCAATTTCTATCTCTCCTTATCTTTTTCTTTCCCTGTCTCTCTCATTTTCTCTCTCTTTTCCTCTCGCTCTCTCTCTCTCTCTCTTTCTTTCTCAAAGTCACATTCAATAAAATAAACCGTCAATTTTGTAAGCGCTATGCTTTTTGAAGGGAATAAAGAAATATATGCACCTATTAATAGTACTCACAATAGTAGACCGACAGTAAAAAATCCAGGACTTGTCAGAAACCCCTTCCTGTGATATTTGCATATGAGCGCGCAACATGCAACACACGTAGCACATAAATTCTACAGGGTGAAACATGCTATCCACAACTTTAATTGTACTTCACTTCAAGTTTCAGGACGAATTCAGAAACATTTTGTGAAAATGATATTTATTTACACAGTCCCTTCTTATTTATTATTATTGAATACTTCATTAAAAAGACAAATACAAACAAATAATGAAAACAAATAAATAAAATAGATAAAAAAAAATCCATGAATACAATATTATACAGTTATGCTAACTTAAGGACGCGGTTATTGCCTATGGCAATCTCTTCCAACCAACCCTTATTTAAAATCCTTTCTCTTTGGAAATGAAAACCCTGTTAATATTTACATAATCAATTATGTTAAAAGTATGCAATATCAAATACCTACAGCTTTATGCTAGAAGTTCAAAATGACCTACATACTCGTGCATGTGATACATGTTATGATTCAAATTTATAATATTCACCTATCTAGGAAATGAAGCTAAACACATTTTTCTTTCCACACATGCAATATTATTTTGTAGACACAGCTTTCTCCTCCCTTCTCCTTATCCCCCCTCCCTCCCCTCCTTCCCCCGTTTTACTTCCCTCCTTACTTCCCTATACTCTCTTTTATTCTTCCCTACACTTCCCCTTTAACATCTTTCCTTCCCTCTTTCCTCCCTACACTTCTCTTCATCCATCCCTCCTTACTCCCTACACTTCCTCTTCCCTTACACTACTTCAACACTTCTCCTCTTCCTCTTTTCCTTCCCTCCTTCCTTCCTACAATTCTCCTCCCCCTTTTCGCCTTTTTCCCCTTCCCTTAAAATAGGTTCTTCTACACTTCCCCTCTCCCTCTTTTCCTTCCCTACTTCCTCCCCTGCACTTCCTCTTTTATTCCCTCTCTCACCTCTAACCCTTCGTTTACTTCCCCATATACTTCCCTGTTACTTCCCTCCTAATCCATCGCCCTTTCGCACGTAAGCGTTAAGCAAAGAAATCCAATAAAGTTGGAAAAGTTAATGTAAATTTAATCTTGGGAAAGAGAGAGAACGAGGTGCAATAGAAGGTGATGAAAAGGAGAAAGAGGAGAAGAGGAGAAAGAGGAGAAAGAGTAGAAGAGGAGAAGAGGAGAGAAACTGATAAGGAAGAGAAGGAGAGATATAGAAAGAGATGTAGAATTATAAGAGGTAATAGAAGGTTATTATAGTGCACTGGTAGTCAAGTGGTTTATCATAGTGCACTGGTAGTCAAGTGCTAGTCTGGAAATCCAGGTTGAGTAGGGATCCGCTGGTTCGAATCCACCCAGTGCATGAATTTTTCCTCAATAATTTGAGTTTGTGACCACATAATAATAAGACTCTGAGGGGGGTTAGGTGGAAGAAAATACTTTGAGCATTAACCTCGCCTGGTGATTACCTTGCACTAAAGATTATTATTATTATTTGAAAGGAAAGAGAGAGAGATTAATGACAGAGAAAGAAAAAAAAAGATAAAGAGAGAGAGAGAGAGAGAGAAAAAGAGAGAGAGAGAGAGAGAGAGAAAGAAAAGGTCCGGGAAAGCCGGAAATTTCGCAATGGATTTCGCACAATAGATTTGCATTGATGAATGCTTTCCTAATGGTAAAAAATACTGCATACGAAATACATTGCTCACCGATGCAGTATAGCCAGGAAATATTGCAGCATATATAGGTACGCTGTTCAAAATTGCCAACCATCATAATTGCCCCTCTAGTATGTAAGTTGTGAGGTCGCTTCACTCCTTCACTGAGTTCGGTTGATTAAAATTAAATATCTTAGTTTTTTATTAATATATATATTTGGAATTTGAACATTTTAAACTATTTCAAGTAAAATATTTCATTAAGATCTTCTGGGACTGGACATGCGCCAACAATGCTTGCGGCGCGGCGTTGCCCTTCTGTATCTCAATGCTGATTCTCTGATATAGATACTGTCCAGCCATCTTCATTCCAGATTTATCTACCAACATTGCTCCTATTTCTTGAGCAATTATATTTTATTAATTATATTAACTCTTTGACTGCCATGGCACAACTCGAGTTGTGCCAGTACACTTTCCCAACCGGCCATGGCACAACTCGAGTTGTGCCAGTACACTTTGGGGAATTGTACACGTATTTGGCTTGGAAACATGTCAAGATTAGCTCTGGCAGTCAAAGAGTTAAGTCATGAATATCATTTTTAAAATCATAATAGTAAAAAGAGAAAGGGTTTGGTAGAGAAAAGAGGTAAAGAGATGTGAAAATTTGCTGAAGATAGAAAGAGAAAGAGAGAGACAGTAAGAGAGAGGGAGAGAGATATGAATGTTTGTTGAAGATAGAGAAAGAGAGAGAAGAGAGAAAGAAAGAGAGAGAGAGAGAGGTGGGGGAGAGAGAGAGAGAAGAGAGAGAGAGGTGGAGGAGAGAGAAAGAGAGAGAGAGGGAGAAAGAGGTGGGGAAGAGAGAGATAGGTGGGAGAGAGAGAGAAAGAGAGGTGGGGGGGAGAGAGAGAGAGAGGAGGTGGGGAGAGATAGAGAGGTGGGAGAGAGAGAGAGAGGTGGGGGAGAGACTTTAAGAGAGATGGAAAATAAGGGAGGGTATTAGTTTGCGCCGGGATGATTGACATTTTTCATTAGTGCAGGTGACACATTGGTGGCCTGTATTCAACCCAGCCTGGTGGAGAGAGATGGAGAGAGAGTAGAGTGAGAGGAGAGAGAGAAAGAGAGAGGAGAGAGAGAGGGAGGGAGGGGAGAGAGAGAGGAGAGAGAGAAAAGAGAAGAGAGAGAGATGAGAGAGGAGAGAGAGAGGAGAGAGAGAGAAGAGAGAGAGAGAGAAGAGACAGAGAGAAGTGAGAAGAGAGAGAGAAGAGAGAGAGTGAGATTGACCCTAATATAATAGGACATAAGAATGTGAGAGTAAATGAGAGAGGAAGAGGGACAGCGAGAGAAAAAGAGAGTCGAAGAGATATGAAAAAAATGTGTGTGAGTGTATGAGAGAGAAGGAGAAATAGAAAAAGAAAGAGAAAGAGAAGGGAAAAGAGAAAGAGAGGGAAAAAGAGAAGAAGAAGAATAAGAAAGAGGAGGAGAAAGAGAAAGAAAAAGAGAAGGAGAAAGAGAAAGAGAAGGAGAAAAAGAAACTGCTAGAATATTTTTTTAGGATTTTTTGATTTGGTTTTAACGTCCCTTTCAACTGAATGGTCAAAACATTGACGGGGGTGTTACCCTCAATCCACAACCCGGCTACCCACATCAACCTCACCCAGCCGTGGGTTGGGCCGGAATGCCCGCACCACGAAAACATCATTTGGCTGGCTGTTGTTTAACACTGGTGATCCTACGAGAACCGGTTCACAAGACGCGCCATCGAATGCAGGGAAAATTGAGCTCAGAGTAATACCAATTACCGGCTGAAGTTGCACAAAGTGTAGTCGTAACTAGATCAGCTCAAAGAGTAGTCATAACTAGATCAGCTCAAAGACTAGTCATAACTAGATCAGCTCAAAGTGTAGTAATAACTAGATCAGCTCAAAGTGTAGCCATAACTAGATCAGCTCAAAGTGTAGTAATAACTAGATCAGCTCAAAGTGTAGCCATAACTAGATCAGCTCAAAGTAAAGCAAACGACTATCCTCGTCACAAAAAATAAGGTTATGGAAAGATGAATAACATTTGAAAAAAAAAACAGGAGAAATGGGTAACAGGAACAAAAAAATCCTTCTCTACTGTAGCACCCGTTTAAGTTTGTGCACCATTTTTTTTTTCTCTTGAGTTGCACCACATTCGGTCCCCATCTCCCCAGCACCCCAGGGACTGATATATAATTCACTGTCCTCCCTACCGCTTGTACCAACATAGGTTTCAACTACTTTGTTTTAATTCCTCAAGGTATACGTACTCATGTTCTTTATGGCGTTGTTACGGACAAACTTACCGCTAGTTACAAGTACATACATATACAATGTATACATCTATACATATATGTATAAATATGAGACGTAGGTATTCGAGGTGTAGCTTTGTGTTTCTCAGGACTTTATAGTTGCAAAAAATAGGGACAATGGTACATGATGACGTCATCAGTTTGAAAGTAAGTATTTAAGTAATAAAATTGCGTTGTTTAGCACAAACCTACAACTTAGTAATATGTTTATAAATATTTTTCTAATCTTTTTCCTTTTTATCTTTATATATAAAACAGAAAAAAGGACTACCTACCTACCTACCTACCTACCTACCTATGTTTGTTTGTTTGTTTGTTTGTCCGGAGTTGTTTAGCCAAAACGGTAAGAGATAGCGAAAAATGTCTCAGAATTGACCCCCCCAAAACCATTATCGCTTTGTCCAGAAAAATTATAAAAAGTTCAAAAAGGCATTGCTGTCCAGCAGTAAGGCCATGCCTTAGTAAATTTGAAATTTAGTCCCGTTGCAAAGCACGGGCAAACGGCTAGTTGTATATATTATTTCCATTTTTCATTGTTATAATAATTATTTGTACTGTACATATGTCTTTTTATACCTAATAAAGTGTGTAATAATAATAATAGATACATTGGTACATAGTATGTACATTGTAAATTGTACCTAGCACATACATAAGATTATTATTATTATTATTATTGAAGAGACGTAGACATAGAGCTTTGCGTTATTCAGGAAAAATTTATTAATCAAAGTTTAAAAAAGTTATCATGTTTGTGTTAATCACTTTTATGATAACGCAACTCCTCAAACTCGCTTTATTAAATCTACGATGAAACCGGGACTTGAACCACCGGCCTCCAGGTTACAAGTCCGTCCCGTTATCGATCAAGCTACTAAGGTTGTTTCAAACTTTATTAATTTATAATATATGTACAATATCATCTATAAGCATAAAAGTTGTTGTAACTATAATTGCGTTATTTGGAGCAACTTTGCGAATTGAATAATTATGTAGTACTCGTATATTGAATATGTGTATCTGTAAGTATTAAAGTAGGTCATTGGGTAGTAGCTATAATTTTTGAAGGCAAGTTCCATCGTGCAGCAACTCTTATAACATTTGTACAAAAGTTAAAATATTAATACAATACTTTCCTAATTATAGGTTAAAAATTATTATAGGATAAAAGAATTATAATAGGGTAAAAGTTATAATACGATAAAGAATTATAATAGGGTAAAAGTTATAATATACGATAAAAAATTATTATAGGGATAAAGCTTTCTTTATTATACGTGGTCCACTCATACCTCATGAGGAAAAATGAGTAGCTGCTTTAATGTGAGCAGCGACCAGTGGCGGAATTATAGGCAAAAATAAGATATTAGGATATTCAGAGATATGGAAAAGTCTTATAATTCTGCTGTACCCGCTAAAAATTGTGGTATATAATAACACAAAGAAACACATTTCTTGATTAATTATTATATAGGATATGAACTAAAATCAGAAAGTAATTGCCAAAATGAAAAGCTCGTTTCAAATAAGCTCAGTCATTTTTTTTTCCTCATCTAGTTGTTTCAAATTAAGAACTCAAGCCCCGAAACAAGAGGTATCCAAATTGTGTGCCACCTGTTACGGAATGGAGAGGAGAAGAGAGGCGACCTTTTTTCATCAGGTGAGAAAATTGAACAAGGTAAGAAGGAGATAATTTTCCCTTTGTGTGTGGAGAAAAGATTAAGTGTGGGACGGAAGATTGGGGTGAAAAAAGGTTGGAATGTTTCGGGTTTTGAGGTGTAACACTCAGGGAGAGGGGGGAGATAGTGGGAGACCTAGGGGGGAGAGAGAGAAAGAGAGAGGGAGGAGGAGAGGGAGAGAGAGAGAAGGAGAGAGATAAAGAGAGAGAGAGAAAGGAGGAGTGACAGGGAGAGAGGAGGAGGATGAGGAGAGGGAGAAGGTAATAAGGTAAATAGAGAAGGTTCAGAAATGGACAGGGATAAAAACAAGATGGAGACAGGAAAAGACGGTGTGAGAGAGAGAGAGAGAGAGAGAGAGAGAGGATAGAGTATATAGTCAGAGAGAAAGAGGGAGAGAGAAAAAAAAGGGAGGAGAGAGAGAGAAAGATAGAGAAAAACATGAGGTACAGAGTAAAGAAGGGAGTGTGAGAAATGAAGTATAGAGATAAAGGGAAAAATAAGGAAAGAAGAGAGGTAGAAAAGGGTTACAAGGGAAGGGAAAAACTTAGATAATTGTGTGGGGATTAGGTATAAGAACACAATTGTGCAGGGTACCTGATGATGGTAAAGCTTCCCTTTTTTACTTCGGGTCAAAGGAGGGAGGGAAATATCCCATTTTGTTTAGGTTGAGGATGGGAAAAGGGTTCTTTTGTTTTCGTTGAGAGAGGAGAGAGGGATATTTTGAGTGAGTGGGATTTGTGCTCATGAAACGCCTTAAGCCTTTGAACAATCTTGATCTAAGAGAGAGAGAGAGTGAGAGATGGGAGGAAAAGAAGGTGAGAGAAGAAAAAGAGAAAAAATGATTGAGAGAGGAGAGGGAGAAGAGATAGAGAGAGTGAGAGAGAGGGAGAAAGAGAGAGAGGGGGGAGATGAGAAACTGAGGGAAATAGAAAAGAGAGAGACAGAAATATAGAAAGAGTGGTTGAAAGAGAAAGAGGGAGAGAGAGAGAAGGAGAAAGAGAAGAGAGAGGGAGAAGGAGGAAAAAGATAGAAAGAGAGAGGAGATGGGAGAGGGGATGAGAAATATCTTGATATTCATGTACCAGCATGATTTTCAGGAGAAGCTTTTAAATGAGTTTTGTTGTTGTGTGCGTTTCGACTTGTTTCATTGGCTTTCTCAGACATGTGAGCTGGGAGCATCTGTGTTTTGTACCATTTATTTATCTTCTGCTGAGATAGGGAGTATACACTGTATATCTTGAGAAAAATTGAAGGGGTATTATGTTTATAAAGAGCTACGTGAAGCTGACTGACCACCAAACTGTATATCGTGAGAGAAATTGAAGGGGAATCATGTTTATAAAGAGCTGCGTGAAGTTGGCTGACCACCAAAACCGATTTGGTCGCTACTTGAATCAACGTTTTGTACCGGTTTTGTACCAAAAGTAGATGTAGGGATCTGGAATTGAGGCAAATCTTTTTCTTTTGTTTTCAAAAGTTTGAAATGGAAACGTAGTGTAATACATAGTTGGAAAGGTTTTAGTTGGTAGGAGTTCAAAATCAGCAGATCTGGCAAGCTTCGGGGATGGATTTGCGCAGAAATGAGCTTGTCATCTATGTACATGTACATCTATCGCAGAAACTGCCATTTATCCATGAGGATTTCCTTCATCGTTACATGACATTCACTTCTCCTCATGAACCTAGAGTAGGACCCGATAGCCAAAGTAGAGAGCCGAAAAAAATCGAACCCGGTTCACTTGGAGTGCAAGCCCAGCGTGCTACCACTAGACCAAGGTGTCTACTTATGTAAAGCAATGGTAACCACATGAAGTAGTCACCGTGGCAGAGTGAGTTAGCGCCCTAGGCATTGCACGCATGGTGACCTGGGTTCGATCTCCAGCGGGACACGGATTTTTCAGTTCTGTAGGTACTTCACAGTTGGAGGTTCACTCATACCTCGTGATTAAAATTGAGTATAGTTAATTGTATGAGAATCGACCTTTGGTGGCATTACCACAGCGTAAAAAGAAGTTACCTAAGAAGAAAAGATACACTTTTCGAATTCTTCTTATGCTGCGCTACTCACGAAAAATGGTGAAGAGACCTTGTGCTTTACTACAGTTAAAGTTACATATATATTAATACAAAACCATTTTTTTGGGAGGCACCGTTTTCCGTCCCATTTACCTTTTTTTCACCTTATTCCGTCCCGTCGATTCCGTCCCGTCAATATTTTAACACCCGATTCCGTCCGGTTATCGTAAGGGTTCAATACCCGATTCCGTCCCATATGTTCCGTCCTATATACATAAATAAATACATAAATTATAAATTCAACATTTTTCATCAGTTTATTTTCAATCACGTAAAATAAAATAGGTAAAATACAATGACGGCCATGCCTTGGGTTTATAGTAGGGTTAGGTAAAATACAATGAAGGCCATGCCTTGAGTTTATAGTAGGGTTAGGTAAAATACAATGACGGCCATGCCTTGGGTTTATAGTAGGGTTAGGTAAAATACAATGAAGGCCATGCCTTGAGTTTATAGTAGGGTTAGGTAAAATACAATGACGGCCATGCCTTGGGTTTATAGTAGGGTTAGGTAAAATACAATGACGGCCATGCCTTGAGTTTATAGTAGGGTTAGGTAAAATACAATGACGGCCATGCCTTGGGTTTATAGTAGGGTTAGGTAAAATACAATGAAGGCCATGCCTTGGGTTTATAGTAGGGGTAGGTAAAATACAATATAGGCCATGCCTCGATTTATTAATTGAAGGCCATGCCTATAAGGAAAAAATACTATAATTACCTGATCATCAGGGCAAGTACCAGGGCACCGAACTTGTACAAATGTACATAGCCTAATACATAATATCAGGTACTTATGTACATAGTACATAGGTGCATAAGATAAGTGACTGGACGGAATTCAGTGATTGATCTGAGAGGTTCGGGACGGAATAAAGTATCGACTACCTGAGAGAAAAAACTCGCGGGACGGAATCAGGTGTCGTCCATTTTTTTTAAAACAAAACAATCAACAACAACAAAATAATAACAATAAATGAAAAAAAACCAAGGAATATGTACAAAAACAAAAAAAATATATTATTCATTTTTAATTACAATTGTTTTGTAATTAAAAATACATGGTAACCACATCAACAGCCACGCCCACACTCATTTCCTGCACTCGTGTAAACAATCCCTACACATCACAAAAAAAGATCACTTACCCTTTTTGAAACATTAAAAAACCCAAAGCAAACAAAAACAACACGGATCCTTGCCCCCCCCCTCCTCCCTCCTCCCTCCTCCTCCTCCTCCTTCTCCTCCTAGATTAAGTTGAGTAACCGTTTCGTACACATTTTAATTCAGGGATTAGAATTTCACACGGACCCTTTTTTAATCTGTTGAAGACATGAGAGGAGAATGAGAGGATTTGGCGGTGAGGGTCACTCCAGAGGTTCCGCCCACAATCCCCCCCTTCCTCCTCCCCCATACATTCCAAGTCCCACCCCCCACCTCGACCACAAGATGGCTTCCCCCTCTTACTATTCTTCCCACATCACCTAAAAATATTCTAAACCTCACCCAGTTTCACCCCCACAAAAAAATGCCTTTTCCCTCCATACTCAACTATCCTCCTACCCCTCTAACCATTCCTCCTACCCCTCTAACCATCCCTTCCAACCCTCTAACTAACCCCCCCCCTCCCCGCCCAACTGTTGAAGTACTTCGGGAAGTTTAGGGGGGTCAGATGATGTACTTTTTTGTTTGACGTGATGACGTCATCATGAAGGGTTTATATTTTTAGATGAGAAAAAGACTGAGAGAAAGAGGGGGAATTTGTTAAGTTAAACAAATTTCCCATCGTTTCGTGAGGTTTTTTTTGTAATGATTAGTACGTATAGCCAAGCTCAGTGTTGAGCATTGGTTACTGACCCGGAAGTTGCGGGTTCGAATCCTGGCCGGAGGAGAAAATTGTGACCGAGAATTTCCATTTACGAAATGGCATGAAGTAATGCAATAGCTAGTCCGGAGCACAGTTACCTTCTTTTTCTTTCTTTTTTTCAAGTAGCTAGCATTTTTCAAAATTGTAGAAAAAATAAAACATTACAAACGGTTGTTCTGCAATAGGAGATAATCAATAGTCACCGTAGCGTCGGTGGCAGAGTGGTAGCCGCTAGGAGCGGCAGGTTTATGGTAGTTATGGTACATCATAATATATACTAGAATTAGTCTATCTAAGTGTTGATTCTAGTGGATTCAGATACAAAGTACAAATATATATCAATTGCATTTGTGCTTTATTTAGTATTTTACAAGTACAAGTGCCATAATAAGCATTCTTTATTGAAAAGCACATATTGTATTTTTTGAAATTGTTTAAGTGTCATAATGCATTTCTTTTCGATGGAATCAAGAGAACAGAAAGCACTTGTATTTTCATCATGACTATTTACGTTTTAGGAGATGTTAGCATTTTCTAAGCTCAGACTTTCTCTCTAGTTCCCACTAAGTTTCCAACATGTATTCGTTTTACTTGTTTCCTGGTCATTATCTATTTCAGCTTTTAGATTTTGGCTTTTTGGTTTCTTACTCCCTAATCGTCCTACTTTTCTCATCCCCTATCCTCCTCTAATCAGATCTCATTAAACACTCTGTATTGTTCTTCATGCTCTTCCTTTATATTATCTTTCACATTTTCTAATCTCTTTCTCTTTCCCTCTTCTCTCTTCTCTCTCTCTCCCTTTTCTCTCTATGTCTTTCTTTCTCTTTCTACTCTTTCTTCTCTCCCTTCTGTGTTTCACTCCTAATGTCTCTTTTTTTCTTCTCTCTCTCTTACCCTTATTTGTTATACTTTGCGCACTTTCTCTCTCTCTCTTTTCTTACCTTTCTATCTCTCTTCTCTCTCTACACTTCTTCCTCCATTTATTTAGTTTTACTCTCCTTCTACTTCTCTTTCTTCTCCACATCTCTCTCTCTCTCTTTTTCTTTCTCTCTTCTCACTCTTCTCTCTCTTCTCTATTTTCTCTCTCTTTCTCACTTTCGTTCTCCTTCTTACTCTCTCTACTTTTACTGCCCAGTATCATCTCTCTTGCCTTTCTAATTTCTTCTCCTTACCTCTTCTCTATCTCTCTCTCTCCTCCTCTCCTTCATCTTACAATGTACGACATGATAATTATCTCTCCTAGGTTGTGTTGATATTCCCTCCCTTGCTCTTGCCCTCTCTCTCTCTATCCCTCCTTATAACACTCTCTCTCCTCATTTACAATGTTTTCATTAATCTCTGTTCTTTGATTATAACAAGCTCTCATTTTGTTCTAACTTCTCCTTCCTACATTCTCCCTCTCTCTTATTATCCTTTTTCTCTCTCCCTCTTATTATCTTTCTGCCTCTCTCTCTCTCTCTCTCCCTCTCTGAGCTTTTAAATTTCTATGTATCTCCCTCAGTATCTTGTTTTCGAGGATTTAACGTCCCTTTTAACTGCACGGTCTTATTACGACGGGGGTTTTCCATTCGCTGGAAACTCACAAACCCGCTACTCAAATTAACCTCACCTAGCCTGAGTGAGGCCGGGAAGAGCCAGCATCACAAGGGTTTGAATCTGAATGGCGACCCAGTGATTGAATGAGAACTGTTGTATTCAACGTGTCTTCCACGCTAGCCAATGTATCTCTATTTTCCTCCACCCAGGTAAATATATAGGTATATTTTTTTTATTTATACGTGGGTATTTTTTTTTTTATATATAAAGACTGAACTTATATATTTCTTTTACTAACTATAAAACAAGTCAACCAACTCATCTCCCTGGGGTACACAGCCCACAACACACGTATTTATTATTTCTTGTGTGGTAAAGTTTTCTACTATGCCAGTGTTTCTCAAACTGTGCTCCGGGGAGCCCCAGGGCTCCGCGGAAAGCTTCCAAGGGCTCCGCAAGAAAATTTCAGGGAAAATAATATTATGGGTACGTGGCTAAAATATTTTCCTACAACTTGGGAAGAAAAGTTGAAGTGTAATAGTTGGGTGCTAAGTAAGTCCTTTCAATATCCATGAAAAACCAATAGGATTTACATCTAATCATTACGAACAGTTCTTGGAGTTAATTAGTGACTCTACTCTCCAAGAATGTTTTAAAACTAAAAATCTGGTTGATTTTTGGTGTGAAATAAAATCTGTATATAATGAAATTGCACAGATGGCCATTAAAATACTTCTACCGTTTGCTACCACATACTTGTGTGAAGCGGGGTTTTCTCTGTATGTTTCCACAAAAACTAAATACCGCAATAGGTTGAATGCTGAACCTCAAATGAGACTTCAACTTGGATAGTAATATTAAGCCTGATATCACAAAAAATCTCTGGTAACAAAAAGCAACACCACTCTTCTCATTAGAAATGTCTTTGTAATATCAATAAAACCTTTGAGGTTCTAATTTTTCTTGAATTAAGTGTGTTTTATTTTTATCCGAAATATAGTATGTTGAAAATCTTGATAGGGTTGGGGGGGGGGGGGGGGTTCCGTGAAATTTACACCAGTCATTTGGTGCTCCGCGGCAAAAATAGTTTGAGAACCGCTGTACTATGCAATGAGATTTCCCCATAAAAAAAACCTCCAATGTAGAAACACATTTTTCAAATGAATAATTGAGATTAATCTTGACATATTATGTATTTCGTTTGTGTTTGTGTCTGTAGAAGAAAGAAAAAAAATCTTATCTTATATTTTGTTAATATTGTAAATTGGTTATGTTGTAAAATATACAATACCTAACGGTATTATTATTATTATTATTAAAATAAATATTTCATACAAAAAAATAAAATAAACAATAAACATGAAACGCTTTACCAAATTTTTGCTGAACTTGTAACTCGAACTAACGACCTCCAGGTTACACGTCCGCCGCCTCATCAATCAAGCTGCATTCGGTTGGCCCTATGGCATTCTCTTCCACACCACCCTTGTAGGCTCGAACACAACAAAACCTCCTTCATAATATATTGAGGTTCAGCAATTTCAATTCGCCTATATCATCTGGAATATTATTATTGGTATACCTATATTAGTATTTTCCTTCTGTTACGTGAGCTGACTCCGTAAGAATCCAGATCCTTTCTTCGCAGGATGTCTGGATCCTTTCATCCTTTGTGTCAGAACTGCGAGGCATTTGCTGTATTAGTCGCCAGTGTCGGAGGTTCAGTGTTCGAGTTCATTTTTGTTTTTTTTTCCGATCATATCTCCGAAACGAGAATTTTTTATACGAGTATAGTCTAGCTGGGGACTATAAACAGGGAATAGACCAGCAGTCTGGCTGGGGGACTATAAACAGGGAGTAGACCAGCAGTTTGGCTGGAGGAATATAAACAGGGAGTAGACCAGCAGTATAGCTGGGGGACTATAAACAGGGAGTAGACCAGCAATCTGGCTGGGGGACTATAAACAGGGAGTAGACCAGCAGTCTGGCTGGAGGACTATAAACAGGGAGTAGACCAGCAGTCTGGCTGGAGGACTATGAACAGGGAGTAGACAAGCAGTCTGGCTGGGGGACTATAAACAGGGAGTAGACCAGCAGTCTGACTGGGGGACTATAAACAGGGAGTAGACCAGCATTGGCTTGGTTCTGGTGTAAAGACAGTGGTAGAAGTGCTGAGACATTCCTCCACTGTCTGGCTACCATCGTTCACGATGACGGCACCCTATGATGATGATGATACGAGTTTAACTGCAGGGTCATAATTCCGCCACTGGTCGCTGCTAACATTAAAGCAGCTACTAATTTTTCCTCACGAGGTATGAGTGGACCCCGAGCACCCAAGTACAGAGCAGAAAAAATCCTGCTCCGCTGGGGATTGAACCCAGGTCACCGTGTGTGCAATACCTAGCGCGCTAACTCACTCGGCCACGATGACTACTCAGGTGGGTTTAAAGTTTTTTTTTTTTTTTTTTTTTTTTTTTTTTTTTTTAAGGTACTTTATTTGTATTTTCATAAATCAACAAACATTTTATCAAAAACAACAAAATGAAAGAACAATAAAATAAACAAAAAATTAAAAATCTTCATCAATTTTTATGAATATATAAAAAATAGAATTTAAAGTTTAGGGGAGGTCCAATGTGCAAAGTTGCAAGGATCCACTATTTATCTTTCCATAGTTATTTGCTACGCCACTGAAACGTGCTAGTCCTAGATTATACCTGCCTAGTGCCTACGTTTCCCACCTCCTTGCCCTCATAGACAGAAACCTGTCATAATTTACATTTCCTTTATATGACTCCTCCCCCTATCCTCCTTTTTTTCTTCATTTCCTCTTCCTCCTTTGACCCTCCTCCTCTTAATAATAATACAAATTTTGATATTAAAATACATAAAACAAACTGCTTAAGAAATGACAGGTGCATTTGTTATAAAATTACAAAAACAGATAGCCATAAATTCCTAGGAGTTCAAATTGACACTAACTTAAAGTGGAAAAATCATATCATAAATGTTATCAACAGACTGAGAAAACTAATACATAAATTCTATTCTTTGCGTAACATACTACACAAAAAATTAATGCGTTCAGTATACTTTGCCCTGGCTCAATCAGTTATTCAGTATGGATTTGCCATATGGGGTGGTACATTTCAAAATAAACTTACTCCTCTATACATTATCCAAAAATATCTTATAAAAATTTGTCTAAATAAAAATAAAAGATTTCCCACAAACGAAATTTTCATTGAATTTGATGTCTTACCTCTCAACCTTCTATTTGTTAAATTATGTACCAAATTCTACTTACTGAATAAATCAGAATGGGATGAATTCCATCAAATACAAATAATCCATAATCATTGTACCAGAAATAAAACAAGAAGCCTTGCTCAAACAATTAGAGTCAACACAACTTTTTCCCAAAGAAATATTTTGTATTTAGGACCCAAATTTTACAATAAATTTATTAAAGATAACAATACCAAACCAGAAGAAATTGAAACCCTTATAAAAAGTAACAGAGTAAATCTAAACCATAGAATAAACAATTGGCTTAAAAAAATGCTGACTGAAAACAAGGACATAGCATATTGGAACATGACTTTGATCGCATAGCTACTAAGAAAATACCTATTACATTTTAATAAAAATAAAAAATAATAGAAATACATATTATTGTCTAACATGAAGAGAAAACCCTCAATTCAATAATTTTATATATAAAAAAAAATATTTTAATTTCTTTTAGTTATTAATTTAACATAAAATTATTACAAATAATAGAAAATTTGATAATAAATATGAAGAATATAATAAACAAAACAAAAGTTGTAAACCAAATATAATCATAAAATAAACATATAAATAAAACAAAACTAACTAAAAAAAAAAAAAAACCTATTACTCGGCACAAGTCCACTGGACTTTCAGAGTAATATTTTTCATAAAAACAGAAAAGCTACATAACTAAGTAGACATAATTACCTACGTTTCAAATATATAATAAAAATACAAATATACTCCAAACCTAATTTCTATAATAATAATAATAACAATAATAATAATAATGATAATTAATAAATAAATAATAATAAATAAAAAAAAATAACAAATAAAAAGTGACAACATTAACATACACAACATAGGCAAATATAAGTTGAATGTCTAACTATTCTAAAACTAGTGATTAACTAAACCTACACTTGAAATATTTCACAACACATACAAAACCATAATACAATCTATCAACTAATTTATTATATAAAGGTATCATAATTATAACACAAAGATAATATTAAAGAACCTACATCTCTTGAATATGACTATAATACCTATCTGTATATTTGCATATTAAACAATAATTGTTACAAAGTACATAATTAGAACTTTAGTTTAAATAAATGTAATTTTGTATTATATTGATTGTGTACATTCTATTTAGGTACCTACATAAAATACAAATTATTACCTATGATCTCTTAAGTGAACATAGTCACTTACACCTAGCTAGAACTACTTAGCCCATAAGCATTATATCTAAAACTGTTATCTTTCTGTACTATTGTATATCCCTTTGTATATTATTGAAAATAAACGAAATTCAAATTCAAATTCAAAACTCTTCTTCCCCCAATATTCTCCTCCTTATCATCCTAATTCTTACCCTTTTCCTACTGTTACCCTCTTCTCTTTACCCCCTCACTTTTCTCCTCCTCTGTTATCCTCCTTCTCCTACTTTATCCTCTCCCTCCAATGCTTTTCTTACTCCTTCTTTAACTTCTCGTCTTACTACTTACTATTAACCCTTTTCCTTCTACTACTTTCTTTCTACTCCTACTGTTTCTTTGGACTACTTCTCCTTTTCTTCCTTATCTTCCTCCTTCTTCTCCATGTTATCCTAATCTTTTATTATCCTACTCCTCTATTACCTTTACCAGTTTACCATCTCCACCTATTTCGTCTCTTGCAATTTATTATTTTGTCTCTCCTCTTAATTCTACACTGTTAATCTTACTATCTTGTCTTTCCTATTAATCCTACACTCTTAATCCTACTATCTTGTCTTTCCTCTTAATCCTACATTGTTAATCCTACTTTCTTGTCTCTCCTCTTAATACTATTCTTCCTCTTAATCCTACTATCTTATCTCTCTTCTTAATACTACTCCTCCTCTTAATCCTACACTCTTAATCCTACTATCTTGTCTCTCTTCTTATTACTACTCCGCCTCTTAATCCTCCACTCTTAATCCTACTGCTCCTCTTAATCCTACTCCTCCACTATCTGTACCTCTTTTTTGTCCTCCTACTATCTCCATAGTTCTTACCCTTATCACTCTCCATTTTGTTCTTCCTCTCTCCTTTGACTTATTTTCTTTCTCTTTCTGAAAACATCTCCTCGTCATCCTCTTTGATCAACCACCTCCACTCCACAACCTTTCTAATGAAGACCATGCACAGCTATGCGAGGGCCCTCGGCTGTCTCCTATTCTGGGTCCTTAATTTTCCTCTTTTTGTATACCCCCCCAGGCTAACTTTTATCCCCTCCCCCGATTTTCTGTTTTTACTTTCCCGTAAGGGTTGGGTGGAAGAGATTGCCACAGGCAATAACCCCGCCCTTTTGGTAGGGCATTATTGTTATTTTCTTTTTTACTAATTTATTTTGTCATTTGTTTGTTTTTTTCTTTTCTTTTCTTAATTTTATACTGTTACCATTGTACTTTGTCCTCCTAATAAAGCTTAAAAAAAGGCCCCCAATCTCCATTTTTTGTAAACCCGTCCACCTAGGTCCTCTGAGTACCCTGGACTCAGCACATTCTGCCCCGGTTTCCCCCCCACTGAAAACAGGCCTGTTCCTGTCCATTTATTTCTCCTTCCTCATTTTTTAATTCAAAGAGAGTGTTCTGCCCGACATTTTCTTTCCACAGATCTCCTTCATAGCTCCAATTTAATTCCCCCTCCATCTCTCCCATCGACTTTATTACTTCTACTCCGAAATCCGCCACTCCGCCCTACTTTACCTCTCATTCCTCTCCCCCCCACTTTACCTCCCAATCCTCCACTCCCCCTACTTTACCCCTCATTCCTCCACTCCCCCTACTTTACCTACCAATCCTCTCCTCGCCCCTCACTCTTCCGACACCTCCTTTTCCCTACCTCTTTTTTTCTCCAGCACTCCTCCATTTTATTACCTTCAATGCACTAAACGACCTCAGGTATCGCTGGATCGATACCTGCAGAGATGGACTCGTAACCTGGAGGTCGGTGGTTCGAGTCCCACGGATGGCAAATATTTAGAGACTTATTGAGATGTTCGAATTGTGATTTGAGATCCGTCACCAATGCATTTTCTTTTCTAAGAGATATTAGATACAGTTTGAATTAATAAATTGTAGAGTAGTTTGGACTGTAGAAAGAGATGATCGCTTTGTCCACGTGGATTAGAAATCGGTAGAAGTAATAATAATAAAGAAAAACTGTTAATAAAAGTACAAGTTCATCGTTCATAATAAAAAATATCGCTTTATTTATACTGCCCGATTAAGACTTTAAAACTCCCATTATTCCAGCAGTAAGCCCAAGACATATTATTATGTGGTATAATTCCCAAATGCTGGGTTTCGAACCCGCGACTTCTGGAATCTGGATTCACAGAGTACCGCCTTTACCACTGAGCTACCAGGACAGACTAGAATACTCTTTAGTAAAAGGTAACCAGCAGGAAGACCAGGAGAAGTTTTAATGCTCAAAGCAAAGGTATAGTAGGTGATTGAGTCATCTTTTTAATTGTGATTACAATCGTGATACTATCACGATTGCTATAAATGTTATGGATTTATCTATCGCAAAAATGCTCTTCGTGTTGTGGTTTTCGTCAAGAAATGGTTTGATCAAAAAGGACTGATATCAGAAAAGCGCCAATGTTTCCTGTGGCATATCAAAATAAAGTTTTGCTATTATAAAATACTAGCATAACAAAATTAATTTGTCTGCCCTAGTGCGATGTTGTGAATTTAAAATGGGACCATCTACAATACGTCTCCTATTTGTGTTCAAAATTTCGTCTAAATCCGTTCAGTAGTTTTTGAGACTTGCGCGTTACAAGTAATGTATTTAACAGACAGACTGACAGACAGACAGATCGACAGGCATACACAAAACCAAAGGTTATGAATCGTCCAGAAATATGTAAATTGAAATCGGAGAAAAAAAATATTATTTTTTTTTCACAAAAACGAACAAAATATTTCCGATTTCAAATACATATTAGAAATTTCTCGGAAGTAATAAGTTTACTAGCAATTTTTACAATATCTAGTAAGTAGAAGTCGCAAGACTTTTTAAGCCATAATAAAAAAAAATCCAATTTTCACAGTGTGTCAACTACATAAATTACATAAAAAAGAAATGAATTGATTTTCGAATGAGGTTTTCTTTCATTAGTATCATAAAAGGAGAAAGAAGAAGGTGAGTCTATCTTCCTCTCCCTCCCTATCTCTCACCGCTATCTTCCAACCTGGATTATCCAGAACTCTTATGTCATATTTCATTTTTGACAGGCGGAAAACAATGAGAGAGAGAGAAAAAAAGAAAGATAGAGAGAGAGCGAGAGAGAAAGAGAAAATGAAAAAGAAAGAAAAAGAGAAAGGAAAAGATAAGGTAGAAAAAAAGGGGGTCAGGGGAGAGGGAGAGAAATATAAATAAAAAGAATTAAAAAAGAATCGGGAAAGAAAGAGAGAGAGAAAGAGACAGAAGAATAAGGGCTAATGAGATTGAGAGGAAGAAAAATGAAGAGAGGCACACCGAGAAAGAAAGAGAGAGAGAGAGAGAGAGAGAGAAAGAGAGAGAGAGAGAGAGAGAAAGAGAGAGAGAGAGAGAGAGAGAGGAACAAAAAGGGCTAATGAGATTGAGAGAAAGAGAAATGAAGAGAGGGACACCGCGAAAGAAAGAATGAGAGAGAGAGAGAGAGAGAAATATAGAAAAAAAAATGAAAGAGGAGTCATGAAAGAGAGACAGAAAAATTAAGGCTAATGGGATCGAGAGAAAGAGAAATATAGAGAAAGAGAATGAAAGAGGAATCAGGAAAGAGAGAGACAGAGAGAGAGAGGCAAAAAAGGGAAGAGATTTTAAAACTAGAACAAATAGGAGAGGGGAAGCGAGAAAAAAAAAATCGCAGCGGGGTTTGTTTTACGCTTTGACACGGAGCGAATCGGGCAATAATTAATGGAGTTAATTAAAAAACATTAAGTAGAGCAAAAAAATAAAAAAAAATGGAGCAAAAAATTTACAGAAAAAAAGGAAAAAAAATCGAGAGAAAATAAAATCAATGGAGAGAAAACAAGGGTAGTAGAAATTTTGGGAGAGAGAGAGAGAGCCGGATTGAGGGAGGGAGAGAGAGAGAGAGGGAGGGAGATAGAGAGAAATAGAGGGAGGGAGAGGGAGATAAAGAGAAATAGAGGGAGGGGGAGAGAGACAGAGAGAGAGAGAGGGAGAGAGAGAGAGGGAGAGAGAGAGAGAGGAGAGAGAGAGAGAGAGAGAGAGAGAGAGAGAGAGAGAGAGGGAGGGAGGGAGGTAACAAGGATGATAGAGAAATGGTCCTGATAGAAAGAGATGGGGAAAGGGGAGAGAAAGAGAGAGTAGAGAAGAATTCTTCTCCAATTACTGATAGCGTACCTTACAAAAATATTAGTTTTAAGCATTTTTCAAGAAAACTATGGATAACGAGCGTTATCAAGGATTTATTTTTTAAATTAATTTTAATTAGACAAAATTATCAAATCTCTCCCGTTTTTTAGGAATTTTAATAAGATTCCGAATTTCCACATGGTTTCCCCCAAATAGACTTGTCATGTACGCATGCGCAAAGAGTTCACTCGCTCTTCAAAAAAGTTTCTGCATGGTAAAATCAGCTATTTTGACACATAAAGCTATAAGCTATAATTACCACTATAGGGATCGAAAAACGTCTTTGTATACAGTATGTTTCAGAAAAGGTGGCCACCCCCTCGTAACTTTTGAACGCGACGGAATTTTTCAATTCTGTAAAGTCCTAAGTAAGGAAGTGCCCTATGGCCCATCCTGTGGTCATATTTATTTTTGGCCCCGGTCGGCCCTTCCGGCTTTTAGGCCATATTTTTTCATTTTTCTCGCGAATTTTAAATAGAATGCTATATTTTTTATTGCTGTTAATTAAAGTCCAAGTTAGGTTGAGTATAATGAGCTTTTAAAATTTTCAAAAACCTTATCAGGGGCGGAGCTAGTAGGGTGCAAGGCTCAAAACTGTTACACCCTGTATTTCAGCGTTAGTTAGATTTTTAAGTACTCTTTTTATTTTCATAGGTTCGAAATATTGTTTTACACCATATGAAATCAAAAAAATATTCTTGTTTACTTCTAATCATGGTTATAGTAAGGTTTTTGTACAAGTACTTTTTTTCTCACGTCAATTTTTCCGTAAATTAATGGTGTTCTCGAAATTGGCATTTTTAGAGGTGAAAGTCTGCAGTGACCTATGTTTTTTATGCTTAAAATCGAAAGAAAACTTAACGGAGAAGCGATTAAGATCATAAAAAAAGCCATTTAACCTGCTAGTTTTTTCACAACAGTGTCCGGTAAAGTGGGTGAATTTCGAAATTATTGGATTTTTTTGTTGAGGAAACACAATTGGCATAGAAAATAAATAATATCTAATAAGGGAATAATACTTCAATAAACATAACTAAATGCGAAATTAAATGAAAATTATTTCTTCTAAATCAGTGCCGGATATTTATTTATTTTTTTTTCTCTCTCTTTTTTTCACTTTTCAAAGTTCAAGTTTTATCAAAAATAATTATCAGATAATGCTGCTTCTAAAGTCGGCCTAGGGGTCCCCTCTTGAGACAATTTTAGTTGGTAAGTTGGTGAAGTCTGTAGAAAACACATTGTCAATCATTCTGGAGTCAATCCGATGGCGCTTTGAATGCAACGATTCTTGTAGGATCACCGAAGTTAAGCAACGTCCAGCCAGGGGAAGACTTTGTGATGCTGGCATTCCGGCCTAACCCAGGCTGGGTGAGATAAATGTGTTTAGCAGGTTCGTGAGTTTCTTGCTAATGGAGGGTAACACCCCCGTTATGATATGACCATGCAGTTGAAACGCGATATTAAACCCAAATTAAAAAAAATATCATACTGGTGTTGCTAGTAATACCAGGTCTCTAAATAAAGGGCCATTTTTCCAGGTTGATTACCAAACTCTTTTTTTTAAGAAAAATTTTTTTAGAAGATTTTTTCATTTAATTTCGTTTGTATTTATGTTTAGTGAAGATTAATTCTTTTATAAGGTATTATTTATTTTGTATGCCAATTGTGTTTCCCAGTAATTTCGTAATTTACACATTTCACCGGACTCAGTATGGAAAAACTAGTTTTCTTTTGTTTTTAAAAAAATGTGTTTTCTCCTCAACAACAAAAATCTAATTATCTCGAAATTTAAGAGAAAAAATACCAGGTCAAGTACCAAACTCTTGAGGGTGAAAATTAAACCAATTCAATTATTTTAAAGAGGAGAAGAGAGAGAGAGAGAGAAAAAAATATATCCGGCACTGATTTAGAAGAAATAATTTTCATTTAATTTCGCATTTAGTTATGTTTATTGAAGTATTATTCCCTTATTAGGTATTATTTATTTTCTATGCCAATTGTGTTTCCTCAACAAAAAAATCCAATAATTTCGAAATTCACCCACTTTACCGGACACTGTTGTGAAAAAACTAGCAGATTAAATGGCTTTTTTTATGATCTTAATCGCTTCTCCGTTAAGTTTTCTTTCGATTTTAAGCATAAAAAACATAGGTCACTGCAGACTTTCACCTCTAAAAATGCCAATTTCGAGAACACCATTAATTTACGGAAAAATTGACGTGAGAAAAAAAGTACTTGTACAAAAACCTTACTATAACCATGATTAGAAGTAAACAAGAATATTTTTTTGATTTCATATGGTGTAAAACAATATTTCGAACCTATGAAAATAAAAAGAGTACTTAAAAATCTAACTAACGCTGAAATACAGGGTGTAACAGTTTTGAACCTTGCACCCTACTAGCTCCGCCCCTGATAAGGTTTTTGAAAATTTTAAAAGCTCATTATACTCAGCCTAACTTGGACTTTAATTAACAGGAATAAAAAATATAGCATTCTATTTAAAATTCGCGAGAAAAATGAAAAAATATGGCCTAAAAGACGGAAGGGCCGACCGGGGCCAAAAATAAATATGACCACACAATGGGCCATAGGGCACTTCCTATACTTAGGACTTTACAGCATTGAAAAATTCCGTCGCGTTCAAAAGTTACGAGGGGGTGGCCACCTTTTCTGAAACATACTGTACAGTATGTTTCAGAAAAGGTGGCCACCCCCTCGTAACTTTTGAACGCGAAGGAATTTTTCAATTCTGTAAAGTCCTAGGTATAGGAAGTGCCCTATGGCCCATCCTGTAGTCATATTTATTTTTGGCCCCGGTCGGCCCTTCCGGCTTTTAGGCCATATTTTTTCATTTTTCTCGCGAATTTTAAATGGAATGCTATATTTTTTATTCCTGTTAATTAAAGTCTAAGATAGGCTGAGTATAATGAGCTTTTCAAATTTTCAAAAACCTTATCAGGGGCGGAGCTAGTAGGGTGCAAGTTTCAAAACTGTTACACCCTGTATTTCAGCGTTAGTTAGATTTTTTAGTACTTTTTTTATGTTCATAGGTTCAAAAATATTGTTTTACACCATATGAAATCAAAAAAATATTCTTGTTTACTTCTAATCAGGGTCATAGTAAGGTTTTTGTAAAAGTACTTTTTTTCTCACGTCAATTTTTCCGTAAATTAATGGTGTTCTCGAAATTGGCATTTTAAGAGGTGAAAGTCTGCAGTGACATATGTTTTTTATGCTTGAAATCTAAAGAAAACTTAACGGAGAAGCGATTAAGATCATAAAAAAAGCCATTTAACCTGCTAGTTTTTTCACGACAGTGTCCGGTAAAGTGGGTGAATTTCGTATTGGATTTTTTTTGTTGAGGAAACACAATTGGCATAGAAAATAATAATATCTAATAAGGGAATAATACTTCAATAAACATAACTAAATGCGAAATTAAATGAAAATTATTTATTCTAAATCAGTGCCGGATATATTTTTTTTTTTTTTTTTTCTCTCTCTCTCTCTTTTTTTTTACTTTTCAAAGTTCAAGTTGTATCAAAAATAATTATCGGATAATGCTGCTTCTAAAGTCGGCCTAGGGGTCCCCTCTTGAGACAATTTTAGTTGGTAAGTTGGTAAAATCTGTAGAAAACACATTGTAAATAATTCTGGAGTCAGTCCGATATCGCTTTGAATGCAACGATTCTTGTAGGATCACCGAAGTTAAGCAACGTCTAGCGAGGAGAAGACTTCGTGATGCTGGTATTCCGGCCTAACCCAGGCTGGGTGAGATAAATGTGTTTAGGAGGTTGGTGAGTTTCTTGCGAATGGATGGTAACACCCCCGTTATGATATTATGACCATGCAGTTGAAACGCGATATTAAACCCAGATTAAAAAAAAAATCATACTGGTGTTGCTAGTAATGAATACCAGGTCTCTAAATAAAAATCTAATTATCTCGAAATTTAAGAGAAAAAAATACCAGGTCAAGTACCAAACTCTTGAGGGTGAAAATTAAACCAATTCAATTAAGAGGAGAAGAGAGAGAAAAAGAGAGAGAGAGAAAAAAATTATCCGGCACTGATTTAGAAGAAATAATCTTCATTTAATTTCGCATTTAGTTATGTTAATTGAAGTATTATTCCCTTATTAGATATTATTTATTTTCTATGCCAATTGTGTTTCCTCAACAAAAAAAATCCAATACGAAATTCACCCACTTTACCGGACACTGTCGTGAAAAAACTAGCAGGTTAAATGGCTTTTTTTATGATCTTAATCGCTTCTCCGTTAAGTTTTCTTTAGATTTCAAGCATAAAAAACATATGTCACTGCAGACTTTCACCTCTTAAAATGCCAATTTCGAGAACACCATTAATTTACGGAAAAATTGAAGTGAGAAAAAAAGTACTTTTACAAAAACCTTACTATGACCCTGATTAGAAGTAAACAAGAATATTTTTTTGATTTCATATGGTGTAAAACAATATTTTGAACCTATGAACATAAAAAAAGTACTAAAAAATCTAACTAAAGCTGAAATACAGGGTGTAACAGTTTTGAAACTTGCACCCTACTAGCTCCGCCCCTGATAAGGTTTTTGAAAATTTGAAAAGCTCATTATACTCAGCCTAACTTAGACTTTAATTAACAGGAATAAAAAATATAGCATTCCATTTAAAATTCGCGAGAAAAATGAAAAAATATGGCCTAAAAGCCTGAAGGGCCGACCGAGGTTAAAAATAAATATGACCACAGGATGGGCCATAGGGCACTTCCTATACCTAGGACTTTACAGAATTGAAAAATTCCGTCGCGTTCAAAAGTTACGAGGGGGTGGCCACCTTTTCTGAAACATACTGTATATCAGCCTAGATGAATAATAGTGCAGAAACTTAGAGGCAATATTAAAAACACTGCCAATTGTGGACACAATACTTCCTCGTGATTGTTTCACATTGTATACAGTATATACGTGTCAATTTTGAGATTTTATACTGAATCACTTGTATCTCCAAAACCGCTTAACCGATTTTCTTCAAATTTGTTTTTTTTGGTAGAATACTATTTTTCTACATTTTAAATTCCGCAAAAAAATATGTATCGACAAGTGGTAGATCTTATTTTTTGACTTTTTTGTAAAAAATTTCGGATTTTCTTAAATATCAGAGTTGAATTATAAAAAATTTAAAAATAAAGATAAATAGCCTATGTAAAACAATAATGTGCATATGCATATACATACAAATTTTTATCAAAATCGGGTGTACCGTTCACGAGATATAAGCGTTCAAGTAAACAGTTAGTGGTCAGGCGCATGGTCTCTTTCACCCAGAACCGTTAGTACGAATTTGATTAATTTAAAATGGGACCATCTACAAAACATCTCCCAAATGGGTGCAAAATTTCATCAAAATCCGTTAAGTAGTTTCCGGGGTTTGCGCGTTACACGGAATCGTTTTAACAGACCGACGGATCGACATACCGACAGACGGACACAAAACCAAAGTTGCTCAGGAGGTTATGAAACGTCCAGAAATATGAAGAAAAAAAAACATCGGAGCAAAAAATATTTTTTTTTACAAAAACGAACACAATACCAGATTTCTAATATTAGAAATTTCTCAGAATTAAGGAGAAAAAGAAGCAGTAGAAGAAATAAAAGAAATACGACCGTGGCAATTGTTAAAGCCATAGTTATTACTTCCTAAAATTTCTAATATTAGAAATCGGAAGTATTGTGTTCGTTTTTGTGAGAAAAAAATATTTTTTTTTGCTCCGATTTTTTATATTTTTAAGATGAGTGTTTCACAGCTGTTCTCATTTCGTAGAAATGAAACAGCAGCTACTGAAGACGTTTGTTGTGTGTGTTACTTTGCAAAGAAAAATCAGCAGAGCTTTTCATGTATAAATTAAATCACATCTCCCTTGAATAATATTCTCCATCTAGAATCTAGAGGCTTCTGCTGTTCTCTCATATCAGAATCAGACCAGGACTTGCCAAAGGAGCAAAGGACACAATGTTTGGAAAGCAAAATATGGCAGATCTGTATGATAACTGTCCAGTGTCCGAGTACGTGTTTGTGCAACCTTTTATTTTATCAGGCATATACTTTAAAAGATCTAATACAGAAATGTGTCATTAGAAACACCTTTGTTCTCCCAATTCAAAGTTTTCTACCTTTGTTTTCAAATACAGGTGTTTTGCTAACTATAACATCAGTACTGGATGTAATAGGTAGTACCTATTACTACCTGTACTAGGTATGTAATACTACCTTGTACACCCAACCAAATACATGGTTGGATGGAAGAGATTGCCACAGGCAATAACCCCGCCCTTTAGGTAGGACATTAGTGTTATTATCTTTTTTACTTATTTATTTTGTCATTTGTTTGTTTTTTCTTAATTCTAAACTGTTAACATTGTACTTTGTCCTGGCTAATAGAGCATACTATAATAATAATACTCCTTCTCTCTTACTCCTCTATCTCTATAACCTCATTTTTACCTTCTCTCTTTCTCTGTTTATTTTTTTTCTCTCTCTCTCCCACCCTTTCTCTCTATCTCTCTCTATCTCTCTCTCCCTCTCTCTCTCTCTCTCTCTCTCTCTCTCTCTCTCTCTCACACACACACACACAGTTCAATTCACTAGGTTTTTTTTTTACAATGAATGGGGTAACATTGGTTTTGTAAAAACAAATATAGAGAAAAAATTCCCACGCCTGCCCCCACCCATATTTTTTTACACACCCTAAATTTCCTTTCTCAATCACTTCCCCCCCTTATCCCCCCCCCCCCCTTTATCGCCTTTATGGTGTCCAACGGAGATACGAACAACAAAAAAAGTACGAGATTATGTACTAGATTGTACTAGACGTGGAGGGAGTTGGGCAGAGGGGGGGGGGGGGTAGAATGAATGAGGGTAGTTGTATGAGAGCATTGGGCGGGAGAGAAGGGGTAACGGGGAGGAGGGGGGGGTGGATGCGAGAGAAAAAAAACGCTTGCATACGAGTCTGCAACCATTGGGACATTTTCATGATCTTTACTTTTCAAGGTCTAAAACTTAACTGACCAAATTTCGTATTGTGCGCATGACACATACTTTTTCTCTTCTCTCTTTTTATAATTTAATATTTCGTTACATAATTTCGTCACATAATTTTGGTTATGTGCCAGAGCAAAGACATGAAAATGTCAAAAAAAGTCAGTTTTCAATGACAATACGTGTGAAATGTTAGGTAGGTATTTAGGTGTCACTTGGGGAACATACTCTGGTAATTAAATTAATAAAGAAATAAGAACTATTCCTTAGAGGCTTTAGCTTAAGAAAAATACCTTTGTATAATATGTTAACTTGTTAATAAATAAATAAAATCATTTTATTTTAACAAGCAAATTATATATTATCATGTAGGTATATTCAAGAAGAAGTAAAAAAATGCATATAAACTCTGTTTCGTGTTAATATAGGCCGGTTGGCTGGCACTACGAGTTTGGTCACTAGATTTTACTTCCGTAAAATTTATATTATTACAAATAACGGAAATATTTTTAAAAAAATTCATTTTTCGAATGTCCCCTGAAATTGATTCTGAAATTTTCAACAGCAAAAAAGAATTGGGACACCCTGTACAGCAGCTCTCTCTGTCTTCTCGTCCTCTTTCTTCTCCTCCTCTTCCTCTTCTCTCTCTCTCTCTCTTTCTCCCTCTATTTCTCTCTTGCTCTCTCCTTTACTTTACTTTCCCTCTATAATATATAAATGTCTCTTTCACATTTTTTTTCTCTCTCTCCCCTCTCTCCTAAACTCCCCTTCCGATATCTTTCTCTCCCTCCCTTATACTTGTATCGTCCTCTGTCACTGTACTTTTCTCTCTCCCCACCTTCTCTTCCAGTCTCTATCTCACTCCTACTTCCTTGTACTGCTATCGTCTTCTCTCTCTATCTCTCTCTCTCTTTCTCATCAGTTCTATTGTCCCGTTGTTTTCAACAGCCTTTGTTTGGGTTTCCAGTCCCATTTTCCATGCCTACAGAATGATTAGCATGACACACAAATATACTGGGTCGAAAATTGCTTGACATATAAAAATAATCTGGGTGAAAATATCGCTTAAATATCCCAATACACCCTGTATGGTTCTGCTTCCTTCATTAGGTTCATTAATCCCATTGCCTACTTCTCCTACATACATTAATTTTCAATACTGTCTCCCAATACACCCTGTATGTATTCTTCAATTCAATGGTTCTGCTTCCTTCATTAGGTTCATTAATTCCATTGCCTACTTCTCCTTCATACATTCAGTTTTCAATACTGTCTCCCACTATACCCTGTATGTATTCCTCAATTCAATGGTTCTGCTTCCTTCATTAGGTTCATTAATCCCCTTGCCTACTTCTCCTACATACATCAGTTTTCAATACTGTCTTCCACTACACCCTGTATGTATTCTTCAATTCAATGGTTCTGCTTCCTTCATTAGGTTCATTAATTCCATTGCCTACTTCTCCTACATACATTCAGTTTTCAATGCTGTCTCCCAATACACCCTGTATGTATTCTTCAATTCAATGGTTCTGCTTCCTTCATTAGGTTCATTAATTCCATTGCCTACTTCTCATACATTCAGTTTGCCTTTGTTTTCTCTTGTCTGTTCTTCATTTCCATTGTTGAAAACCTCGGTGGAAATGTCCGAGAGTGTTTGTGTTATTCATTAAAATGTTGTGGAGGTGTGATGGTGCGGAGATTGGGGAATGGTGTGAAACATTTGTATAGGTTGCAGGAACTTCCCGATTTCAGGAACAAATAGAAATTCCTGATCAATTAATATTCAAATCAGGAACACCTAGAAGTTCATAGGCGCTCTAGGAACAACTAGAAATGTCTAGGAACAACTAGAAATTATTAGGAACAACTAGAATTTCCTGGGAACAACTAGAAATTCCTAAACATTTAAATTTCAAATCAAGAACAGCTAGAAGTTCGTAGGTGCTTCAGGAACAACTAGAAATTCCTAGGAACAACTAGAAATTCCTGAAAAAAACCAAATTCAAATCAGGTTCCGACATCTAGAAGTTCCTAAACGCTCAAGAAATATCTAGAAGTTCCTAGGAACTTTTTCATTTATCATACTTGTGTTAATCACAATCGTGATATCACAACTAGGTACTCAAACTCGTTTTACTAAATATTTACTTAACTCGGGATTTGAATAACCGACCTCAATTATTATTATTATTATATTACGCTTTATTAGGTAAGACAAAATATATACAGTAAAATACAATGAAATTATAAAGAAAAAAAAAACACTGCCAATTATGGATACAATACTTCCTCGTGATTGCTTCACATTGTAAACACGTGCCAATTTTGAGATTTAATAGAAAATTACTTGTATCTCCAAAACAGCTCAATCAATTTTCTTCAAATTTGTTTTATGTGGTAGAATATTGTTTTTTCTAGATTCTATATTCCACAAAAAATTCTGTATCGGCAAGTCGTGGTCCTTATTTTTTTATTTTCTTGTCCAAAATTTCGGATTTTCTTAAATATCAGAGTCAAATTATATTTAATTTAAAAATAAATAATTAATTACAAAAATAATTATAAATAATCTATATAAAACAATAATATGCATATTCTTACAAAATTTCATTAAAATCGGGTGTACCGTTCACGAGATATAAGCGTTTAAGTAAAAAGTTAGTGGTCAGGCGCATGGTCTCTTTCACCCAGAACCGCTGGTACGAATTCGATGAATTTAAAATGGGACCATTCACAAAATGTCTCCTAGATGTGTGCAAAATTTCATCAAAATCGGTCGAGTAGTTTCCGAGATTTGCGCGTTACAAGGAATCGTTTTAACAGACCGACGGACCGACAGACCGACACGAAACCAAATTTACTCAGTAGGTTATGAAACGTCCAGAAATATGAAAAAAAATTGAAATCGGAGCAAAAAAATATTTTTTTTACAAAAACGAACACAATACTTCCGATTTCTAATATTAGAAATTTCTCGGAAGTAATAGATTGAGCAAAGAAACAAGAACAAAAAAGAAAATAAAGCTATTGACCTACCTAAAACGCGGGGTTATTGCCTGTGGCGATTTCTTCCACCCAACAAGGGTTGGGTGGAAAAGATTGTTATTACAAGTCTCATCAGGAAGAGAAGAAGAGATCAATATTACAAGTCCGCCTCCTTATGGATCACGCTACTGAGGTCGGTAGTTCCTAGGAGCTTCACAATGTTCCTAGAGCTCTCAGGAACTTCTAGAAATGCGGAAATTCCTGCATCATATACAGTTTACTCAATGTTTAGTTAGGTAAGGGTGGAAAATATGCATAACTAGTCGTTTGCCCGTGCTTTGCAACGGGACTAAATTTCAAATTTACTAAGGCATGGCCGTACTGCTGGACAGCAATGCCTTTTTGAACTTTTTATAATTTTTCTGGACAAAGCGATAATGGTTTTGGGGGGGTCAATTCTGAGACATTTTTCGCTATCTCTTACCGTTTTGGCTAAACAACTCCGGACAAACAAACAAACATAGGTAGGTAGGTAGGTAGGTAGGTAGGTAGGTAGGTAGGTAGTCCTTTTTTCTGTTTTATATATAGAGATATGGAAAATAGATATATTCAGTCGAACCTGCACAAAAGAGAACTGAAGCGACCTGAATATTTTTCTCTTAGATCCAGGTTTCTCTTGTAAAGAATTTATTTTCCCTTGTAAAGAGGTAAATTGGACCTGGAAGTTGTTCTCTTATATCCAGGTTTCTCTTATACTCAAGATCAACTGTACACCAGAAACAGAAAAAATAGTTAGTTATAGGTAGTATGCAAAACCTAGAGTTCCCGTTTAATACGTCACGGACACATATTTAACGGGAACCAGTCCTTAATTAATGAAGACCTTCTTTAAAACTGTTGGTGATGGCTTGGTTTGTCTCACTTGCAAAATTTCTTTGGCGATCCAACGAGGTAAATCTACCTGCATGTTAGGTACATGCCTCATGCAAGTAGGATGGATCAAGTCTATCACCTGTTATTTTAGACATTTTAAAAATTCAAAAATCTATACTATAAATATGTAGATATTTTTGGAAAT
The DNA here is from genome assembly GCA_024516035.1 of Bactericera cockerelli. Classification (NCBI taxonomy): domain Eukaryota; kingdom Metazoa; phylum Arthropoda; class Insecta; order Hemiptera; family Triozidae; genus Bactericera; species Bactericera cockerelli. The sequence continues at coordinate 1,618 of CM044963.1, read as the reverse complement.
TTATAGAAAATATACACAACGACTTACGTATGGTTTGAAAATTTTATACTTACACAATTTTTTGGTTTGGTTCTGGGGGCCTTTGTCAATTATTAGCCTCCTTGTAAAGACAGTGGTAGAAGTGCTGAGTCATTCCTCCACTGTCTGGCTACCATCGTTCACGATGACGCCACCCTATGATTATGACACAATTGCATAAGTACTCGTGAGTTTGATTGTAAGTTATGGAGTAAGATCGAAATGTTTTGAATGAACAGTTCTGTTTGGGAGACACCAAAATAGCAAATAACTTACCTTGAGTGAAATAGAATTGCCTCCAATAAATTTATCTCACTGTAAATAAAATATGTTTCCCTCAGAAGTCTGAATAAAATATAACCAACTTAAGTGGAAGCAAATTGGATTTTTTCTCAAACTTAATGGCTATAACACTCCTTTCTCCTCCCTTTATCTCCGTTTTTTCCTTTCTCTCTCCCTCTCTCTTTATTTCCAACTCTCTTCCTCTCTTTACATTCCCTCTCTTTCACCATGTCTACTTCTCTCTTGACCTGTCCATTATCTTCCTTCCCTCCCTCCCTCTCTCTCTCTCTCTCTCTCTCTCTCTCCTCTCGTATTCTCTCCATCCTCTCTCTGCCTCCTTCCCCCTCTAACTCTCATTCTTTACCCTCCCTATTTCTCCTAGGTTCCCTCCCTTCATCCCTCTCCACACCTTCTACCTCTCATTATTCCCCCTCCCTCTTTCTCATCCCCTAACTCTGTCTCTCTCTTTCCCCCTCTAACTCTCATTATTCCCTTTCCCTCTTTCTCATTCCCTAACTCTCTCTCTCCCTCTTTCCCCCTCTAACTCTAATGCTTCCCCCTCTCTATTTCTCATCCCCTCACTCCCTCTCTACACCTTATACTTGTAATTCTTCCTCCTACCTAGATCTCAACCCCTCAATCCCTCACTCCCTCATAGTTTTATGCTCCTCCCTTATATATTTTTTAAACAAAAAATGCGAATTAGAAAGCAGAATGACTTTCCCTGAAAGTTTATTATGCTCTAGGGAGCTCTACAGTTCTTACTCTTCTTATCTCTCTCTCTCTCTCTCTCTTTCTTCCGTTTTTTTTTCTCTTCACTCTTTCTATATTTTTTTCTATCTATTTCTCATTCTATCACTCTTTTTACTCTCTCTTACACATGATCTTCTATTGTCTCTTCACTTTTGCTAAATCTCCTTTTCTCTATTCTTCTTCCTCTGTCTATGTGTCGCCCCTTTTCTCTTCTATTTTTTCTTCACTTCTTTTTTTTCTCTCTCTCTATCTTCTTTTTCGCACTGTTTCTCTATATTTTCTTCCTCTTCCTTTTTCTCTTGATCTTCTATTTTCTCTTCACACCTGCTAGATATATTTCTCTCTCTTCGTTCCCTATCTCCTTCTCGCTCTCTCTTTTTCGTCTGCATGGTTCTACCTCTTTCTCTTTCCCTTATTCCTCCCTCGTTCTTTAACCTCCGTACAATTAGTGTAGGAGTGAAGAGGAAATAAAAGATTTCCTCTTAACTCCTTTTATCTTTAATTTTTCTCTTTGCTTACTCCTTCTCTTTCTATCTCTCTCTATATCTCTGTATCTCTCTCTTTT
>CM044962.1:33316115-33336977 GCA_024516035.1 Bactericera cockerelli | reverse complement strand
TAGTCGTGTTTTTCCTCATGTTTGAGCTTCTAAAATTATTTTTCGTTTATTGAAGATACTTGTAAACGGGTATTAATTGTTTCCACGTGGACATTGCTGTTCCATAGAGAAAAAAATGTGTGGGAATGACTTCTTGACTAGGTACGCTTTAACGATTTCAGTTTGAAAGTCTTGCTCGTTGGACTTCCACAATTGGTCGTCTAGGAGCTAGATCACACCTAGGACAAATCTGTCTGCGAATGGAAATTTTTATTTTCCTAACTCTTATTCTCTTAGAATACATCTCCTCTGTTGTAAAATAAACTTCATACTCCTATTAGATCGGTTACAACCTATGTAATTCAGTGCACATGTTTAATTTTGATGTCCTTGTGAAAAAAGTTCAGTATCTATTCAAAGGACACCATCATCTTATAAATGATTAATCTGATCCAATCGGCATAAACCATTATGATTATTTAAATCAAAAGCAAAAAAAAAAAAAAAAAAAAAAAAAAACAATGAGACCCTCCAATGTGCAGAGGCTATCATGGAACCCTGGGAGGTACCAGACTTGGTTCTTGCAAGGTTTCATAGATCACGACACAGTCATGGACAGATCCTATATCATCCATGCTTGAATCTTTCCTATTACTTCTGCTCCATAAGGAAAGTTAACAATTTATTCTTCTGTTCCGAAGTCGATCAAAGGTTGGATCAACATCTAATATCCTCTTCCAAATATCCCAGAAACGCAACAGGGTTTCTCTGATGTTCGTTAATTGTTGATTGTTCTTCGCGTTTAGAGTTTTATTGATTGAATAGCACAGCGTCACTTTCAATAATATCGATGATCTCAACAGGAGTCTCCAGTACCTTGTGGAGCTGCAATGGTAAATCTTTAGCCTTGAGGCTCATGAAGCGATCTCTTCCCATCGCATAGCTCATGTACATACACAATTAAGTTGGATCGGGGGGTTTTTAAAAATCTTTGGTCCGAGATTATTTTTGTTTTTAATATTATGTATCGTCTTCAGTGAGTAAACAACTGACTTTATTTGTATCTTGAGAATCGTCTATTAATCGCATGGAAATTAGCATTAGTTTCATGGATATTATTCTTTGGTCCATGCAAGTAGACTGTATTGTAGTAATCAGTATAAACAGAAAAGTGAGAAGTTGTACTAGATGTACATGATGTAATATTCTCTGTCATATTTTAAAGGCTTCATGAGCAAAAAATATTAAAAAAAAGTTTTAACATAAACTCATGTGTTACCTACCTATAGGAAAATTTTCAGAAAAAAAAATATTTCATCTACATTAAGAACTTGATACATCCAACGAAAGAAAATATGAGCAAAGGTAATTTTAAAGTTCTTCCATGATCACGTATAGTGTTTTCTTCAATTTTCTTCAATGTGTTCTAAATCTTCTTGAGCTCAAACTGAGTTCAACCAATCAACAAGCGATTTACCATTTCCTCAGGATAAACTAGACATACAGTCTGAGCTGTTCAAAAAACTCGAACAGATTAAAATATTGAGACGTTAATCATATTAAAGGTTTCTTAGAATTTCACTAGCTCTTCCAGCACACGGTCTCATATCATCTCATAAAATATTATAGAGAGAAAATAATAATAGTGGATCTCACTCAGCGAGATCCCAAAACTTATTTTTTCATGGGGCACCATCACCTGTTTCTCATAGCACCAACAAATCCAACAATGTACTGGATAATATTATTAATGATTCAACTGACCTTCTAAAAAAGGATGATAATGTCAGAAGGGTTATCAATCTCAGAGAGACTGCTAGGAATCTGAACTACAAAATTAGTGGCTTTGAAAACAACTATTTGAATGCTATCTCACTTTTTGTTGAGATTAAAAAATCTGTTTTTGTCGAAACCATCTCTCTTTCCTTAATTTTTAATGTTCAATGTCTATCCGTGAAATGGATATCATGAATTCGGACAAAGTGTAATAGCGTCGTGAGGGTTTACAAATTCTGTTTTTGAATTTTAAAAAAAGCAGAGTTTGGATTTGAAGAGAATATTGTAAGGGGATGTTACTTCTGTTGTTTTTGAAGAAATAACTTAAGGACGTGAGTGAATTACAGAATAGTTCTAAATTAACGAATAAGTTCATTAGTAATTAAAGGAAAAAAATTGAAATTGGAGCAAAAACGAAAACAAACATAATACTTCTGATTTCTAATATTAGAAATTTCTCGGAAGTAAAATAAAAAATAGAAGAACAAAAACTAATTTCTATCCCATTAAGATATTGAAATAAAATTTTAGGAACGAATTTCAAGAACTGATTGTTTGTATTAATTTCTTTTTACATCCATAGCTGAACTTTCAAAACTGTTGGCTAAAAATACTTATTTTATATTTTTTCCCCTCTTTTCTCATGGATAAGAAGTTAAAATTACAATACATCGAGCAATGAAATCATTGAATGGAAATGCATTCCTCTTTGATTGCCGAGGCGACAAATTTAATAAGAACATTAATTTCCAACGCTGTACCTTTTTTTCAAGATAACTTAATCATCTTTTTCATCTTCCCTTGCTCTTTTTTTTGAGCTAGGTGTTATTAAATGTTTTTTTTCTTGGTGGTAATAAAGATTTTGTTGTGTATTGTGAGTAACTGAGTACGTCTGCAGTTATTTAGGAGTGTTGAGACAATAAGATGGGTATGTTTTTCACCCAGACTTTCATTCAGAGGCTTTTGCTCTTTTGTTCTCGAGGGGTTTTATTGTCGAATGCACTCGCCAGATGTAGGCTTTTGTTTTAATGGGGTTTTGGAGCACCCTTTTTATGATCTTGTGGTAATGTGGTCTCCAAGATCATAAACAAACGAACAGGTCCTACTATGTTTCGCGGTAAGCTGTTTTTGTTTTAGTTACTAGGGCTTCTTCTCTATCGGTCTCTTTTTTGTTTAGGGGCTATTCGTGTTTTTTGTTTCTAAAATCTTTTGACGCCTTTTGTTTTGTTCACCTTTGACGGCATGCCGACAGGTGACTTCAAAGGTGTTGATGGATTTAAGTGACTTTTCATTTGTTGATACTTTAATTTGCGTTTTATAGTCATTCATTTTGTTCTTGTTCTTTGCCGATGTAACCAGTTGTGTGTGTGTGTGTGTGTGTGTGTTTTTTTTTTTTTTTTTTTTTTTTCTTTTCCAGTTTCTGTTTTAGGGCTTTAGGTATTGCAGTATTATATTATTTTTCTTTTCTTTTAAGGCTTTAATGGAAAGATTCTTAAATTGCTTGAGCTCTTCCTGCCAACCATAATGCAACCTATGAATGATTTTTTTTAATAGATCGAATCATGTTCAATGTATATTCACAGTTGGTATATTTATAAGAATGTCGTGTAAGAAGATGTTCTTTGACTTCTTAGTTATTAACAATATGACTTTTTTTATATGAACTTCGTGGTCCTGTCCATACAGTTTATATTAATTTTGTATTCCTTTGTTTTGGTTGAATCTATGGTCGGATGGGATGGGTCATCAGTTTTTTGGAGAATAATACGGTTTTCACTTTCCAAAATTCATTAAATTCTATTTGCATAAAAAATAATTTTAAACACAATGAATGTTAAAAGAAGCTGAGTCCAATTTATATAAGAGTTTAAATACATTGCGAAGATCACGGACGCTTCATAGAGTATAAGAAGACTGTAATAGAGAAAAACTAAAAAAGGCAAAATAGTTTGCGAAGTAATTATAAAATAATATTTTATTTTTAATAAAACTTGGGCATAACTATTTTTTGTAGCTGTACATTTTTGTTGTTGTTGCGAATAACGGTTATGAAAAAAAGCTCTTGCGTTTCTGAAAGGAAAAAAAAAAAATACAATGAAGATGAGTAAATTTTCTCGCAATATGTCATTTTTTAGTGACACCAAAATGTGTTTACTACACCAAATTTTTTACCACAGTAAATTGACTATTGAGAATCGGTACAAGTATCAAACATTTGACAAGAATTATATTTTTTTTGCAATTTGGCATTCCTAAAAGTCGATTCCACATTTTAGACAGGTGACAAACGAGGAAAAATATATATGCCAAAGCATATGACATGTCAGAATAAATTATTGGCCAGTATTTTAGACAGTCTGTTTTCTGAGCCATCTATCTAACGATTCCACGTGGGGTCAGCATTCTTGTCGATAAGGAAACGATAAAATTAGAGTGCAAATTCTTGAGGAAATGTCCGCAGATTTGGAAATTCTTGAACAAACACAAGTGTACATTTGATTTTTATTTACATGGCAATTTTAAAAGCACAGGTGATAGATTTGATCCATCCCACTTGCATGAGGCAAGGTACCTAACTTGTATTGGGCAAATTCTATAAGTTTGGCCAATTTTTCTTTTATTTATTAATTTCATACCGTCATGTATTAAGCAAAACTTTTACTTTGTGAATTTGTCTTTATCTAAGTGTATATTTTTTAGACCAACTTTTTTTAACGCCATTAAAATTTTGAACTTGATGAAATTTAACGAAGGGGAACATGATTAATATTTTGAATTTGCTTTTATCCGTATAAAATAATAACTATATTAAAAATATAGTTATTTAAAATGAAAGTCATTAGAAGTTAGGCTATTATTCTATTGAAATTACTCTACTACTATTGAAATTACATCAAAATAGAGTCATTAAATCTTCTAATGTGTAAGAAATTTAGAAGATCCTCAAGAAGCTATCTCAAGGTTTTAATTAAAATCTAGATAACACCTACATAAATCCATTAATTATTTTTTTATAATTTTTCATTGTTCAAGTTATTTTTCTCAAAGTTAATGGGTATTTTTTCGCCTTTTTTTAACCTAATGGATTGGTTTAAATTTAAATGGTATCTAAATTTACGATTTATCAATTGTTACGGCGTGGTTATTCATTATCTTCAAATGTTTCATTTAAAAAAGGCGATTTTAGCTATCAGTTCATGATGGGGTTTTTAATGTTTTTATTAATAATATTTTAATTTTTAGTTGATTAAATTTATTTATTTAGATATATGTATATCTATTGATGAAGATGTAAAGTATTTGTTAATAAAAAAAAAACTTTCGAAAGTAAAAAAAAAAAAAAAAAAAAAAATGTGAGGTACCAATATTTCATTTTATCTATCATTGACGGAATCAAATTGGACCATCTTCACTATTACTTTCTATTACTTTTATAACTATCTTCAATTTCAAACCGGCCTTAGTATAGCTAGATCGATAAGGCGTAGGATTCACAGCCGAGAGGTCCTAGGTTCGAGTAAGGAGTTCGCGAATTTTTTTAGTGGGTTTGATAACTACTGGGAATTCTCCAAATATGTGTAGGTAAGCAGCTACAGTTTATTAAAGCTACAGTCACCTTTTGGGAGACAAGTTACCTAATGAAACGTTATTTTTCCATCTAGGATATTGACCGCATAATAATTACGAAAATTCAAAGTTAAATATTATCAAAAATATGAAAGACCTTGACGTAATTCGCTCCTGCTCTCAGGAATCTGACAAATCCCTTGATGAAACCTTCTGTACAGTCAATCAATAGCAATCATTGAACTGTTCCATACCTTTTTCTTTTGTTATAATCCTTTTTAATATTTTTTTTCGTCCGATTTTTCTCAATTTTGTCAAACTTTACACCAAAATATTTATCCTCTCCTATACTTTTTGTTTTTATAGTTCATCATTTGTAATGTTTGATTTACTGTCTATTGGAAACGTTAAGATATCATTGTATAATTTTTATTTTTACTTTATTGCTCTAGTTATGATAACTTCTTATAATAATGTAGTATTACTTGATCTTACCAATTACTATATCTTTATCTATTTCCTATTATTGGTCTTCTCTAAATACTTACTCTTTGATTTTTTGTCCGTATTAATCAAATTTATTTATCATGACTTTAATAAACACTATACCTGATTTTGTGTTTGAGAATTGTTTATGCTGTGATAGTAATATAGAATGTGATCAATACATGACTTTACCTGGACTGACTATTTACTGTTACAACATTAGATCTATTCGACATAATTTTGACCAACTAGTTACTTACTTGGAACAATATAAAAATAAAATTGACATTTTGGTTTTAGTCGAGACTTGGTATGATCCGGCTGCTCCTTATTCTTTTTCACTTGACGGTTATGATGCCTATCATTCAGACCAGTTCATTAATCAAAACTCGGGTGTTACAATTTTTACTAAAAAACAGATTTATGTCAGAAAAAAAGAAATTTTAACACTTAACAAAACAAACTGTTTACAACTAGACTTGACAATAAATAAATACAACTTAATATTATTTGGTATCTATAGAACCCACAGCAGTAGTACAACAGACTTTATAAACGAACTTGATGACTTACTTTTTAACCTGCCTAAATCATTACCATACATTATTATAGGTGACATAAATATTAATACACTGAACGAGAACATAACTGACATAGGTACAAATTATTTAGATATATTACATAGACATAACTTTATACAATGTATCGACAAACCTACTAGAATTAATACAAGACATGACCTAACTACAAAATCATGCATAGATCACATTCTTTATCGTTCAACTACTCACAAATTAAATTTAACAACAGCTGTGTTTACATCCTCAATCACAGATCACTATGCTACTGTAGCCAAAATTTCCCTGCATATTCCTCAAGAAGAAAAGTATGAAAATTATCATCATTATAAAACTATTAATTATGACTTGTTGAACAGAAAGTTACAGGATGAAACTTGGATTGAAATTTTAGAGAAGGAGAATGTGGATACAGCTGCTACTAATTTGACTGACATTATAACTAGACATATTACTGACTGTACTGAGACTAAAACATACTCACATAGACTTAAACCTTTAAAACCTTGGATCACAGAAGCTCTTATAAAATCTATTAGGAAGCGAGATGAACTTGCACAAAAAGTTAAAAAATACCCCGATAATGATCGTCTTTATAATTATTACAAACAATATAGAAAGACACTAACCAAAACAATAAAAAACACAAGAGACAATTACAGAAAAGAAGAAATAAGAAAATGTGAGGGTGATCCTTCAAAACTATGGAAGAAAACAAAAGAATTCATAGGCATGCACTCTAAAACTGACTGTCATATTAAAACAATTAAAGACAATGAACATTATATTGACTGTCAAATAAATAAAGAAAGAGCAGGAAACATTTTTAATAATTATTTTTCTGAAATAGGAAAAAAAGTATCTGAATCCATATTTTCTTCATCAAATTCTCATACAACCTCTCCTTATCATAATACTCACCCACCTTCCACTTCAACTATTCCTCTTGCTCATTCTATTCATTCTTCTCATTCATATACTACTTATCCCACTTCTAATACAAACACACATACTTCGCATTCACATACTTCCCTTATTGCATATCAACAGCTTTCATCATTCTCTAGAGTAACTGAAGCTGAGGTTTTGAAACACATCCAAACATTAAAAAACAATTCATCACCAGGATTTGATCAAATTCAAAATAAAACAATAAAACAAATCGCGGAAAATATTTGTAAACCTCTCACATATATAATTAATTTAAGTTTTGATACTTGTATTGTTCCTAAAATTTATAAAAGAGCTACTGTGTTACCAATATTTAAAAAAGGTGATCGTACTGACATGACCAACTACCGACCAATTGCTATGTGTACTGGATTTAGTAAAATCATGGAAAAATGTGTTCACACCAGACTCGACCATTACTTGACAACTAACAATATACTAAATACTCAACAATACGGATTCAGAAAAGGTGTGGGAACTGAAGATGCGTTACTGGACATTACTACATACCTACATGAACAGTTAAATGCTGGTAAAAAAGTTCTTGGTGTATTTCTTGACATCAGTAAAGCATATGATTCGGTAAATCACCGAGAACTTTTAGACCAGCTTTTTACTGTTGGACTGACTGACAAAACATTAAATTGGTTTAAATCTTACTTAACAGACAGGGAACAAAACCTAAAACTTAATAATTTTTTAACTAAGACTATTACCTGTTACCCTTATTCCATTCCTCAAGGTACCATTTTGGGACCTAGCCTTTTTAATATATACACTAACTTACTTCCGACAGTGACATCTGGTAAACTATTTTCATATGCAGACGACACAGTAATACTATACGCGACTGATGACTGGACAACGACTCACAACATAGCTCAACAAGACTTAACTTACGTTCAGGATTGGTACTATTCCAAATCTCTGAAATTAAATTTTAACAAATCAAACTACATGACATTCTCACTTACTAAACATGGACAACCTGAATACACGAATTTGACTATACCTGACAGACTTAACAATACTATTATTAAAATTACTCACACAAGAACAATAAGACACTTAGGAGTACAACTTGACGAACATCTGAAATGGACAGACCATGCTAAAATAATAAAGAACAAACTCAGACATTTAATGTACATTTTCAACAATCTCAGACCCATACTATCCAAATCTTTCTTAAAACAGATGTATTATGCTCTGGCTCAGTCCCTCTTACAATACTGCCTGGTTGCTTGGGGTGGAGCATATGCAAATGTTATAACTCCATTACAACGTACTCAGAATATACTCTTACGAATCATACTTAACAAACATAGACTTTTTCACACTCAATCCCTTTACGACATATACAAAGTTCCTACAATACAAGACATATACATACAAAAACTTACATACTTTACACTTAAACAATCTAAAAACTGGACTTTGAACACGAACATTTATAACACAAGAAGACCAAATCAAGTACAAACTAACAGAATACATAAAACACTGACAATGCGACATTTTACTTATCTAGGTAGAAGAATATATAATTTACTACCACAGTCACTAACAATTCAAACACAAATTTTCAACAACAAATTAACAAATAAATTTGTACAACAATGGTTAATTGAGGACCAAAACAAGGAAACTATCCGCAATCTTTTAAAATAATGACAATAATAAATCCATTTATAATTATTTTCCATAACATTTTAATTATAACAATAAAATTTTAATTATTATAACTATAGGAGAGAATAAAAACACTTTTCACTTTTTTATCTATTATTAATTTTTTTAATATCACATAACCATAGCCTAGCACATACTTAATAAGTAAATTAGGCTATGGGATACTTACTATTTAAAATTTTGTCCTTGTCTTTTTTGATATTTATATACTTTTCATGCATTGTAAATACGAAAAAATGTAAATAAATATAAGTTCTTTGTTGAAAAAAAAAAAAAAAATTACACCTAATAACGTCTACTGGAATAATGGGACTCTCGAAGTCCCGACTCATCACTCTTAGCTGTGCAATGTAGAGTAGAACCTGGACATAAGAGAACTCAAAGGATCGGAAATTTCTCTTAAATCCAGGTTTCTCTCATCAAGAGGTTATTACTTCCGAGAAATTTCTAATATTAGAAATCGGAAGTATTGTGTTCGTTTTTGTAAAAAAAAATATTTTTTTGCTCCGATTTCAATTTTTTTCATATTTCTGGACGTTTCATAACCTACTGAGTAAATTTGGTTTTGTGTCTGTCTGTCGGTCTGTCGTTCTGTCGGTCTGTTAAAACGATTCCTTGTAACGCGCAAATCTCGGAAACTACTCGACCGATTTTGATGAAATTTTGCACACACCTAGGAGACATTCTGTAGATGGTCCCATTTTAAATTTATCGAATTCATACCAGCGGTTCTAGGTGAAAGAGACCATGCGCCTGACCACTAACTTTTTACTTAAACGCTTATATCTCGTGAACGGTACACCCGATTTCGATGAAATTTTGTAAGAATATGCATATTATTGTTTGACATAGGTTATTTATATTTATTTTTGAATTAATTTGTAATTTGACTCTGATATTTAAGAAAATCCGAAATTTTGGACAAAAAAGTAAAAAAATAAGGACCACGACTTGCCGATACAGAATTTTTTGATGAATTCAGATTGTAGAAAAAACGATATTCTACCATATAAAACAAATTTGAAGAAAATCGATTGAGCCGTTTTGGAGATACAAGTAATTTTCTATAAAATCTCAAAATTGGCACGTGTTTACAATGTGAAGCAATCACGAGGAAGTATTGTGTCCATAATTGGCAGTGTTTTTTCTCTTATAGAGAAGTAAATTGAACCTGGAAATCATTCTCAGATATGCCGGTTTCTCTGCTATCCAGGTTTCTCTCACGAAGAGATTATTTTTTTCTTATGGAGAGGTAAATTGAACCTGGAAATCATTCTCAGATATCCAGATTTCTCTTTTATCCAGGTTTCTCTCATGAAGAGATTATTTTTTTCTTAAAGAGAGGTAAATTGAACCTGGAAATCATTCTCAGATATCCAGGTTTCTCTTCTATCCAGGTTTCTCTCATGAAGAGATTATTTTTTTCTTTTGGAGAGGTAAATTGAACCTGGAAATTATTCTCAGATACCCAGATTTCTCTCATAAAGAGATTATTTATTTCTTATGGAGAGCTAAATTGAACCTGGAAATCATTCTCAGATATCCAGATTTTTCTTATATCCAGGTTTCTCTCATCAAGAGGTTATTTTCTCTTATAGAGAGGTAAATTGAAACTGGAAATCATTCTCAGATATCCAGGTTTATCTTATATCCAGGTTTCTCTCACGAAGAGATTATTTTTTTCTTATGGAGAGGTAAATTGAACCTGGAAATCATTCTCAGTTACCCAGGTTTCTCTTCTATCCAGGTGCGACTATTTCACTACTCTCTGTTAGCCTAATGGGACTTCCTGTTTCGAGCCGGCAGTCTAAATAAAGCACTACTATACTACTTATACTCTCAACCCCTAGAGCCTTGCAGTAGAGCACTCACCCTCACACGTGAACTGGCCGTAGTGCTTGCCGCTGCTCTTGTCCCCACACACCACCCTACTCACTACTCACCCTCACACGTGAACTGGCCGTAGTGCTTGCCGCTGCTCTTGTCCCCGCACACCACGCACTCCACGTTCTGGCCGCCCTTGTCGTTGTTCTGGCTCCCGCCCGACTGGCTGCTACTAGTGCCGGGCGTGGTGCTCTGCTGCAGCTCCCGGAGCCCGGAGCCCGCCGCCGGCACCAGGGACAGGGAGTCCTCGGGGCCGGCGGGCGTCAGGTGGTGTCCGAGCACCGGCTCCCGCCACGGCTGCGCCACCAGCGTCATGCCGCTGCGCGAAAACCCGAGGTCGAGCGAGCTTACATCGCCCACGGAGCCGCCCGGCGTCGAACGGAAGTCACCGCCGCCCCCCGGCGAGCCCGAGAAGAAGGAGCTACCGGTGCCCGAAGTGGGGGGACCCGGACATAAACCCCCGACCCGGCACACCGCGAGGGTGTTATGCGGAATAATAATGGTGGAGGCGGAGGTGGCCACAGGGGGGGAGGGCCCGCGGGGAGGTTGGGAACCGCTGGCGCGAGAGAAAACTTTGGTTTCGTGGGCTCAGACTGGACGAGTGATTTCTAACTTTAATTAGATAATGGGCACGGTGTTATTTCACAAGAAACGATGATTTAGAAGAAAAATATATTTCCGAAAACTTGATTTGATCGAAAGTATGAGATGAGAAGTTAGAATAAAAATTAAGATAGTTGAAGCTAAAGCTTTAATACAAGCTGACAAATTACCACGATTTGAGAATTGTAAGTATTTGTTACCTAAACGTCATTATTAAATTTAATTTTGAAATAACTAATAAATTATAATTCTCATTAATTAAACAGATAAGAAGAAATAGGTTATTGAAATAGATGATGATGAATCTATTCACCACAACTTTAGTAGATAGATAAGTTAAGATAACAATCTAAGTCAAAAAGTAAGTAATTTCTAAAGGATAAATTTATTTGGTTCCACTGCAGGTGAACTAAGGTTTATTTAATCACAACACTTATTTTGGTATCTATTTTTTATGCCAAATGCAAAAAGGTAATTGAGTTTTTACGATAAAAATAAAAATTATCCGCACTTTGGACCGGTGAACCCGAAACTCGCGAAAACCCGGCAAAAAAAAACAAGGTTGGTCGAAGTTTTTCAAGTAAAAATTCTCCTTCATAAAAATCCGATCTGCCGTTACAATTTTAGTTTAAAAAAATTCTTCGAAAAAAAAGCAGAAAACTCGAATAAAATTGAAAAATACTTTCTTCAAAAAAGAATTAGTAATTTATTTTTAATTTTGATACTATAATTATCAAATAGGTACATTATTTCTTTATCAAAAAAAAAATATTATTATTATTATCAGCTATTATTTTGAAATAATTTCGGGGCGCACTTAATTGACCTTTCGAATCACAGGTCGCCGCAAAAGGTCGCCGCGCTCAGAGTGGTTCAGAGGTTCGCACTCGACTGAGACTTGCTTGATACTCTGACCTTCCCCTATCCACTCATTGCTCGTTGCTAGGCAACGATTGGCCTAAGACTTCGTGCGATTGGCTCCGAAGACCTTTTACCTTCCTCGCGCGTCGATTTTCTCGAGTTCGTTATTTTCACGCCCTCTCCCGTTTGGATTCGAATTTTTCCTCCTTCTTTTTCGCCGTATTTTCCACCGCTCTGTCATGATGGAAAGCGGAAAAAAATTGACCTAAATTTTGAAATATGCTTGATGTTAATACACAGTGTTTTTTTTGGGAAACACTAAACAGTAAGATAGGATGGTGTATGAGCTTGGAAACAAGAGTAGGCAATAGGTGGACAGCAAGAGATATGTATGGACTTACCACATTATAATTATAATATACGAGTATCTAAATATGTAGGTACAGAGAATTCATAGTTATTGTCTATTACTAGCGGGGTAGAACCCTCTTCGCTAAGCCATCACACACATACATACTTACACACTACACATTCTTGGAGATTTTGAAAAAATATAAAAAAAAAATTGAACTGAACTTGTTTTTTAATAGCAAACAATGTAATCATAATAGATACTTCCATGTTTTAGTAAATTCTAGAAAAAATCATATCGTCAATTTAAATGTTCAAACATATTTACTAAAATTAAAAATATTTATAGGTATTAATTATAATTATCTATTATTAGATATTGTGTAGTTAAAAAATAAAATAAATATTTTTTTTTTTGATTTATATATAAATTTGATTTCAATAGATGATTCCAAAAAATGTAATCCAGAGAGGAAATTGCTCTGCTATTCTGAGTACTTTGCCCTCTGGATTGCAAATGGCAGAAATATAATTATTATCTCCAAAAATTTTGAGAAAAAAAATCATTTAATAATTATATTCATGTTTTATTTTTAAATATAAAAAAACTTCTCCCAGGGACCGTCCTTCCGGAAGGGAACCCAGGATGCAAGAAGCATTTCCTCTTTGAATGGCTAGACCAATTTTTTGGTAAAAAAAATAACCTTTCACTCTGCCGGGGTCGGGCTGTCTCTTTTTTCGTTCTTCACGCCTCGGCCGAGGTGTTTGATGATTGGAACGGGGCTCAACCACGATGTTCTATGCAGGTTTTTAGTTTTTTTTTTTGAGAGGTAATTATATATTTTTTATCTAAAAAAAGGAACAGAACATTGTCATCATCTATCTAATTTTCAATGTACACGAAAGCGCTGCTCCATCATCAAATCCATACACGTTTTTAGACTTTCTTGGCCATAAATATAAAATTTGATCTTTGATCAAAATATTGTATGGAGCCCGAGTTGTCCTCAGCACTTCTGAGCATGCGCGGACTGTGGGGAAATGTTTTGGGGGTGCTGCCACCTAAACCGGACTAAAATAGGATTTATACAGCCGTATTTATGAACAGAAAAAGCCGTTTGAGCATGGTCTGAAGCATGATTTCCTTTAATATTATTGGCCAATACCTAACTTGAGACATTGCTCAGACAAAATTCGCACTTCATAAACGGGTGATAGAGTCCCTCTCTCAGTATCTAAAGAGTTTGAGTTTGTTTACCTTGCCAATCATAATAATTATGCAATATTTGATCTAGAAATGTGTGATGATTTTCATTGTGTACGAGCTAGGACTTGAGAAAATCCTCTCTTTTTCGTCTGGGGGTGCTGCAGTTCCGCAGCTCCTTAGCACCGGCCTCAGAAGGTAGGGCATACGCATACATAGTTTGTTGCTGAAATAAAGTTGCTTTGAGGCGATTTTCCTTAGACTTGGCCATTTGATCTCTGACGAATATCAACAGTTGACCGTTGACCCTATACTTATACTTGTCCACAGTATGTTCTAGGTAAGTATAAGTAGATACCTATACAAAGTCTCTTGCTATTATATGTGGCGATGTCCCTTTATCTTGGTCATTATCTTGGTCATTGTATCCATGGGGTTAATTTTCAAAGATGGAATGAAGTTCTTGAAAGAGTTGGGAGAGCGGAGAGGAGAGAAGAGATCAAAAGCATACCTATAGTCCCTAGAATCAGGTTGGCTGTTCAGGTCGGAAATGCTGCGAGTGTGTTGGGGACAATGAAGAGGACAGCAGGTATGCGGGAGGTGTTTTATGTATGTAGGTGTTTTGTGTATGAGTTAATGAAATTGTATTAATTAATTATCGTTAAATAAGCAAAGCACTGTATAGTTTATTGGAGACGTTCTCCCGCAGAACGACCGTTTCGCTGAATATGTTGCTATGTGGCGATGTCCCTAATCCCGTCCGTTTGATCTTTGACTACTGAGCACTGAATGTTGCGCGGAATTTGACTCGCCTCAACAAAAGCCACGGCCTCTATTGAAACTATGTAGACGTATGTATATAATTATGTAACTATGTAACTATGTATGCACCTCTACCGCTACCGACCTATGCATATATTTTGTACTACCTATATAGAAAGTAGTGCGTAATATGGTTTTATGTATTTATTTATAAAGGATGTTTTGAGTAAAATAAATTGAATATTTTGTAAAGGAAGATAATTGAACCTACAATTACATACTTTTTTCTTCTTTAAAAAAAAAAAAAAAAAACATAGAATAGAACTTCAGCAAGGAATGTCAAATCAAACTTTCAATAGAGAATAAGAAGTGCTTTATTTAGACTGTCAGCGCAAGACAGGGGGGGGTGGGGGGGGTCGCTGCAGTTCGCCGCAAAGGATTTTTCAAAATTGATACCTATATTATACCTACCTATTATGCAATGATGCTGGTCTACTGGTCTATAGATCTATACAACACTGCTCCAATTTGTCTCTCCCCTGTAATGTATAGCGCCGAGAGCCAAGAGGGTAGAGATGAAACACTAGCTGCGGTGCCAAAAATGTTATCATCGAGAACGTTGCTATGTGCAGTCATTTATGTTATCAGGGCACACATTAGAGGGTGCTTCCTCAATCCGGGTCAAACAGGAGCTTTTCAGGGAACTATTTTTTTGCTCAACACAACATAATAAAATTATAAGTGCACTGGTAGCCAATTGGTTAACGCGCTAGTCTGGTAATCCAGGTAGCGTAGGGATCCGTTGGTTCGAATCCCACCCAGTGCATGAATTTTTCCTCATTAATTTGAGTTTGTGACCACATAATAATAATAAGACTCTGAGGGTTAGGTGGTAGAAAATGCTTTGAGCATTAACCTCGCCTGGTGATTACCAAATACCTTCCACTAAAGAGTATTATTTTTATTAATAATTATGTACCTATGCAAGAGGTTTTAGGGATTGTAATGCAAAGGAACCATACTCCATTTGAGCTATTATTTATTAACCCTGTAAAAGATCATCACACCCTTTTTTGATTTTGCCGCTACAATAATAACATTCTGTTTTAGGTGGCAATTAGAAGTTGTCCACTGCTGGTCAACTTTTTAATAAGTGTTTCACAACCTTTTATATTTCGTATAGTCATGAAACAGGAGCTACCGTAGACGCTTGTGATCTATGTTGTAGCTTGCCCATCCCGTAGTACTTATGCCTCCTCTCTCATGGGCGAGAAGTGACACAATACTTCCCATTTAGGTGCTGGGTCAATACGAGTCGGCGCGGGGGTTCGAACCCGGGACTTTCCGCGTGGCACGTGAGTATATTATTACCACTGAGTTATTTGTGCGCTCAGCAAGGTTAAGGCGTTAAGGCGCTAGTCTGGTATAGAACCCAGTTGTAGCGTATGGATCCGTTGGTTCGTATCCCACACAATAGCAATTTCAGGCATTTTCCTCATTTTTTGCTAACACGAAGATTCTACTTCACCTTCTGATGTAAGTAATAATTTTTGCATTCCGGTTTACATATTCTACATTTTTAACAACAAAAAGATTGCACTTTTTTGGCACAAGCCATGTGCAGTGTTTTGCACAAACAAACATCCGTGCCGATTTTAATTCGCGAATAAAATTCCTAATCAATGCTGCATCGAATCTCCTATGGAAGCCTGCAATTCTCTGTCACGCAAAAACTATGCGAATTTAAAGAGACGTTTGGTAAAATTCATACGATTTTGCGATTCGTCTAACAAATCAATCTGACATCGAATACCTCAGGCTGGGTGAGAATGGAAATTTGCATCAGGCTTCTTTTTTTTCGCTTTCGTTTTTTTGGAACGTCTCCTCTGAAGCTGGAATTTGGGAGCGAAATTTCGACAGTGTATAGACAGCAGAGGAAGAGGGGGGAATTCGAGGGGTATTCTAACGACTTTCGCCTGTACTTGCATGTGTGTTTTTGTCTAGTTGTCTCGCAATATATGTATGGTACATACATGGACAGTATGTACAGGGTGATTCTGTAGGTAATAACAATACTATATGGGGGACTATAAACAGGGAGTAGACAAGCAGTCGGACTGGGGGACTTGGTTCTGGGGGCCCTTGTCTGGCTATCATCGTTCACGATGACGCCACCCAATGATGATAACAATATAATAAAACTCTTTAGTAGAAGGCAAACAGAAGACAAGGTTAATGCTCAAAGCAATGTCTATAACCACCTAACCCTCAGAGTCTTATTATTATGTGGTCACAAACTCAAAGTCAATAGGAAAAATTTATGCACTGGGTGGGATTCGAATCAACGGATCCTTACACTACCTGGATTACCAGACTAGCGCCTTAACCACTTGACTACCAACGCATAATTACCAGTATTACGCTAATATTGTCTGACAACTCACAGTGAAGAATTTATATGGAGGATAGTTTTTTTTCTTAATTTTTTTACATAATTTTGATCATTACTTTCGTTATGTCACAACTACTCAAACTAGTTTTATTAAATATTTGCTTAACTCGGGACTTGAGCCACCGACCTCCAGGTGACAAGTCCGCCGCCTTATCGATCAAGATCCATACGCTACAACTGGTTCCTATATTAATATTGTAAATTAGTCATGTATCGTAATATATACAATACCTAACGATATTTAAATTAATTAATTGCAAAAAAAAAAAAAAAAAAAAAAAAACAGTATAGGTAAAAAAAAAAAAACATTCACAAGAAAGAAATGGAAAACATCAAACAGCCTAAGTTTGAACTCACATCACTCATACAGTTGAAAGGTTAGGCAAAACCGCCCCCCAACCAATAAAACGAGCCCCCCGGTGGGTGGCTGATAATTCCAAAGGGGGCGAGGTCACGACCTTTCCGCTAAGGCAGCGTTCCTATTGCTTCGCGTCTGTCAGTGGCGGATGATACATTTAATTATATCCTTTAGCTACTAGGACTGCTTTCTCAACACAGCTGTTTCTTTCAACTTTGAGAAAGGGTACCCCATTGAATTATTATACGTAAAATCTGTAATAAAATTATTAAATGTAATAATTGCATGGAATTTATTTAAAAACTATATACAATATGAGTGTATGATATATTTTCTATTGTTTCCTTAGGACCCTTAGGTAATATTGTTTATATTGTTTCCATTTTTTTTTTAATTTTTATAATCATTATTTGTATACTGCACATATTATGTTTTATTATCTAATAAATAGGACTTGGGAGGGTGACTTGCTGACTTTGTTTTCTCTTGTGGAAATTCTGTTTTCTGATGTATCACTAGCATCCGTCCTGGTAGCTAAGTGGTAAAGGCAGCACTCTGATGTGGATCCAGAGATTCCAGAGGTCGCGGGTTCGAAACCCAGCCGGGACATTACAAGATAGCCTCCCATTTGGGATTTTGACCACATAATAATACGTCTTGGGCTTACTGCTGGAGTAATGGGATTTCATAGTCCTAATCGGGCAGTTTAAATAAGGCTATATTATTATTATTATTATTGCATAGGTTGTACTGGTTAAGGCATCCAGTAATCCAAGTTGTAGTGAATCATGTAAATTATATTTACAAGACAATTGTAAATATAAATAGAATATTTCTGTTCTAATTTTTTTTTTGTATACAGGGTGTCCCACCAAACTTGGACACCTCAAATTACTCGGCCCCTGAAAGAGTTTTTGAAAAATAAAAAAATCTAGGGTACATGTGCTAATTATGCGGTTTCAGTTATGAATTTTTTTTTATACAGGGTGGTTCAAAAGTCAGAAATTGAGGTGTCAACTTTCGATTTTTAAATGGATCGACCTGAATTTTATTTGATAATTTTACTTCTAAATGATTCCTGAGCAGTGCCGGATTAAGGCTGCGCGGGGCCCTTGGCAATTTCAAGGCGCGGGGCCCCAAAATTGTACTGATTTTATTCTAAAATACTATTTTTAGAACCTTGAAATCGAAGCCAAGTGTCCTGAGCACCAATCCATAATAGTATCCAAAACGACGTTTATAACACCGAAGGCAACATTTTTTCCAAATAATAGTAGAAATATCGAAATAATTATGTATTGTGAAAAGAATGTGTAGAAAGATGTCATTAGGTAAGATGTGTAGAAAGTGAATCATCGATTACTATGAAGATTTTATCGCTAGTATTGAATGCTACTTTTTTAAAGGTTACTTTCCAAATTAATTCCAAACAATCAAAAGGCACTTCGAAAATCTCCATAGAATTTTTTTTTAAGGGTACTAGAATTGCATGTCTTGAAAAATAATCCAAATAATCAAGATAAGTAAATTTGATGGGGCCGTAGCGAAATTTTTGCGAAGTTATGGGGTAAGGTACTCGGAAAATAGATACAAAAAGATATCGTGAAAAATTTATTAACAGCGCCGCAGGCGACTATAATGAAGATCATTGCTTAAGATGTCGATAAAGCCGATCACTGAGCACTCAGATGGCACTGGGTTTGATGACAGAGATTACCTAAGGCGATAATCACGTCCTTTGTCAATATTATTCTTTTCAAATACGAGGAATCATACAGGGTGCGCCAGAATGACCTGACGAGTTTAAAATGTTAACTATCAAGTCATAACTTGTCGTAGATGGTTGATGTTAGTGTCATTTTATTTCCAATAAAAGCGGATTTAGTTACAATGGAGTTGTGGACACATGCGCATCGTGCTTTTGTTGTAGAGACATTTTTTAAAAGTGGTGATTCTGTGGCAATTACTTAGAGAAATTTTCGGACTCACTACCGAATTTAATCTCTCTGCTTGTGACTATTTTCTTTGGGGTTACCTCAAAAGTAAAGTCTATATGCATAAGCCAAGGACTGTAGATGACTTGAAGAGACTAATTGTTCAAGAAATTCGTGCAATACACCTGAATATGCTTGAGAAAATCATGCACAATTTTTGGACCAGAATTGACGAGTGTATCAGAAATGGAGGTAAACATTTGACCAACATTATCTTTCACAAATAATTCAAATATTCAAAAAATCATGTATTAAAATAAATCCGCATGTCTTCTCTTTCAAATAACACAAAAATTATTGTTCTATCTTAAAAATTGCTTTTTTAGTATCATTTTGAAACTCGTCAGGTCATTCTGGCGCACCCTGTATTATATGAAGAGCTGCAGGCAATAGGTATCTACCTATTTTCATATACATATGTGGTCGATTTTAAGGGGGGCCCGTGGATTTTTCTTTTAATATTTTGCTCAAATGGCTGTGATTTTATTTAATATTAAAATCCAGAAACACTGAGTTAAAGGTCATTCAAAAACACTTATAATTTATGTAAGCTGCCCGAAATGCGGGCCCCCAAAATCGCGGGGAACTTGGCACTTGGCATCTACCAAATCCGACATATGGGTAGGTAATCCGCTAATGTCTACGTGGTTGATCATTGTACTTTGCTGTGATTGTGTGTTTTTTTTTCACTTTTATTTCTTCTTCTTCTTAGGCATTATCCAAAAGTATCTTGTGTAAGCTTTTAAAAACCCATAATACCTAGTGTAAGCTTTTTTTAAACTCATAATATCTAGTGTAAGCTGCTCAAGCGCGGGGCCCCCTAAAGCGCGGGGCCCTTGGCATCTGCCAAATCCGCCATATGGGTAATCCGGCACTGTTCCTGAGTACTTTTTTAAACAAAAATATTACATACAGGGTGGTTTTTTTTCGACCAATTTTTTTTCTAAATCTTGAATAACTCAAGTTCGGTTAATTTTTTCGATAACGTCAATAGAATGTGTTTGTGTAATGAATACACGCACTTTCAATTGGCATCAAAAATTTTTATACAGGGTGGTTCACAAGTGAAATAATGACTTGATTTTTTTTAAAACCGAGTTTTTTTAATTTTTTATTTAGGATTAATAATTCTCGTCTAATTTTACACATTTTTCGTTAGTCATATCGAAAAACAAAACTAAAGTGTTGTACAGGGTGAGACATAATTTTTTTGTAACACCCTGTATATGGGCAGTCAAAGAGACGCAAAATTAAATATAAAGACTAAATATGCAAGAAAAACTTTGATTTTTAATTAAACTAAAAATTTATGGTGTTTTAACTAATATTGTCGCATGGACCACCCTGTAGATATTTTCTTAAAC
>CM044962.1:33300672-33316015 GCA_024516035.1 Bactericera cockerelli | reverse complement strand
TAACAATAATAACTATTGTGCTCTCTCTACCACCTTATTACTATGAAGCCCCTTAAATTTTGAGTTAATTTTATATCTATTTAAAAAAAGTGTTCCACACTATTGTGTTTTATAATTTTACCAGTCTTAACAAGTCAATTTTGTTTTAATTTAAGTATAACAATGTTTTTTGATAATAATTCTCAAAGCAAACAACCCAGCAATTCTAATTAGCCACAGCAGTATATAAATTGTCATGAAGGATTACAAATACATAATAACATTCACTAATCCATGTTCCACCACGTTAGACATTGCTTAACTTTTGCAATTTCATGAAAACTGGTGTATTCCATGCCCCATCTTCATTTTCTGCTGGCTATTAGTTTATTTCTTTGTTATTTTTGGTTTCACAAAAGAAATATATTTTAATTTACATAGTATTATTATTTTATTGTGATTATGTAAATACATGTTATGAGCATATTTTATAATTGGATATCATTATTTTATTTCTATACTAGCTAAAACCTGGCATTTTGTCACCATTAAGGTTTTTTCTCATGGCCGGTGTCCTAGTGAAAATAATAATAACACTTTTAATTGGAAGGTAACCACCAGGTCAGGTTATGCTCAAAGCATTTTCTACCACCTAACCCTCAGAGTCTTATTATTATGTGGTCACAACCATAATGAGGAAAAAATTGAAACAACGGAACCCTACGCTAAGTGGATTATCTGACTAGCACGTTAACCACTTGATTACCAGTGCACTTGAAAATTGTATTACATATTTTAATTTTGATAATTTTCTAGTATGTTGAAGGTGGCTTAGGGGGGGTGAACTCTCAGTGAGAGTACCGTTTCGTATTGTAACCCCAAGAGGACATAGTCAGCCAGACATGCACAACTTTGAGTATTATATATAGAGATTATACCTACATAGGAAATACTTGTGATACATTGGTACAAGGTCTTGTGACATGGTGGAAATTTGATAGTGCATTTTACACTTTTGTGACAATTTTTTTATTAATAATAAACACTCTTATTGTAAAATATAATCATTTTAAAGAGTCTTATTTGAATTGTGTTGTTTAAAACAGATTTTAGTTATTTTCTTTTTCTTTCCAAATTTCTATATAAAAAAACTATACCCAAATTTGTGTGTGTGTATGTGTTAAAAAAAACCTATTTAAAATTTATTACTTTATTTTTATACAAAAAAAATATTCTTCATGAGATTTGAATGTATGGCCTCTAAATTAAATAACTGAAATTGAATTTATGCCTAATATACATTTGTTTCTAGTATTTTTATTACTATTATTATTATTTTTTAAAAAAAAAAAAATGCATATAATGGGATTCGAACCCACGACCTCAAAACCAAGAGCGTAGCATTTGATTATTATGTAGTATAATGTACAGTATAGGTAAATAGGTATGTCAACATTGTGGTAGTGAGTTACTACCCATCCACTAGAGAGCGCTACAAGTAGCTGGAAATAAGTGGAACAAATCCAGTTGACTTTGGGCAACTGACTTCCAGTTAAAAGTTGGGTTACTTTCCAGTTCATTTCCAGTTGATTTCCAGGTGGAGGTCAGGTGGAAGGTGGAAATCTCCAGCTGATTTCCAGGTGGGCAAGTAGACTTTTTCCACCTAACAGTATGGTATACATCCAGTTGACTGTGCTGTCTGGGATAGGTTAGGAACACTTGTAAAATTGTTTGAATTTTTTTGTTTCAAATTTGTTTGTTTGAATATGGTCCCAGGAAAACAATCTCAAAATCCTTCAGAAAAGGTCTAGGTGGATTTTATCAAGACGGAAAAGAAGAAGAAAATAACAATGTAGGCTGGTTTTATGGAATATTGAAGAATAAGTAAAAAACAATAATTTTTTGTTATAAATTATACCAAAATATATTATCTCAGAACAAAAGGTAATTGGATTGTGAAATAATTAATTACTTTCATGACCTCTTACCTGATCTGTATGGTTATTGAGATTTGAATTTTAGGAAAAATTCAACTTGGTGCTTGTAATCAGTGGCGTAGCCATGGGGGGGATTTTGAGGACAAATAGGTACTTAAATCATTTAACCTAACTTCATTAGAAACTAGACGTGAACGTGGTGACCTTATTTACTCATACAATATTTTAAATGATAAAATCAGTGTTGATCTTAAATACATGTTCACATTAAATAATTCTAGTAGAACCAGACGTCATTCTAAAAAGTTATTTAAAGAAAGAAATAAAAAAGATGTTAGAAAATATTTTTTTAGTAACAGGGTATTTTGTAACTGGAATTCATTAACTGATACCATGATAATGCTCCATCCACAAACTCATTCAAAGCTAAAATTGATGATTTTTTCTCTACTAAATAGTGCATCAATTGTATAACATAACCTCATAATTTTGTTCTGGGCTTAATAGCTTTACTTATAAAACTTTGCCCTTATAAGATTTTCTATTATTATTATTGTATAATATTAGTCTGACTTTGAAATTTTAATTGAAATGTTTTGCAAGATTTCTTAGTTGCACCGGAGTCCATTGTTGAAAGTACCCAAAGTTTTTATTAATACCTATCCACAATTTTCATATATTTAATTGCAGATTAACTTAAAGACACATTAATCTGTATATTGCAGATTAATTTGTACATTATTATTATTATCTGACCTGGTTGCAGGGTTTTCAGTGAAACCCTTACAATTAACACTGCGACCTAATTAGATCTATTGTGACCAGTTGATTCTATTTGGTTTTAACGTCCTGACTGAGATAGATAGTCAGGACGGGGGTTTTACCCTCCATTCGCTGGGAATCGTACCAGCTACCCACATTAACCTCACCCAGCCTGGGTTGGGCCGGAAATGCCAGCCTCACGTGTTTGGATGAAACAGAATTTTCTTCGAAAAGTCTGCTCCAACCGTGAGTTGAACTCGGGAACTCTGGACTACGGGCAGTAGTCACAACCATTACGCCACAGAGGCTGGCAATTTGTACATTACTACAACAAATAAAATGCCCGTGGGCCGGCATAAGATCGGATCCGACACAAGGGCCGAATGGTGCAATAGTTTTTGCGGGATCTATTGGGCTGCGCTCAAGTGGTAATAAAGTCAACTAAAGATAAAATAATTGTTTTGTTTCTTTTTTCTTTTACTGAAAACTGAAAAGAACTGAATTCTGAAATCACTGATCATCTTTGTGAAATTTATTTGCTTTCCTCAACTTTCCTGGGTTTTTGAGTTTTATCCTTATATCAGAGAACCATCGACATGTATACCAACAGAAGTAAAAAAAAAACAATTTTTTTTCATCATACATTTTTACATCGTATTTTTTACGTATTTTGTCCGTTTTATTCTTTCACATATAAAAGACGAATGATTATTGTCAATTGGAATTTGATGCGTAAGTCATTTTTGGTAAGAGGATTTTTTTGTTAAGAAGAATTTTGTAGTTATATAGGGTTAGGTAAAGTTAACGAGGTGAAATTGCACGATAGATCACTGACTTCAGTTTGTTGGGTAGGATGGTTGGGTGAGGGGCTTAGGTTAGGTTGAAATTAGTGCAGGTGGTTAGGCCGGGTCGCGCAGCGACCCGGTCTAACCCTGCACTAATTTCAACCTAACCTAAGCCCCTCACCCAAGCTATCCTAGCCGGCTAACGAAACACAACATTTAGACTGACAACCGTTTGTTGGGTAGGATGGTTGGGTGAGGGGCTTAGGTTAGGTTGAAATTAGTGCAGGTGGTTAGGCCGGGTAGCGCAGCGACCCGGTCTAACCCTGCATAATAGTTTATCACAAAAGCGAAAATAAATAATAAAAAAACGTCCTGGGTAGGGATCGAACCCGCGGACGTCTAAGCATCATGACGCATAAAGGCCATGGATCATTCCTGAAAACTACGCCAGCGCTGCAGTGGAACTTTTATGCAACATAATTATCACAGATCCCGCAAAAACTATTGCACCATTCGGCCCTTGTGTCGGATCCCATAAGATCCCGAATGCGATCCCCGGTTGGAGCAGACTTTTCAACAAAAAAAATATCTGTTTCCTCCAATCACGTGAGGCTGGCATTTCCGGCCCTATCCAGGCTGGGTGAGGTTAATGTGGGTAGCTGGTACGATTCCCAGCAATCCCAGCGAATGGAGGGAGGAAGGCATTAGCAGCGATTGGCATTAGGAAGGGCATCCAGCCATAAAAAAAATGCTCCACCCTACCACCCTCAACCATGAGGTTGAAGATTGCCGACCCCAATAGCAACATGAGCTAATATGGGATAAAGTGCTGCCCATATTATCAGTGTCGCCCATGAAAAGAGAAGACGACACCTTGTTTTACTTATAAATAAAAAGTCTGTTATTATTCCTCCTTTTACCTATAGATAAAATAATAATAATATATGGATTCTAGTATTAAAAATTGACCCTCTATTCATTACTCTCAATTATTTCACCATCAAACTTTATTCTAATCTACCTGTATACACAAACTTTCCCTGAATTCAACTGTGATTAAACTGTTCAAAACAACCTTCTAATAATCCATCTAAATTATTTTTGCATATAGGTGGGTAGGTATACCTAGACGATCTGGTACTCTTTGTTATCTTGGCAACCTGCTGGTGAGCAGGAAGACAGCTAATAAGCATTACTCTCTGACCTATTACGAGTATAAGGAAAGTATTGTATGCGTCGAAAATTTGACCTACCCAGTTATTCACATTTCTGGACGAATCATACCTATATCCTCAGGATACCAAAAAAGGTGTTTTCGGCCATTGGTCCGTGCGTGAGTAGTCTCCGTCCATAAACACGATATCTCGAGGATGGTAGTGAAAAGAAAAGCGTTTTTCCATGTTTTAAAGTCTTCGTGATTTTTTACTTTCCTTATTTTATAAGGAATCGAACGAATCAGGTATTTGAAGTGCCACATGCGGTCGAACCACGGACATACTATCTTGATCAACGGCTTTCGAACATATGATTTCAAGGAGCTTAATATAGTAGGAGGACAACCTCAACTTGATTAAAGTGAAGCAAAAAAAAAATGTCGAAATAGACTGCAGAATTGATGACGTCACCTTTTCTAGAAATTTCACCTTTTTAGAAATGAGATAACGATTAACGAACTGTGGTCGAGAACCGGAAGCACTTGCATAGGAAATACCTTACACTGGATGAAACGAAATGGCGGAAATTAAACTTTACAAAATATGTTATAAGGGCAAGTTATAAACCTTATTTTGCACTTTTTTGCTATAATTTTAGGATATATTCTTTCTATAATATTTTATTTTTAAAAAAACCGCCACAAAACATATGCAACATCAAAATTCCATTCACATTATTGTACTGTTCTCGAGATATGATAGTGAGGAACACCTCACACGTCGTGACATGACCATGCAATTAATGGAACGTTCAACCTAAAAAAATACCTTACATCTTCTGCAAAATTATGTGTACAAAATTTTGTTGATAGGATAGGTATCCGTTCTGTAGTCTTGGAAAATTACGGGTTGCAAAGAATGAAAATTACAGATAAACAAATTAAGTTCTGATTAGAGGTGTTCTTTGGTTTGTTTTATCAATTAAATTTTAATCAAAATTTTGGAAGTAAATCATTGACTAAGATTAAGCGTTGTTTAAACAAAATCAGCACAGTTTTGAATAACGATTTTCGGTTTCACTTCAGAGCTTGAGAACCATAGTCCATCTACTCCCCATCACCTACTTGAATATTTTCTGGGTCAAAAATACTTTTCACTAATTACTATGATATAATTCAATTTAAACCATTTAAGTTTGATTAAAATTAATATCAGAATAATTCAATGTTAAAAAATTAAATCATCAAATTTTATTTACTTTTAATACTTCAATTTATTTAACAGGAAAGATTAAAAAAACTAGCTGTTTTTTGACCTTATCAATTAGCGTCGGCAATCGATAATCATAACAAAACTGACGGCCATCTTGTCATTAAACTTTAAACTACTTTTGTTAAGTTCGTAATTTTAGTTAGTTCTTAGTTTATTTTTTACTTTTAAGTTAAAAATAAGTTTTATTTAAGGATAGATTTCCAGAGTATGCGACAGACGAAAGACATGGAAGAAGACGAACAAGGGTGAGTACAGGTTTCCGTTCTTTAAACCCCAGTTGCTTCTGTTCAGAAATTGTCAATTCATCTCAAGATTTCCAAGTCATTCTAGGTCGCCCCCAGCCTTAGATTGTTTCACAATACAAATTCACAAGGTTTGGAGAAACCGGCTTATAAACACGAGATCCTTCACTGTTTGGGATCTTTATAATTTGATCTACAGTTTAAACTAGTCTTAGAAATAAATGAAATAATATATTAAAGCCATGGTTGGTTTGTTAATCGATTTATTGATAAGTCCCGCAGTGGGACCTTTCAATAGGATTATACTATACCTTATCTACACTACAGATCACTCAGTACGGTTGTGGTGAAGGTACTTCTGGTGATCCAGGTAGTGTAGGGATCCATTGGTTTGATTACCACCTAATGTATGAATTTTTCCTCATATTCATGATAATAGCTCCATAAGTAATAATAATATTGCCTTATTTATACTGCCAGGACTAGTAAAGTCCCACTATTCCAGCAGTAAGCCCAAGACATATTATGTGGTAACAATCCCAAATGGGAGGAGAACATGTCATGTCCCAGCTGGGTTTCAAACCCATGACCCCAGAAACCTTTGGATTCACAGAGTGAACATTTCTCAGGGTGTCAGGATAAATAAGTGTATGTTACTCAGTTTGTCGGGCATCGGGATTAGATGCACCCCATGAACTATCACATTATGCTTAAGTTGCAGTGAGGCCTATTGCTTTGTTATAAAGTTCTGTCTGAATCACTGACTCTCCCACAGGTCAATAGGTGTATTGTTGCATGAATTTTTGAAGAAATAATGGTTGGTAATGTGTGAGAACATGTATGCCTGGTAGTAGGGACCTAAAAAGTACCAATACTTTTGGGACAACCTATGTTAATGTAACCCCTTTTAAATAGAAAACTAAAAATTTCAGAAGCAAACATTATGACCCATTTGACAAGTCAGTGCAGATGGAATAAGGTTGGAAGTTTATGAAACTTTGCAAGAATGTTCAGGGATGGATGGTGAAATACTATTTTTTCAAAAATTTTGACCTTGAGGATCCTGTGCAAAATCAGGAGGCAGTGAAAAACTGCACTTTTTTTCCTTACACCTGCTTTTATTATCTCTCACAAGCACAAGTTGCTTTACACATTTTAGTGGAGTAGTAAATTTCCAATAAATGAAAGTATTGAACCCTGTTTACATGTTAACTAATTTGTTATTGATAGGGTACTTCCAAAAAAGGTCATTTCTGCAAAAAAAAGCTATAAATATCCAACTAACAAATGCTGAATTCTACCTTTTGCTAGCTATTAAAACAACAGCCTGAAAAAATATTGTTGTCTATGGTTCTTGGTTACAATCACCATATTTTGATTACTCTGGTATCCATTCTTTTTTTTTTAATTAATGACAACTGTTCAAATTTTATACCCATTAGATTGGTGATTCACAGTAAATATGATAGTTTTTTCCCAATCACAGTGATATGTTTATTTTTTTAGTAGTCACTGTGGCAGAGCGAGTTAGTGCGCTAGGCATTGCACACATGGTGACCTGGGTTTGATTTTCAGCGGGGGAGGATTTTTTCTGCTCTGTACTTGGATGTTTGGGGTCCACTCATACCTCGTGAGGAAAAATGAGTAGTTACTTGTATGAGTAATGACCAGTGGCGGCATTACCAGAGTAAAAAGAAATTAATGTAATAGAATAACTCGAAATGTAAAGGAGGCTCTTAGTAATGCTGCGCTACCCACAAAAATTGTGAAGAGACCTTGTGCTTCACCACAAAGAAATTCGTACATACATAGTGATATGTTTATTTTTTTTACTTGTGATTTGAACAGAGACATTTTTTTCTGTGTAGTTATGTAAAAGTAAATTTTACACAGTAGATCACTTACAAATATTTGTTGGGTAGAATGGTAGGTTGACAGCTTTAGGTTCTCCAGAGTTAGAATTATCACAGGTGGTTATACTGGGTTCTATAGTAGCTAAGACTACCAACCAGGCAAATCTAACCAGCTTAACCCGTGAGTACACGCACATAGGGAAAAATTCTCACATGCTCGGCAAAAACGCTAGAACTTGATCGATATTGGTCCTAACCTGTAGGGACCTGGAGTAGCTGTTGATAATATGTTTATCTAGATGTATCCACAGTCCCTTGAGCTATTTTCAATTTCTGTTGCCCGTGACGTGGCGAAAAGTTCAGATCCGTCTGAAATGTGAGATTTTTTTTCATCGCGCGTGTACTGACGTAACTTTTTTTTGTTCGAGTTTTTTTTTCTGTTACTAACTATTTAGTTTAATTTAATTAATTATTTATAATAATTAGTTCTAATAATTAATTAATATAATAATAACAATTGTTTTCTATAAAGAAATATATTTTTTTTAAGAAAATTAGTGTGTTTATCTACCAAATTCGTGATTGTTCACTATTGTTATAATAATTATTATAATGATTTTTAACTAACAAAATATAAACTTTTAACTAACATTAATTAAATTTCTTTGTAATAATATTAGGTAGTTAGGTACCTTCCTACACTTTTTTTGCTAGATACTGAAATAATTAGTATTCTTTGTAATCTTTCTCCACCTACTATAATGGGTACCTACCTACCTACTTACCTCCTGGTATAATCTAAGTACATTTATTTTTTTATCGTTTCTGTTTTTAGCTTTTAGAAGTACCTAAACAAATATAATTACATAATATTCTTGATTATAAGATATACTGTGAATTGCCCTACAAACTTATGTCACTATGGCTTAAGATGAACAAATTTTGGAAAAAAAAAAAAAATTCAAATCAGGGGTTCGAACTGCAACCATTTGGAAAAAAATTTGCTAAAATTACTTTAAATATCTTTTAAATACATAAGTCAACTTAATGTATCTTAAAAATATTATATAACTCTTCAAGCAGAACGAAATACAATGCAAAACCAGGTGTGAGAATTTTTTTCATCGCGCGTGTATTGACGTTCGGATTTTTAGCGCGTGTACTCACAGGTTAACAAGAGACAAAATCTCAGTAGTTATTTCAGTCATTCAATTAGAAAAGTATTTTTATCTTTAGGACTAAATCAGTGCCTTCTGCCATTCTGTACATGTTTCATAAAAATAGGTACAAAAATAGCTATGTTGTTGTTGTAGCTTGGCTACAGCTGGATGGGTGCATGGTCTCCAGACAACTTTATTTCAAAGTTGGCTCGTTGTGAACCACATATTTGCAATCAACCATCATGAGGACTTTTACTTTTCTTTATAAACCATTAAACCCACAGAAAACTGTAAGCTAGCCTCTTTTGTAAGGGTTGATTAGTCTGTTCTCTCTTTATAGTCCTCTAAATGCATATTGTATGTTTTTTGTTTCAGAAAACTTTTTGTTGGTGGTCTGAGCTGGGAGACAACTCAAGGTTTGTCCATATTTAATATTACTTTTAACTATCTGTTGCCCTGTACTTTGCAGTGAGACTAAATTTGAAGGCACTGTCATACTTGTGGCAATGGTCATACTTCTTTTGCACTTGTAATTTTCTCAAGTAGTGTGTTTAATTTAAGGGAGCTTAATTTTTGTTATCTATTACTGTTTTAAAGTTTGTCAAGGTATGACTGGTGGTAGATGGCCATGGCTTTTTGTGTGCCTCTCATAATTTTCTCAAGTTCAGGCCTTATTAATAAATAATGATACAGGTAGATATTCACAGATTTGAGAAAGACCACATATACCACAAGGAGTGCTTGTCCCTCTAATTGAGATCACATACTCCAGTTTATTTTTTATCTGTTGATTGTTTGCAACAACTATTAAACTTACTCACTATGCTCTGTCCTCTTATTGTTTTTACTAAAGAATCTACATTTGAAACAAATATAATTTTGATTTCTATAAGGTATAAAAAGCATTGTTTTTGGTAAATTTTTGAAATAGAAGTGATAACATTTCTGGATGAATTAGACTTCTGATTTCAGAAAAGTAATTTTTATAATGAAAAGTCTTTGTGTATGTATGTGTAAGTGTTTACATAATATCTCAAGAATTGTAAGTTGTAGAGTGATGAAATTTGGCTTATAGTGCTAGAACACAATTTCATGAAAATCAGCCCTTTTGTTGACTGATTATATCAAGACAAAATACAAATTTGAATTATAAAAAAATAATAGATTAAAATTGTTTTTTTTTTTTTATGATAAAATTTTACACCTATTTCTCATACTCGGAACATGAATTTTCTACAAAACAAAAATCTTCTGAAAATGTAACCAATGTACAACAGAAGTTACATCACTTCTCATTTGCATGGAAATACATGGAGTTAAATGGGAAACGGCCTGTGTGCACTCTTATTTGGACACAAAGTGTATTTAACATATTGAAAACTTTTGATAAAGTTTCAATATTATATTTTCCCATCTAGTTTTTTTTAATAGGTAGGTGGGTTGGGTACCTAAACTTTAACTTAGAAAAATTAAAATTGAGTATTTTCTGTTGAATAACTCCATTAAAGGAAAGTTGGTGTTGGTTCCCACTTGTAAAAAAAAATGTTTTTCTCTTTTGCAAATTTTAGTGTGGAAAGTGGGAGTTAGGAGTTTTGACAGATACAATTTAAAATTTTGCAAACTCAAAATGACAGTTGGTTTTTGTAGAATTGATTAAATGAAGGTTTGTAATAACACTAAAGTAATTTAGTGTTTCTGTTATTTTTATATGGTTATAGTAAAACTATCCCCAACAAAAATAAGTTTCCGTATAAAATTATTCATATACAGGGTGT
Source organism: Bactericera cockerelli (assembly GCA_024516035.1). Lineage (NCBI taxonomy): Eukaryota > Metazoa > Arthropoda > Insecta > Hemiptera > Triozidae > Bactericera > Bactericera cockerelli. Next base: position 33,305,096 of record CM044962.1, on the reverse strand, counting down.
CCCACCAAACTTGGACACCTCAAATTACTCGGCCCCTGAAAGATTTTTTGAAAAATAAAAAATCCTAGGGTACATGATCTAATTATGCGGTTTCAGTCATGAAATTTTTTTTATACAGGGTGGTTCAAAAGTCAGAAATTGAGGTGTCAACTTTCGATTTTTAAATGGATCGACCTGAACTTTATTTGATAATTTTACTTCTAAATGGTTCCTGAGTACTTTTTTAAACAAAAATTTTACATACAGGGTGGTTTTTTTTCGACCAATTTTTTTTCTAAATCTCGAATAACTCAAGTTTGTTTAATTTTTTCGATAACAAGAATAGAGAGTGTTTGTGTAATGAAAACACGCACTTTCAATTGGCATCAATTTTTTTTATACAGGGTGGTTCACAAGTGAAATAATGACTTGATTTTTTTTAAAACTGAGTTTTTTTAATTTTTTATTTGGGATTAATAATTCTCGTCTAATTTTACACATTTTTCGTTAGTCATATCGAAAAACAAAACTAAAGTGTTGTACAGGGTGAGACATAATTTTTTTGTGACACCCTGTATATGGGCAGTCAAAGAGACGTAAAATTAAATATAAAAACTAAATGTGCAAGAAAAACTTTGATTTTTAGTGATATCAAAAAGTTATGGTGTTTTAACTAATATTGTCGCATGGACCACCCTGTAGATATTCTCTTAAACTATCATGTGGGTACTCGAGGTTGTATAAAATTCAACGAAGACTTCGAATCGTGGGGAAAAACAAGTAAAAAACACGAATTTTGAAGCCATTTTCAATTTGGTGTACACACTGAATGATTTTAAAACTAGAAATAAAAAGTAGGTAGGTGTAGACACAAAATTGAAAATGGCTTTTTGAATTCATTTTTTTCTTTCAGATTTGGACTCCTCGTTGAATTTTAGACAATTTCGACTACCCATATGATGTTTTAAGAAAATATCTACAGGGTGGTCCATGTGACAATATTAGTTAAAACACCATAACTTTTTTATATAATTAAAAATCATAGTTTTTCTTGCACATTTAGTTTTTATATTTAATTTTACGTCTCTTTGACTGCCCATATACAGGGTTTCACAAAAAAATTATGTCTCACCCTGTACAACACTTTAGTTTTGTTTTTCGATATGACTAAGAAAAAAAGTGTAAAATTAAGCGAGAATTATTAATCCCAAATAAAAAATTAAAAAAACTCAGTTTTAAAAAAAATCAAGTCATTATTTCACTTGTGAACCACCCTGTATAAAAAAAAATTGATGCCAATTGAAAGTGCGTGTTTTCATTACACAAACACTCTCTATTCTTGTTATCGAAAAAATTAAACAAACTTGAGTTATTCGAGATTTAGAAAAAAAATTGGTCGAAAAAAAACCACCCAGTATGTAAAATTTTTGTTTAAAAAAGTACTCAAGAACCATTTAGAAGTAAAATTATCAAATAAAATTCAGGTCGATCCATTTAAAAATCGAAAATTGACACCTCAATTTCTGACTATTGAACCACCCTGTATAAAAAAAATTTCATGACTGAAACCCCATAATTAGACCATGTACCCTAGGATTTTTTATTTTTCAAAAAATCTTTCAGGGGCCGAGTAATTTGAGGTGTCCAAGTTTGGTGGGACACCCTGTATTTTCAAAGTTGAATAATTAAACATAAAATTCCTCCCTCAGAGTCTCTACAACGCTACTTCAGCCGCTATGGTGAGGTGATTGACTGTGTGGTGATGAAGAACAATGAGACAGGTCGCTCTCGTGGTTTTGGATTTGTGACATTTGCTGACCCAAACAATGTGACAGTGGTGATTCAGAACTGTCCCCACACGCTGGATGGTCGAACCATTGACCCAAAGCCTTGCAATCCACGCACCCTGCAGAAACCCAAGAAAAACTCATCTTTCCCAAAGGTAAGATAAGTAAATGTTGGAATTCTTTTTGAGACTTAGTATCTTAGAGCTTGATTGATACTGTGGCAGACTTGAAACCTGGAGGTTGGTGGTTCAAGTCCTAGTTCAGCAACAATTCTGTAAAGTGAGTTTGAGTAGTTATAAAATCACAAAGGTGATTAACACAAGATATACTAGTTTTTTGAGACTGCGAAATCTTTGTTATAGTTTAAAGTCTAGTAGGAGGAGATTTCGATGTTTTTTTTTTTTCTTCTTCTTCATGTCACCGGCTAATTGAAGTACTAGTTTTGCACAGATGGCTTCTGTGGTTTGAATCCTAGCAGGAATTTGTGTACTTGGAACTAACAATGTTACATCATTCACACTTACGTTAGTAGAAACAATGAGATGCTCCTTTGATATGAGCAGCAAACAGTTAAGATATATACCTCTTACAAATGCTTAACCCAAATTTAGAATTCTAATTTTTTTTGGCTTGAGGGATTAAACTCGGGACTTTCTACATGTTAACCAAGTGCTTAACTACTGAACTAATCATGTCCTATTTATTAATTAAGGATAACAAAATTATTAATAATAATAATAACACTCTTTAGTGGAAGGTAACCACCAGGTAAGGTTGATGCTCAAAGCATTTTCTGCAACCTAGCCCTCAGAGTCTTATTGTAAAGATGAGTGTTTCAAAGCTTTTTTTTTCATTTTGTACCCATAAAACAGGAGCTATACGAGTTGAGACTTATTATCAAGTGGTCACAAACTCCAAATAGTCACAAACACAATAGGAAGAGAATGCCGTTGGCATTAGCACCCCCCTTGATCAAGTTTTGTTTTCTTAATTTTATTATCTATGTATGTATATATTCTATGTCATTATTTTGTAAATAAAACTTGATTGAACTTGTTTAATAATAATTTAATAATAAGAAAATTTGAAATGTCACCCAGGTGTTTCTCGGTGGTCTTCCTTCAATAATGAAGAAAATTTTAAATGTCACACAGGTGTTTCTCGGTGGTCTTCCTTCAATAATGAAGAAAATTTGAAATGTCACCCAGGTGTTTCTCGGTGGTCTTCCTTCAATAATGAAGAAAATTTTAAATGTCACACAGGTGTTTCTCGGTGGTCTTCCTTCAATAATGAAGAAAATTTTAAATGTCACCCAGGTGTTTCTCGGTGGTCTTCCTTCGAACGTGACGGAGACAGATCTGCGCACCTTCTTCAACCGGTACGGCAAGGTGATGGAGGTGGTCATCATGTACGACCAGGAGAAGAAGAAGTCCCGGGGCTTTGGGTTCCTCAGCTTCGAGGATGATGATGCGGTGGACCGGTGTGTGAGCGAGCACTTTGTGAACCTGAGCGGAAAGCAGGTGAGGTTTTTTTTTCTTTGTCAGTGTTATTTTTTTAATTTGTCTTTAAATTTAGCGTTGCTTTATCTTTGTAAAAATCTGTTGTTGTTGTTGTAGCCACTGGAGAGGTGAGTGATGGTCTCCAGCCAACTTTATTGTCCTGAACCTCATATTTCTATGTGCGATCAACCATCATGAGGACTTTGTAAAAATCTCTTTCTCTTTTTTTTTTTTTTGTCTTTGAATTTAGCGTTTCTTTATATTAGTAAAAATCTCTTTTTTTAATTTTGACTAACTATTTCTTACATTTATATTTTTATATTATCTTTGGAATTTTTTTATTTATTTTATTTTTAGATTTGTCATTTTGATGCATATTTCATTTTATGGGTCATTTTCATTTATCTTGGGCATATCAAGTCCGCAACCTTTCTCCTTCAATAAATGTGAAAATAATAGGGATATATGACTAAAATCTATTTGATCACATAGGAAACAATTTTTTTTATAAATTACAATAATAAATTGTCTTTTAAAATTGTGGAGCCCCAAAATTGGGCCCTTATGAAGTAACGTTCATGATAATTTTTGGTGCCCTTTGTCTAAAATTTTACTGGTCGGGTAGAAAAAAATGCAATTTTTCCCCCTTTTGTTTCACCAAAATCCAAAATTAATTTAGAAAAATACAGTTTATTTAATGTGACCATTAGTTTTTTATAAAAAAAAATAATGTTCACCCCCCATTCTTTCAGACGTGGGAAAGTTTTGTCCCTACGAAAAAAAAAAATCCCCCGCATGGGAAAGTTTCCCCCCCAAAAAAAGTAAACCATTTTGAAAAACCTTTTTAATGAGAAGCTAGCACTGCCGCCATTTTGGGTTCTTACAGATACATTGTTTTTTTTTTTGAAATTTCCTGTCAGTTGGGTGTTTGGGTGCAGTACAGTGAGGGGCAAGGGGGGGTCTAATTTTTTTTGACAAGAACGTTACGCGGTTTTTTAAAATTTAAAATTTTAATGAAATTTTTTAATACACTAAGCAAAACCAAAAAAAGGGCCCCAAGTATTTTTAGAGATTCGGACCTACACTTCAAGTGTAAGGTTTAAATTGAAATAAAAGGTTGACATTTCTCCCAAACATTCTTTTTTAACTATTTAGATAA
>CM044962.1:33256886-33300572 GCA_024516035.1 Bactericera cockerelli | reverse complement strand
TCGAAACCCCACCCCCTTGTGTACAAGATAGATGGACTCAATTTATTCAAGAATTACCTACTTTAAACACTTTTCAGATTTCTCGACATGTTCTTATTGAAAATAATTGTGTGCTAAATCTTATTGAATTCTGCGACTCATCTCAGAAAGCTTATTTGTGTTTATTTATTTGTTTAAGCACAAAAGCTGTTCATCTCGAGCTCGCCCCTGACTTGTCTACCCCGACGTCCCTGCTTGCATTAAGGAGATTTATTGCTCGTCGCGGACCTGTTAAAAATATTTATTCAGACCAGGGTACTAATTTTATCGGCTCTGCTAATATTCTAGGTGAACTGTACCAGTTCATTGCGTCACCTGACTTCCTAAGTGAATTTAAAGAAGAGCTGCTAAAACAAAGAATTGAATTTCACTTCAATCCGCTAGCTTCGCCTCAGCATGGTGGATTGTGGGAATCAAATATTCGTCAGGTCAAGAGTCATTTTTATAAAGCAATTGGATCCCAAATTCTCACTTTCGAAGAAATGTCTACTTTTCTGAGTGAGATAGAATCCATCCTCAATAGTCGTCCACTGTGTCAAGTTACTTCCGACAGCAGTGACCTTGTTGTGCTGAATCCAGCCCATTTCCTTATGCAACATCTTCATGTATTATTAACTCATGTTCCTAATTTTCAGAGTCAAGATCTGATTGTGCGATACGAGTTGCTCAATCAACTACTGGACTCATTTTCAAAAAAGATGGATCATGGAGTACCTTAGTTCGCTTCAATCAAAAACTAAGTGGTATCAAAATGATGAGAATCAGCTCCGTTTTCATACGCTGGTGCTGATCAAATCTGATGTCGCCCCCGCGTCATGCTGGCCCCTTGGTCGTGTTATTCAAGTGTTTCCAGGAAAAGATGGTGTTTCCCGAGTTGCACTTGTTCGAACGAAGTCCGTTATATACAAGCGGCCCGCAGTGAAGTTGTGCTCTCTACCTCAGCAGTAGTTGGTGTATGAGACCACTGTCTCATGGGGGGAGTATGTTCCCGCCGCGCCGTGTACCTACAACTTACTATTAAATCTGGCCGCAAGAAAGCTGTAATTGGTTCAATGAAAATTCGACTAGAGCAGTTCTCTGGCAGAAGCGCTCAACAACGTATCATTCTAGCGTAATAATATCTTTCCAAAGTTTTTCTTCCAATAAATAAAATATAACCAAGTTTGAACACAGAAGTTTGTAGCCTATTTTTGCCAGGAATTCACATAAGGTCAGCACCAACTATTTTTGGTCAGCACCACTCATTTTGGTCCTTGGATCAACCATTTTTGGTCCTTGGATCAAACATAGTGCTTATCCCATTTTTCCCCACCTTTGACATTTTTAATTTTTTAATGTGAATATAGGTACCTACTACCCTTATTGTCTGTTGATGAAATAAATACTTGAATAAAAAATCACCACTTTATTACTAACATGCTCAGCGCCGTAAACCCATATGGGGTCTTTTTTAAAATAGAGCTGGTATCAAAAACCCACATTTTATTGATTTTATTGACTGGTACTTTAAACCCCTTCAGGGCTTTCGAAAGATGTGCTCAGACCACAAGCGTCTACAGTAGCTCCTGTTTCATGGTTACGAAATAAAAAAGGCTGTGAAACACTCATCTTTTCAATAATAAAAAAAAAAAACAAATAAAAAGAAGAAAACAAAAAAATCAATCCTTCCAATTCAATCGTAAAATTTATTGTACAGATCTAAAAATCCGAAACAAAAAACCGAACAATAATTTCCTTCCCTTCACGCAATGATAAATTCGTTGAATTTTTTTCTTTTAATTTCCATTTATTTATTACAATTTATTATACTGATACAGTTTTAACACTAGTATATGGTATAATTTTAATGATAGGATGGTACCCTTTCTCAAAGTTAAAACAAAACTGTGTAGAGAAATGTTGAGAAATTCGCAAGGATAAATAGAATGGATTTATCGTTATGTGTTTGGATAGATATTGTAAATAAAATCTGAAAAATAATGACCAGTTTGCTCGCTGGAATAAGACAATAACAGACTGGAATAATAAACTAAGACATTAACAGACAAATGAAATGTTGAATCAAATCAAAAGCAATAATATTATTGTTATATGAGCTGGAAACCATCTGCCTTCACTTTTTGCTGGTTAGTAGTGAAATAAAGTGATGTAAATATAGATCCATATAATTTATGGTTTTTATTTTTTAGGTGTAAGTAACCATTCTATTAAAGAGAAATAGAAAATCAAAAGCCAAGACATTAGGCCAAAAAAGATCAAGGGAGAAATTGAAGTAAGAAAAAGTAGCTTACGGCCATGCATTAAACTTATTAAGACAAACTTGTTCCAAGAAATGAAACTAACCCACAAAACAAGAGAACTGTATCCTCTTAGTGTAGACTAGTAGCATTAAATATGTGTTATGTATTATTTCTAATGGCCTTACCAAATTTTTTAAATATCATCAACCAATAGAGTTATAAGGGTAGATATTAAAAAATATCATCAACCAAGTAAGAGCAAACATCAACCACCGACTGGATTATAGAGGTGGTTGTCAATTTTTTTTAAATATCATCCACCAATTGAGTTATAAGGATAGTTTACAAAAAAAAATCATTAATTAATCAAGACATCAACCAAGTGGGTTATAAGATTTTCAAAAAAAAAAAAAAAAAAAAAAAAAAAATATATTGACCAATCAAGATCAAACATCAACCAAGTGGGTTATAAGGGTAGTTAACAAAAAGAAATCATCAACCAATCAAGATCAAACATCAACCAAGTGGGTTAAAGGTTTTCAAAAAAAAAAAAAAAATAATAAATAAAATAAAAAATTAAACAATCAAGATCAGACATCAACCAAGTGGGTTATAATTTTTTTTTTTTTTTTTTTTTTTTTTTTTTTAATCAAAATCAAACATCAACCAAGTGGGTTATAAGGGCGGTGTCAATTTTTTTTATCAACCAATAAAGATCAAACATCAACCAAGTGGGTTATAAGATTTTTCAAAAAAAAAAAAAAAAAAAATATTAACCAATCAAACATCAACCAAGTGGGTTATAAGGGCGGTGTCAATTTTTTTTTATTTTATTTTTTTATTTTTTTTTATTTTTTTATCAACCAATAAAGATCAAACATCAACCAAGTGGGTTATAAGGGCGGTGTCAAAAAAAATATCAACCAATGAAGAGCAATCATGAACCAGGTGGGTTAGATGGGGGGGCGGGCGGGATGTCTCTCTGTCTTACCATGGGTCAACTGAACGAAACCCGTGGTCTCTGGAAGGGAATCCTGACGGGTGAGCTGAGCGACATCTAGGGGAACATCGTCGATACAGATAGCGGGAGGCGACGTCGCTATGGCAACGGAATGTAAACAAGTATAAAATATGCACCTATTATGTAAATAAAACTACAACTTTAGTTGTGATACTGTTCATAAAAAAAAAAAAAAAATGTAAACAAGTTCGGTCAAAGTTTAGGCGTATTTTTCTTTTGGGAAAAAAAATCGAATTTTTTAATCAATTTTTTATCAATCAATCAATAAAATAAAAAAAAATTGATATTTTTTTTTAGGCTTTAATGGCAGGATTCTCAAATTGCTTGAGCTCTTCCACCCAACCATTTGTTGCTGAATAGTAGTCAGCAAGAATAGAAATAGAATTTAATAAGATTTTTAGGTTCGATATTTCCAAATATTTCCGGTTTATTCCAAGGTATACTTCACCACATTCGTGAAAGAAAAATGCGTTTCGGTACTTTTAAGATAAACAATGAATGAGCTTAACCTATCAGAGAACTGGAAACAAGAATTTTCTACTTCCATTTCGGTTAACCAAACTGGAAGAAGGAAAAATTTTCTCTTCCAAAAGAAAAATGACTTTCTTCCAGTTTGTTCATTTTATTCCAGTTGCATCCACTTTGGTTAGAACGAAAATACGGCTTTTGTTGACAGGCGCATATTGCTTCGAATTCCATAGCGTGTAGAATTGAGAAGTGTGGAAACCCACCCCCACCGGCCTACATCGTGGCGTCCTCAGCGCTAGTATCGCAAAGGAGTCTCCTCTCCTCGTCCCTCACCCGTATCAAATGTAAATATAAACATAAATAAATATCAAATGTAAGCATAAACATAAATAGACCGCGAGAAATATTCTACTCCTTTGCGATGGTGTCGCGCTATGTGGTGTTTCCATGCAACTAGGGTTCGTTTCCACACTTCTTAAATCTACACGCTACGGCTAGCGTGTAGCGCCAAACATGAGTTGGCGCCCACAACGAACGGTGACGGCATTACGAGAAATATTGGTATATGGAGAAAAAAAACGAGAATTTTACCATTTGAGATTGTATTAGAATATGAAAAAAAAATGAGAATCCTAACATTCGAGATTGATATCAAAATATATATTTAAAAAAATGAGAATCCTAACATTCGAGATGGATATCAAAATATATATTTAAAAAAAAAACGAGATCCTTTTCGTTAAAATAATTTGTTCATAAACGCTGGCCACTCACCGGGTGTGTTGTGCCGCTGAGTAGCGCTACTCAGTTCTCCCAAGCTCCCGTCCAGACTGGAGACTTCCTGTGTGACGTCACACGGATGAGTCATCAGGTCACCGTTGCTCAGTTGCTGCCGACGTGCCCTGGCCTGCTGACCTGTGGACACAAGATATTTATTTTTTCTATGTTTGTACCTAATATAAATAAGACTTTGAGGGTTGGGTGGTGGAAAGAGCTTTGAGCATTATAATAATAATAATATCGCCTTATTTATACTGCCCGATTAGGACTATTAAATCCCATTATTCCAGCAGTAAGCCCAAGACGTATTATTATGTGGTAAAAATCCCAAAAGGGAGGATAAAAAAGTGCACTGGTAGTCACGTGGTTAACGCACTAGTCTGGTAATCCAGGTAGCGTAGGGATCCGTTGGTTCGAATCCCACCCAGTGCATGAATTTAACCTCATTAATTTGAGTTTGTGACCACATAATAATAAGACTCTGAGGGTTAGGTGGTAGAAAGTGCTTTGAGCATTGAACGCGCCTGGTGGTTACCTTCCAATAAAGAGTGTTGTTGTTATTATAAATAAGTCAAGGGACCACTCACCCGCTAGCTTGAGCCACAGCAGCTGGCTGGAGTTACTCACCTGCTAGTTTGAGCCACAGCAGCTGGCTGGAGTTACTCACCTGCTAGTTTGAGCCACAGCAGCTGGCTGGAGTTACTCACCCGCTAGCTTGAGCCACAGCAGCTGGCTGGAGTTACTCACCCGCTAGCTTGTGCCACAGCAGCTGGCTGGAGTTAGTTACTCACCTGCTAGCTTGAGCCACAGCAGCTGGCTGGAGTTACTCACCCGCTAGCTTGAGCCACAGCAGCTGGCTGGAGTTAATTACTCACCCGCTAGCTTGAGCCACAGCAGCTGGCTGGAGTTACTCACCCGCTAGCTTGAGCCACAGCAGCTGGCTGGAGTTACTCACCCGCTAGCTTGAGCCACAGCAGCTGGCTGGAGTTACTCACCCGCTAGCTTGAGCCACAGCAGCTGGCTGGAGTTACTCACCCGCTAGCTTGAGCCACAGCAGCTGGCTGGAGTTACTCACCTGCTAGCTTGAGCCACAGCAGCTGGCTGGAGTTACTCACCTGCTAGCTTGAGCCACAGCAGCTGGCTGGAGTTACTCACCTGCTAGCTTGAGCCACAGCAGCTGGCTGGAGCTACTCACCCGCTAGCTTGAGCCACAGCAGCTGGCTGGAGTTACTCACCCGCTAGCTTGAGCCACAGCAGCTGGCTGGAGTTACTCACCTGCTAGCTTGAGCCACAGCAGCTGGCTGGAGTTACTCACCCGCTAGCTTGAGCCACACCAGCTGGCTGGAGTTACTCACCCGCTAGCTTGAGCCACAGCAGCTGGCTGGAGTTACTCACCCGCTAGCTTGAGCCACAGCAGCTGGCTGGAGTTACTCACCCGCTAGCTTGAGCCACAGCAGCTGGCTGGAGTTACTCTGTCCCGGTAGCTCAGTAATAAAGGCGGCACTCTGTGAATCCATAGATTCCAGAGGTCGCGGGTTCGAAACCCAGCCGGGACATGACAAGTTATCTTCCCATTTGGAATTTTTACCACATAATAATAAGTCTTGAGCTTACTGCTGGAATAATGGGACATAATAGTCCTAATCGGGCAGTATAAATAAGGCGATATTATTATTACTCACCCGCTAGCTTGAGCCTGGCCGCGCCCAGGATCACATTCCTCAGCTTGTGTTACTCACCCGCTAGCTTGAGCCTGGCCGCGCCCAGGATCACATTCCTCAGCTTGTGCCACAGCAGCTGGCTGGAGTTGTACATCTCCGAGCCCCACTGAGCCTCCAGCACGGCTCGATTGTAGAACCCATAGGTGATCGCGTTCGGCTGGATGCCGCAGCGCCGCATGAGGAACAGCAGCTTGACCGCAAGCACCGGCTGCGAGTAGAGGCCGCAGAGCTGCATCATCACCCTGTAGCAGACCTGCGGCACAAGAGATACATTATTATTATTGTCAAGTCTGGCTGGGGCACCTTAAACAGGGAGAAGACCAGTTAGGTATAATATGTAATATTAATATAAAACTATGGATTCTTTAAATTTTTACTCACTTTTCGACTTAAGTTTCGCCTAACTAGCCTACGAGTTAGGCGAAACTAAAGTCGAAAAATGAGTAAAAAATTAAAGATTCCATTGACACTCACCTCGTCTGTGGGGTGGATGCCGTACTTCTGAGCCTTGGCCAGCAGATCATAGGCAGCCCTCAGTACCGTCACTCTGGACTCAGACACAGCCATGTAGCTCGGCAGATGAATGAACCAGATGCTGGGGGAACAATCGGTGAATGAAGTTAGTTGATTTAATAAAAGTAATTAATAAGGTTTGGATGAAAATATTTCTTAATGCCAATGAGATACAAGCGTCACAGCTTTGTGTCTCTCAGTGTGGAATGTAGGCCACCATAAGAAGAAGAAGAAGAAGAAGAAAAAAAATATCATGTAAAATTGTAATATTATATGAGTTGTTCACATAAAAATGGAACCTCTGGATTCACAGAGTGCCGCCTTTACCACTGAGCTACTGGGACAGACAAAATCAGAGCGGCTTACCTATGGCAGGTGCTGAGCAGACACTTGCCCCACAGCTCAGGGGCGGCTTACCTGTGGCAGGTGCTGAGCAGACACTTGCCCCACAGCTCAGGGGCGGCTTACCTGTGGCAGGTGCTGAGCAGACACTTGCCCCACAGCTCAGGGGCGGCTTACCTGTGGCAGGTGCTGAGCAGACACTTGCCCCACAGCTCAGGGGCGGCTTACCTGTGGCAGGTGCTGAGCAGACACTTGCCCCACAGCTCAGGGGCGGCTTACCTGTGGCAGGTGCTGAGCAGACACTTGCCCCACAGCTCAGGGGCGGCTTACCTATGGCAGGTGCTGAGCAGACACTTGCCCCACAGCTCAGGGGCGGCTTACCTGTGGCAGGTGCTGAGCAGACACTTGCCCCACAGCTCAGGGGCGGCTTACCTATGGCAGGTGCTGAGCAGACACTTGCCCCACAGCTCAGGGGCGGCTTACCTATGGCAGGTGCTGAGCAGACACTTGCCCCACAGAATAAGAGCAACTTACCTGTGGCAGGTGCTGAGCAGACACTTGCCCCACAGAATAAGAGCGACTTACCTATGGCAGGTGCTGAGCAGACACTTGCCCCACAGCTCAGGGTCGGCCCAACAGACTTACATTTCATTACGTATGTAAAAATTGTCATGACAAAAAAAAAAAAAAAAAAAAAAAAAAAATAGCGGCTTACCTATGGCAGGTGCTGAGCAGACACTTGCCCCACAGCTCAGGGTCGGCCCAACAGACTTACATTACATTACGTATGTAAAAATTGTCATGACAAAAAAAAAAAAAAAATAGCGGCTTACCTATGGCAGGTGCTGAGCAGACACTTGCCCCACAGCTCAGGGGCGGCCCAACAGACTTACATTACGTATGTAAAGATTGTCATGAAAAAAAAAAAAAAATGAAAAAAATACGAGCGGCTTACCTATGGCAGGTGCTGAGCAGACACTTGCCCCACAGCTCAGGGGCGGCCCAACAGACTTACAATACATTACGTATGTAAAAATTGTCATGAAAAAAAAAAAAATAATAATAAAAAAAAATAAAAATTAAATAAGAGCGGCTCACCTATGGCAGGTGCTGAGCAGACACTTGCCCCACAGCTCAGGGGCGGCCGCACATTGGGCCGCCAGTTTGGCCGCCACCTTCACCTCGTGTTTGGTGCGCCGCGCCATGGGGGAGCCGGGCGCCCCTCCCGTCTTGGCGTCCAGGTCTAGATGGTGGGGCGGCGGGCGGTCTCGGTTGTAATGGAACAGGGCGGGGTCCAGACGGAACCCGTTCTGAAATCACAACATATTTTTTTTTTTTTTTTTTTAATTAACACTTTGTATGACGGAACATATTTTTTATTTTTATTTTTTTAACACTTTCTATGGCGGAACATATTTTACACTTTCTATGACGGAACATATTTTACACTTTGTATGACGGAACATTTTTTACACTTTGTATTTTTTTTTTTTTTTTTTTTGTTTTTTGTTTTTTTGTTTTTTTTTTTTTTTTTCTTTCTTTTTTTATTCGTTACATTACTACATTCACAAATATAATTATGGCAAAAAATGTATTTTTAAACAACCCTGTCAGCTAAAAGCTGGTGGCGGGTGTTTATAAAATTTATAAAAAGAAATATATTGGTTTCTTTATAAACTAAAAAAAGAGGGGAAAGAGGAAAGAAATATTATAATATCTATATATAAAAAAAAAAACAGAGAAAAAAAGAGGTCAAGTCCAATAATAAGTAAATGGGAGAAAAAGAAATATCTCGTTATGGTAAAGAAGTGTGGAAAAAAGGAAGAAAAAAAAAGGAATGAAGGAGAAAAAAAAAGAAAAAAAGTGTTTCTATTTTATAATGATTATAGTAGATATTCGTAATTATTTAAATAGGTGCATGACGGAACATATTTTACACTCTGTATGACGGAACATTTTTTACACTCTGTATGACGGAACATATTTTACACTCTGTATGACGGAACATATTTTACACTTTGTATGACGGAACATATTTTTCACTTTGTATGACGGAACATTTTTTACACTTTGTATGACGGAACATTTTTACACTTTGTATGACGGGAAAAAGGATTTTGAAATTTGAATGCCAATGGTTTCTTGATGTTTTTGTTGTAAACTCTTGAACTCATATAAGAAAATCTGGTGTAAACATCACACGACTTTCCTTATCCCCCAAAAAGAAGTCGAATTCCGCCATTGGTAAGTCAACGGTTACACACAGACAGACCGACAGACGCACGGACCAATGGCTGAAAACAACTTTTTTGGTATCCTAAGGCTATGATTCGTCCAGAAATGTGAAAAACTGGGTAGGTCAAATTTTCGACGAATACAATACTTTCCTTATTATAGGATAAGGAAAGTAAAAAGATCAACAATGAAGTAGGTGACAATATGGCAATGGGCTACATGACGTGCATCATTTATTATTAAACATGTTGGATCAAGTTTCATTTACAAATAACATAGAATATATACATTCATAGAAATTAAAATTAACAAAACAAAACTTGATCAAGGGCGGTGCTAATGCCAACGGCATTTATTCTCATGCACTGAAACCCCAACTCATCCAAAAGAGGTTGCAAACTTCCTGGACCTAGAAAACAAGGAAGAAAACTATGTTGAAATATAGCTCAAAGGGAAACGTGTCGCTACAACAATATCACCGTGGACAGCTAGCGAAATGTATGAGAACATGGCGGATTATCTCGTTCTTGTCTGGCAATTAAAAAAAAAAACCTACATAAAAAGTCCAGTCACAGCAAATTCTCTAGTCATCAAAAGGTGACGTCATCGCGAACGATGGTAGCCAGACAGTGGAGGCTCAGCACTTCTACCACTGTCTTTATAAGGAGGCTGATAATTAACAAGGAAGAGCCCCAAAATCAAGCCAATGCTGGTCTACTCCCTGTTTATAGTCCGTCAGCCAGACTGCTGGTCTACTCCCTGTTTATAGTCCCCCAGCCAGATTGCTGGTCTAATCCCTGTTTATAGTCCCTAGCCAAGCTGCTGGTCTACTCCCTGTTTATAGTCGCACAGCCAGACTGCTGGTCTACTCCCTGTTTATAGTCCCCAAGCCAGACTTTTCTCTAGTACGACGGCAAAGCAGATGAAAAAGTAACTATCTTCATTGCCTTTATCTGGGGACCTAGTTGGAATTTTGAAAAATCCTTTCGTGGTACGCCTTAGAATAATATCGCCTTATTTATACTGCCCGATTAAGAGTACTAAAGTCCTATTATTTCAGCAGTAAGCCCAAGACTCATTATTATGTGGTAAAAATCCCAACGGGAGTATAACTTGTCATGTCCCGGCTGGGTTTCGAACCCACGACCTCTGGAAAGTCTGGATTCATAGAGTGCCGCCTTTACCACTGAGCTACCGGGACTAGAATAGGCACCGACATCCGACATATCGAATTTCAGACGTCGAGATAGAATCAGTACAGAGAAACAGAGATGAGAGCGAAGGGTGACTTGCGCATTTAAAAGTATACATTAGAAGTTCTCGGAAGTAAAATTGTATAAAATAAAGCAATAACATGTTTTAAAAAAAGTAAAATTGTTATTTTCATTGTTCACACGCGATATCTTTATCACACTATACTACAAACGAAAACAAGATTTTTTTAAAGTAGTGATTAAATATTGAAACTACAATAAGTATTATCTTTTTCGATTAACATGTCATTTGGGTGTTAAGGAGTGGGGGTGTTATATTATTACGCGTAATTCGAAAATTACTATCTCCTTCGATTTCACAACTCGAGCTCTGTTTAAAGCAAGGAGCTCACAGTAAAATAATTTTACGATTTTTTTATCTTCAAAAAATTACAAAGGAATATTAGTACATAATAAAGTTTTAAAAATAATTTCGCAAATGATTGCCAGCTATTTAATTAAAACTACCGTCATTCTAACTAAAGCGACGTGTCTAATACGTTCGTAAAATTACTTTACCTTCCGTGTCCTCTTTGTTCCTCGGTCAAATTTTATACTTCCAATAATAATAATAATAATAATGTGTTTCATTGTACATTTCTTTTACATTACATAGTTACATATGAGATATAATATACAGGGTGATTCAGAAAAACACCGACAAACTTTGAGGGCTAATAGATCAGATCAAGACTATCATTTTTTACTCCCATGACCCCATACCTATTCGCCACGGTTACGGAGAAAAGGCGGCTTTTGTGTTTTTTTTAAATTGGTCGAGTTAGTCCTAAAAAATGATTTTTGTATTTTTTTGTGTTCAATTTAGAAATACAATTTTTTTTTCATTGTAAAGATAAGAAAATGTCCTATTTAAAAGTGTACCTACACAGCTTTTAATTTCAACTTGAACCTGTAATATCATTCAAAACAGTTGGGAAAATGTTTTCGCGCGTCATTTTCGAAAACTTTCAAACGTGATTTGTGCCGAAAAAACATGGAAAGTTCGAATCTCCGTGACATTGGAAAAACATGCCTCTTTTGTGATCTTTCACATGCAATCATCAGATTTCAGATACGTCAGTTTTTTACGGAGATATTAGCACTTTTATGACGAAAATCGTGATTTCTTCTTTGGATTAAATTTTCATACTAATATTACAATACTTGATGCGAGTAGCAAAAAAGATTGATATTTTACACAAATTTTGGCCAGCTGCATTTTACTTTATTAACACGTTAAATGATCGAAAACCATTGGAAAAATTTTCAGTTCGTGTTGAAGTGTCTTTGTTTATTAGTGGTAGTTCTGTGTCGTGGTGGTGTTAAAAGTTTTTCTGAATGGTTTTTTGTGTTAATTTGGTTAAAAATGCAGCGATTCACGTACAATGAGTACGCGGATATGCATCTTGTGTACGGAAGGGCAGAATGCAATGGTAGAAGAGCTGCTGGATTGTACAGAGCACAGTTTCCCGGTAGACATGTCCCCCATCATTCGACTTTTTCTCAGGTTGACCGAAGATTGAGAGAATCTGGAAAATTTAAACCAAAGAAAGAGGCATCAGGTGCTCCTAGAACCGTGAGGACAGTGGACTTCACAGATCGAGTTTTGGAAGAATTTGCAAATCGACCTCGAACTAGTACAAGGCTCGTAGCATCAGAACTGAACACGACCCAATCGTCAGTATGGAGGGTAATGAAAGAACTCGGACAGCACCCTTTTCACATACAGAAAGTGCAATCTCTACAACCAGAAGACTATGCACCCAGACTAGAATTTGCTGAGTGGTATTTGGATCGACAAAGAAGATCCCCTGCATTTGCAAGCAATATCCTCTGGACGGACGAAGCATGCTTTGCAAGAGATGGATTTTTCAACGTCCATAATAGTCACATTTGGAGTGATGAAAATCCACACGCTGTTGAACAGGTTAGAAGTCAATGGCAGTTTTCAGTGAATGTTTGGGCTGGCCTAGTGAGCAATTATGTCATCGGTCCCTATCTTCTCCCCGCAAGATTAACAGGTGAAGCCTACGCTACATTCATTGAAGATGTCCTGCCTGAACTACTAGAAGACGTTCCATATGACATAAGGCAGAACATGTTATTCATGCATGATGGTGCACCGCCGCACTTTTCGCGAGTCGCTAGAGAGTATTTGAATGCTAATTTTCCTGGCAGGTGGATTGGGCGGCTGGGTCCAATCGCATGGCCCCCGCGATCACCTGACATGACACCTTTGGACTTCTTTGTGTGGGGTCATGTCAAGTCTCTTGTTTATGAAACACCTGTTAATAACGTAGAAGAACTAGTTGCCAGGATAATTCTAGCGTTTGATGATATCCGCGAACACCCAGCCATGTTCCTCAAAATTCGAAGGTCCACAGTCAAGAGGTACAACTTGTGTGTCAATCACGGTGGAAGGCATTTTGAGAACTACCTGTGAAAAGTACATCATTCAGGTAAGGAAAACTAAAAAAATCTTTCTTACATACTCGCGCGAAATCAGG
Organism: Bactericera cockerelli; assembly: GCA_024516035.1. Classification (NCBI taxonomy): domain Eukaryota; kingdom Metazoa; phylum Arthropoda; class Insecta; order Hemiptera; family Triozidae; genus Bactericera; species Bactericera cockerelli. Next base: position 33,287,453 of record CM044962.1, on the reverse strand, counting down.
GTCCGAAATTAATGCACGATTTTCGTCATAAAAGTGCTAATATCTCCGTAAAAAAACTGACGTATCTGAAATCTGATGATTGCATGTAAAAGATCACAAAAGAGGCATGTTTTTCCAATGTCACGGAGATTCGAACTTTCCATGTTTTTTCGGCACAAATCACGTTTGAAAGTTTTCGAAAATGACGGGCGAAAACATTTTCCCAACTGTTTTGAATGATATTACAGGTTCAAGTTGAAATTAAAAGCTGTGTAGGTACATTTTTAAATAGGACATTTTCTTATCTTTACAATGAAAAAAAAATTGTATTTCTAAATTGAACACAAAAAAATACAAAAATCATTTTTTAGGACTAACTCGACCAATTTCATAAAAACACAAAAGCCGCCTTTTCTCCGTAACCGTGGCGAATAGGTATGGGGTCATGGGAGTAAAAATGATAGTCTTGATCTGATCTATTAGCCCTCAAAGTTTGTCGGTGTTTTTCTGAATCACCCTGTATAATAATAATAATGCTTTTTCTTTGTGTTATTATGTCACAATTTTTAGTGGGTAGCGCAGAATCATAGGACTTTACCACTTTAATTTTCAATACCTTGTATTATTTTTTTGCCTAAGATTCTGCCACTGGTCGCTGCTTCACATTAAAGCAGCTACTCATTTTTCCTCACGAGGTATGAGTGGACCCCGAACATCCAAGTACAGAGCAGAAAAAATCCTCCCCCGCTGGGAATCGAACCCAGGTCACCATGTGTGCAATGCCTAGCGCGCTAACTCGCTCTGCCACAGTGACTACTACATATGAGATATAGCACATAGGAAAAGAAATATTAAAGTGAAACTGTATGTCTTACACAGAGTTGTCACACTAAGACACCCAAGATAGCATGGGTCTCTTTTTAAGGACATCCCCACATTCTCATCTATTATTTTCTTCATATCCCTGCTCATGTGTTTGCACATCCCCACATACACATCTATCATTTTCTTCACATCCCTACATTCACATCTATCATTTCTTCATATCCCTGCTCATGTGTTTGCACATCCCCACATTCACATCTATCATTTTCTTCATATCCCTGCTCATGTGTTTGCACTTCCCCACATTCCCATCTATCATTTCCATTGGGGTCTTCCAGTTTACGTGGGGTTGATCTGCTCCTGTGGGCAACTCTTCTTTAATCGGAAGTTATACCTATCATTTGCTGAAGTTGATTGATCAACTTGTATCTGTATTTTGCAAGTAATAATAAGTTTTATTATGTTCAATCCCCGGTTGAGGCAGACTTTTCGAAGAAAACTATGTTCCCTCCAAATACGTGAGGCTGGCATTTCCGGCTCTACCCAGGCTGGGTGAAGTTAATGTGGGTAGCTGGTACGATTCCCAGCGAATCGAGTTCAAAGCCCCCTGCCCTAATCCAGGACGTTATATCAAATAGAATCGTTGGCGTTAGGAAGGGCATCCACCCGTAAAAAAAATGTGCCAAAACCAACCAACCTCAACCATGAGGTTGAACAAAGTCGACCCTACTTGAGCGGGATAAGACAGAGTAAAAGAAGAAGAAGTCTCTGTGTCTGTGCTCCATGATCCATGAACGCAACGTTTCATACGCTAGAGGAGTGGAATTGTAGTTTTGGTTAGCAATGTTGATAAACTCTTGAGTTTCTCCTCTGCAGCATATCCAGATGTTTCATCTCTCATGCCAATGTAGGACTAGGCGACGTATTGACACAAGTACAGTCTCATAATTATCTCATAACACAATTAGGATAAATTCAAATATGGTTCAAAAAATCAAACAGTACTATTGCAAAAAACTAGCAAGATGTATGCAGGAATTAGAAAAGGTTTCAGTTAGGTTTTCAAGGATATAATTTCAAAAATCCTTCAAAACAATGAGTGAATAGAACTATATATTGATGATATTGTGATAATTGGTAAGACACAACAAGAGCATATTGCTCTTGTATAATAGCGGGTATACCGATTCAATTATTTACGAGTAGTTAATTTACAGTAAAATACAAAATAAAATTACAAAGTTTGGAAAGTGACAAAGATATAAAACTAAGAGTACACAATTTCCAAAAATGGTAAACAATTTTCAACGCAATCATTTGAACAATATTCAGAGAATGTGAGTGTTCAATGAACCGCCTAAATAGAGATTTTTTTATGTTAATAATTTATTTTGTATAATTTTTCGTCCATTCTATGAACTTATACATTTAAGTTGTTGAAATAAATTCAAACAATGTTTTATCCTTGTTTTTACTACTCCTTGAAAGTAGCTAAAAAAGCAGACATTATATTATACTATACTACCAAAGAAAAAGTATCGAAGTTCCACAGAATAAGAAAAGCTATGACTCAAATACGCTTACTGACAGCTATCATTACCATTATTTGTAAAATGATAAACACATTTAGAGCTGCTTCTAAGAACAATATGGAGTTCATGATGAGACTAGTGGAAGATATTGTACTCGTGCAAACTTTTTACGAGTTTTCTCTACTTCGTTTGAATCAGGAGAAGTTCATCAACCTCATTAATTTGATGAAGAGCTCGTTTTCCACCGTTGAGCCTAGGATCATCAAGGAGTGCAAGAGAGAAGAAAAACTTTACTTCGTGTCATTCTTCTCCCTGTGCATGTTAGGTAAGTTAAAGTTATCATGTTTTGCGTTCATCACAATCGTGATATCATAAGTACTTAACTTTACTGAATATTTGCTTACCTTGGGACTTGAACCACCAAGCTCCGATTGCAAGTCCACCGCCTTATCGATCAAGCTACTATAGTCGGTTATGTAAGGTAAGTAGTTACCTACTTACAAAGAAAATTCGAGTAGTAGTGTTTAGAAATGCGCAGACCAGACATTACAGATTAGAACATGTTTATGTCTTCAGGCAAAATTCATGATCATTTGTATAGTAAGTTGTTTCTTATACCTTACTGCTTGGGCATAGAATAATTGACTAATGTAGTGGCACTAATAGAGTACGACAGAGGAAAACAGACTGAATATTCTGAATACTTTGCTTATATTTCAGGGTTCTTCTTCGCGGTCGCAGAACCGTTCTTTGCAAATTCTGACGAATGGAATGTGAAACGTGCTCAATGGTATGGCTATAAGTATCCCAATCATATCGTTCCCATGCCTTTATACACACCTGGAAATTATATAGACCTGTCTGCTCCGCCTTTCTACTATATCTACTGGTGCATCGTGCCATATATTATTGTTATTGCCATTTCAGCCACCCTGGTATATACCAGTCTGGGAATATTTTCCATTCACATGAAAGGTAAGATTGATCAAAATATTACAATGGAAGAAACTTACATTTTACTTTAGCCAATTATCAATAATTAGAGCCTCGGCAGTAATTTCTATATTTTCATTCTTTTTTTTCAATGTCCAGCTATACATATACATGTAACAATTATTTAATCATAATTAAAGTACCTGTAACTATTATAATTTTGAAATGTGCTATTGCTTGGAACAGCAATAAAATGCTAGTGTACTTAGCAACGGTGTGACTAACTACAATGATTTTCAGGTCAATATCAAATATTACACCAATTTATCATCAATAACATATTTAGTATTCAAGAAGGAGGCACAACAGAAAATTTTAAATATTATACAAATATTGTAACTGGCCAATATTTTACAATTGATGATATTGTGTCCAAACAAATAACATTATTCACTCGCATAGCAGAAATCAAACGATTTATTGCAAAACAAAACAAGGTTTATGAAATTGATGAGAAGACCTCGACATTAATACATCAAATAGTTCGGGATCTAAATGAAAAATATTTGAAGCAGCATGATACTAGAACAATGGAAAGAAAAGGTTCTCTAATGGAAAGAAAAGGTTCTCTAGCATCAAGTGAACAATGCAGCTCAATTTATGAGGAACACCTTTTCAAGCAAATTGTAAAATACCAACAATTTCTGTTGAGCTTCAGAAAAAAGGTAAGTTGATATCCTATTTTACCTTGTGATTTTTGTATACAACTTAATGAAAATTATTATAAGATGGATGCTTTCAATTTTAAGCCTTCTTCTTTTCCTATTCAAACGGAGTTTCTTCCTAACATAACATTCATCTCTTGTTTACATGGGCCCATACCAGTGCAGATTTCGCTCTTGTATGTTTTTGGAAACCTCTGTGACTTTTATCTTGTCACTCCACAACTTTATCTCAGCATTCTCATCTCATTAACTTTCAGTCCTTCTAATATTCTTTTTTCACAGCCTCAGTTCAAACCAAAAAGATCATACAGGAACAACAGTTTTATACACATTTAACTTCATTTTAAAACTTATTCTTTTTTCACAAAGTACCAGACATCTTTTTTTCAATTCATCCATGCTGCATTCAATCTATGTTTTTTTTTTTTTTTTTTTTTTTTTTTATTATATTGCACTTTAACGACTTAGTCGTCATTCGTGCCATTCCCCGTCATGGTTTAAATTAGATGGTACATGTTGATTTTTTTAAGGTATTCAAACAGTGACTGGTTGCCCTCCTTATCATCTAGAAGTGATGGGGGTGCTGATAAGGAGGAGCGAATCCGTTGATGACGGGGACAGGACATAATATGCTTAACAGTGAGTCGCTCACCACATTGACAGATGGGAGGTTCGGATCTAGTGAACAGATAGGTGTGTGTGACTCGGGTATGGCCGACTCTCATGCGAGTTAAAACCACTTCCCGAGTCCTGTTCTTCTGGTTGGAGGTTTCCCACCTGTCAATGGTAGCCTTTATGGACTTCAATTTATTGGTGGTAGGGATTGAGTTCCATTGATTTTGCCAGGTTTTTTTGATTGTATAAGCAATAAAAGGTTTGAAATCATCAGGTGTACAGGTTTTTAATGCTGATGAGTTGTTTGGGTTACGGGCAGCTTCATCAACTACTTCATTTCCTTTGATACCACAGTGAGATGGACACCACATGAAAGTTATATCATTATTTTGCGATTTCAATTGTCTCCACATAGAGTGTATACTACAAACTAGTGGGTTAGGAGAGTGAGGGTCAGAAAGAGCCAGGAGTGCGCTCTTGGAATCTGATATAATTACAGAAGAGGTGACATTTTTATTTAAAAGTGCTTTCAGACAAAGAAAAATGGCCAAAAGCTCAGCTGAAAAATTGAGTTTATAGAATTTAAGAGTTTAGAGGATACAATACCATTGATACTATACGCACAACTTGTCATGTTTAAAGTTTTGGATCCATCAGTGAAACATTTGATATGATCTGAGTATTTTGTGTTCAGAAGGAGAGAAAAATTACTTTGGTAAGAGATGGGAGCCGTTTCATTTTTCTTTCCAACAGCTAAAGTCAGGTCGACAGTAGGAACAGTTGAACACCAAGGTGGGGCCGGTCTTATGTAAGGTATAATGTCACTGGAGATAAGGAGGTTTTTGAAGTCACATATCTCAGCGTAACGAATACATATAGCTTTTGGCTTTTTTGAATTGAGGTCAAAATAGGACGTATCATCTTGAAACAAGCATTTTTGAACAGGATTGAATGGAGAAGCTCTAACTTTGGAAACATAGTGCATCAATAGTTTGGATCTCCTGAGTGAAAGAGGTGGAATACCTGAATCCGCATACAGACTTACGACTGGACTAGAACGAAGAGCTCCAGTGGCTATGCGGATACCAGTGTGGTGAACTGTGTTCAGCTTACTGAGCACGTTATCCTTAGCAGAGCCGTAGATAAAGCATCCATAGTCAATGATTGGTAAACAGTAAGACTGGTAAAGTTTCAATAGTACTTCACGACGGATACCCCATGTCTTGTTTTTGACCATCTTTAAAGCACAAAGTGAGTTAATTGCACGTTTTTTGACATTATCAACATGATATGTCCAGGTCATTTTCGAGTCCCATGTCAATCCAAGGAATTTGGTATTAGTAACAAATTTTAGCGGTGAGCCATTATAAGATAAGACAGGCAATATAGTCTTCCTCAATCTATTAAAATCAATACACACTGATTTACCAGGGTCTGTAGAAAATTTAGTACCATTAAGTGAAGACCACTTCTGGATATCATCTAGTGTATGTTGAAAACGCTCGAGTAAGGTATCAATGTTCTTGTCTCGTGCAATGATTAGGAGATCATCTATAAATAAAAGACTTTTGAGTGGAGCACTAATGACATCAAAAATGTCATTCATAAAGACAATAAAGAGCAATGGGCTCAGTGACGAGCCTTGGACTATACCGTTCTCGAGATATAATTTTTCAGAAATGAGGCCGTTACATTTAACGTAAATATATCTATTGTTCAAAAAATTATTCAGATATTTCAAAATAAAACCATCAATACCGAACGTTTGGAGAGTTTTAATGATTTTCCATCTCCAAGTAACGTCAAAAGCCTTTTGTAAGTCCAAAAACGCCGCCACTGTATGTTCTTTTTTAGAGAGACCTTTGGCGACCTCATTCTCAAGTATGGCCAAGTTATCAATGGTTGAGCGCTTGAGCCGCCCACCGCTTTGATACTTATTCAGTACATTGTTCTTTTCTAATGTCCAAAATAATCTCTTATTCACCATCTTTTCTAGTATCTTACCACTACAGTTCAGCAATGAAATCGGTCTGTAACTGACAGGATAATTTTTATCTTTGCCAGGTTTCAATATTGGAACTATCAGTGCTTCACCCCAATTTGTGGGAAGAAACCCAGAAGAATCTATGTTTTATTTCACATTGTAGCAGTCTTTTTTGTTTAAAATTTATCCCAGATATCTGAACTTGTCTACTATTTAAATTTAAAGCACCATTCCATCCAAGTGTGATTTCTCTTTTCTTTCAGATCAAATTTCCCTTTCACTGGTTTTGTTTATTTTTAGTCCTTTCTCTTCTAGTGATCTCGTCCAACATTTCCGGTCTCATTCAAGCTCTTTCTTACTAGAGCTACACAGAACAACATCTGCAAATAGCACCACAGAGCTTCTTTCGTTTTCCTTTAAATCATCCATAATTATGTCAAACAAGTAGGGGCTGAGAGCAGAGCCTTGGGGTAAGCCTACCTGAACAGGAATACCTTTAGTAAGCCCAAAACTAGTTCTAATTTTTGTCATTTCCTTGTTAAACATATCCTTAAAAATCCTCACCTACTTTTCAAGTGCTGTTTTCCCATTAATCTACAAATCTCTCCTCATGGCACATAGCCATAAGCCTTTTCAAGGTCACTAAATAGTAATGTTTCTTTTTTTTTAAATTCTAGGTATATTTATAAATGTATGCACGTACGTTCATACTGGTTCAAATCATAGCGTAGTCTGAATTTTTCGGCTATGTAATTTGAATGTTCGAGGTCCACTCATACCTTGTGAGGAAAAATGAATAGCTGCTTTAATGTGAACAGCGACTAGTCGCGGAATCATGGACGAACGATATACAAGAATATAAATGAAACGGTAAAGTCCATTCATTTTGCGCTACCCACTAAATTTTGATATAATAACAAACATACACATTTTATTTTGTAATACTTCCAGGTGGAAAACAGAATGCGCCCAGCAGTAATCAGCACATGTTTCTGTTTCATCTCTCTGGTCGCGCTCAGCTCACAGATTGTTCTCAAATCTCACATCAAGGGTTGTTACGGCGCATGCTTCATTATGCTCATCCTCCATCTTTTTAAACTGGTTGAGTTCAGCGAGAGTCTTGAGGATTCCAACGAGAATTTCTCCATGATGTATTTCGATTACAAATGGTATGCCAAGAGTAAAAATATTCAGCAGATAGTGAGTATGATTCTTATGAGGAGCCAGAAGAGTGAACACTTCTCCTTTTATGGTGGCTTTCTAACTTTTGATCGGATTCTTCTGCTCTCCTTGTTTGAGAACACGTACACATTTATAAATTACTTGCTTTATACAAAATAGAAAAACAACCTACTCACCATTTGATAATGTATTGTATTAATATTATAAGGTTGCATATATCAATGCACTTATAATAAGCCGATAAACTTAAAAGTTTATTGTGATAAATTTAAAAGATCACCTTAGACAATCAATTTTATATTATATAAATATGATTTATTACTCATTTTATTACTGCTATTGCATTTAATACTGCTCTTTAGTAATTTTGATTTTTTAGGAAGGTTTCCGACCATAGTGATGGCATTTTTTAGCCTAAATATTGATTTAACTTTTAATTTATTGATCAATGTACTTATTAGCGAGATAAGATTAACAGACGAATATGGCTATTCTTTGAAAAGCTACCTGGTAGCAAAGACCAGAGACTCCCAGGGAGCAGCCTTCCTGGTTCAAAAAATCTCTCAGGCAGTCCAAAGTGGAAATGCTGCCAGTGTGCGGCACTATTATTATTATCGTATGCTTTATTAGGAGGACAGAGTACAATGGTAACAGTATGAAATTAAGAAAAAACAAACAAATGACAAAATAAATAAGTAAAAAAGAAAATAACAATAATGTCCTACCGAAAGGGCGGGGTTATTGCCTGTGGCAATCTCTTCTACTCAACCCTTTTGAAAGCCTAACTAAAATTAATGTAAGAGATAAAAGAAAGGAAAAAAAACATATAATGGAAGAAAAAAAAATAACAATAAGGAGATAAAAAAAAGAGAAACGAAAAGGAATAAAATATTTACATAGAATAGGGGGAGATAGTGAACAAAAAAACAGCACTCATTTCCTTCTACGCCAGATTTAAAATTGGTAAATCTTCCATAAGAGCCAATATTAATTTCGAAATTTCAAGTGGGAAATTCTTCAAGGTCTACCTCAGCCTTGGACCAGGAGTTGGTTATCTCGTTTCTAAATCTATAGTTTTGTACATAATTAGGCAGCACTAATTATGTACAAAACTATACCTTGACTGATTCGTGTGCCAATCAACCTCAACCATGAGGTTGAACAACGTCGACCCTGCTTGAGCGGGATAAGACAGAGTAAAAGAAGAAGAAGAAGAAGTGCTGACGAATTGAGGTCTAAATGTATGACGAGTGGCAGAGTACCCAAGTTCATTAATATTAATAGGTTCAATTAAGGAGGTGTTACTGTCTGAGGAGAGAATTTTGAAAAAGTGATTATATCAAACAATGAAAAAAATATTGTTTTTTGATAGTTCACACGCGATGTCAGTATCACCCCCCATTTTCCAGAAGAACAGTGTTATCTAGTGTACCAAGTTTGTCAGCAATATTTCCAAGATTTTATACGTCACTAATATACTTGCGTACTTTTTCGTCCATTAAGTCTAATCCATTTTTTATTAACAAAATAAATTTTTATTTTGAACTGCTCTAAACAAAGAGTTGCCAACTGACACAGTATACCATTCAAACATTCTTGTCATTAGTCTGTTCTTTAAACATTTCAGGGTATAATGAAATTTTTTAGGATGAAATCATTTCAGCAGCATCTTTGGGGACATCTCTTATGAGTATATATGGCGATGGATAATGTTGAGTGTATCCCTAAGAATTGTTATGCATAATTCTTGGATCTGCTTTTTCTTGATGTTGTGTTTTTTGAATAAATTAACAAGAGAAGATGAAGCACTACCTCGTACACCAAACCAGAGACCATGAACTTCCCAGTTGGATATTCCATATTTTTCCTTGAAGTAAGGGATGGTAGGTGTGTATATATCTTTCTTTTCTTTATCAATATCTATATCTTGATTTGGATTGTTTGTTTCCCATTTTGTTTGTTGGGGAAATAAATTCAAACAATGTCAAATTATTTCGATGTTCATTAGTTTCCCCAAGAGTTGTGTATAATTATAAGTTTTTCCTGAGAAAATATTTCATTCGAACAATGTTTTATCCTTGCTTTTACTCCTTGAAAGTTGCTAAACAAACAGATGTTCTGTTATACTATACTACCAAAGAAGAAGTATCGAAGTTCCACAGAATAAGAAAGGCTAACACTCATGTACGGTTACTGTTGGGTATCATTGCCATTATTTGCAAAATGACAAACACATTCCTAGCTGCTACTAAGGACAATATGGAGCTCATGATGAAACTAGTGGAAGATATTGTACTCATGCAAACTATTTTTGAGTTTTGTCTACTTCGTCTGAATCAGGAGAAGTTCATCAACCTCATTAATTTGATGAAGAGCTCGTTTTCCACCGTTGAGCCTAGGATCATCAAGGAGTGCAAGAGAGAAGAAAAACTTTACTTCATGTCATTCTTCTCCTTGTGCATGTTAGGTAAGTAATTCAGTTAGGTAAGTACTAGGCACTCCTATGTGTTAATATTATTATTATTGACTAGTTGACGTTTCACAAGTCAAACTTCAATCATCACACCGACTTCTATTACAACTATTGTGGCCACTTGATTGTATTTTCTTTAATCGTTCGGAAATTGAGGCCGGGGTTTTACCCTCCATTTGCTGGGAATCATACTAGCTACCCACATCAACCTCACCCAGCCTGGATAGGGCCGCTCAAGGGTTTCGGGGAAACAGAATTTTCTTCAAAAAGTATGCTTTAAACTGGGATTTCTGGACCATGGTTGTGAGCAGTAATCATGGTTGTGAGCAGTAGTCACAACCGTTACGCCACGGAGGCTCGCTTCACTTGCTACAAAATTCATGATCATTTTTATACTCGTACATTGTTGTTTTTAACTATACCCTACTGCTTGGATACAGAATAACATACTAATTACGAGGCACAACAAGTCTTACTTTGTCGGTTATAATAAAGAACTACAACAGAAAATTGACTAAATAATGTAGGTAAGGTAAGGTGGTTTTTTAATATATACGAGTATTTCTGAATATTTTTCTTATACTTCAGGTTTCTTCTTCGCGATCGCAGAACCATATCTTTTTTATTGTGAAGAATGGAATGTGAAACGTGCTCAATTGTATGGCTTCAAGTATCCTGATCACATCATTCCCATGACATTTTACATACCTGGAAATTACATAGATCTATCTGCTCCGCCTTTCTACTATATCTACTGTTGCATCTTGCCATTTTTCGCAGTTGAGCTAACCATTGCAACCACTCTGGTATATACCACCATGGGAATATTTTCCATCCACATGAAAGGTAATGATCAAAATTGTATTACAATAAAAGAAATCTACATAATTGAAAAACCAAGATAGATCTCAGTTTAGCCACGGTTTCGTTCAACGTTCAAATTGGGTTAAGCACTCACTTGCCATGCGGAAGGTCCCGGGTTTTCTAAATTTCGTTACAGTTGTTTGTAAGGGATACCTTCCGGTGAGCTCGTGTTGACCCTGCACCTAAATGGGAAGTATTGTATCACTTCTCGCTAATCAGAGGAAGGCTACAACACTGACCAAAAGCGTCTACAGTAGCTCCTGTTTCATGGCTACGAAATAAAAAAGGCTGTGAAACACTCATCTTTCTAAAGAAAATGTATGTATTAATTTTTAAAATTACTACTGTTAGGAACAGTTATACAGTAGGCCGGAGTGAAACAGGGGGGTAAAAAAATAATTTTGGAATTTGAAAACGCCTAATATGTCAAAAGTTGTGATTTTGTGAGTAGATCAATCCCTGAAAGTTTCAAAAATTAAAAAAATGATCTTGAGTCTCCACATTGAGCTTAAAGTTTTTGCTATTTTTGAGTATGCAATTTGAAGGGGCATCATCGGTTTTTGCACTTGAAGCACGTCTAACATGAAAAGTGTTCATTATACAAAAAAAGATAATGAATAAAATTATGTTGTAAACAATTTTTTCTATATTTTAATTCCTTGAAACTTCTCTCTATGATGTACTATTTATGAGCTAGAACATAAACAATTGTAACTCCCGCAGAAACTTCGGAAAATGATAATAATATGGTAGGTTATTAGTCCATATCATAGGTGCTGGTACCACTCAGGCCTACTTTTTTCAGGCTAAAAGATTTACGTTGTTAACTATATTTAGTTGGTTATTTAAGACATCTTCCTACATTATACGTGTACAAGTAACATGTATGTATATTGTATATAAAATCTATGTAGGTAACTGTGCGCGAAAATAAATTTAATGCTTACTGATATTTTCTCGCTTGTTCTTGTCCGGTCTCGTCTCCAATTTGTAGCTTTGTAATTAAAGCAGTACAAAACTGAGTTTTCAGATCTTTCTTTCTATGTGAAAATGATTGTTCAAATTAATTTGTGCATTCGTTAGAAATTAACTACGGATATTACGGATCAAATTTTTCTAGGTTGACTTGGTTGTTTAAATAAAATAACTAACTAATTTTTGTATGAAGTGAAATACCCATATCATGTCAGTATTACCTAAGAATAATAATCGTTTTGATTGATAGTTAATATTACATGTATTAAATCTTTTAATTATAACTTTAAATTGTTTTTTTTTTTTTAATTTGCAGCCGCCCTACTGAAAGTTTTTAATATTTGGCCCTCTTTTCCTACAGAGCGTTATTGAGGCACTTCATGTAAAAGATATAACTTCTTGCTGATTACATAATGAAAGTGATTGCCCCGTCGTGGTTTTAAATTAAAAAAAAGCTCAGAAAGGCCCATGCATTTATTATTTTAAAATGATTAAGAAATGTTCTTTCTTGTCTATACAATACAAAAAACTTATGTTTGATGTGATACAGAGAAACGCGTATTTCGCGCTTACTTTGAAAATACTCTTCTCGCAAACTGACCAAGTAGCTTGATCGATAAGGTTGCGGACTTGTAACCTAGAGGTCGGTGGTTCATGTCCGGTTTCAGCGTGGAATTAGTAAAGCGAGTTTGAGTAGTTGTGATATCACGAAATTAATTAACACAAATATGATAACTTTTCAACTTGTACTTCTTGCAATGCTAAGGTGCACTTTTAGTCAAGTGGTTAACGCGCTAGTCTGGTAAACCAGGTAGCGTAGGGATCCGTTGGTTCGAATCCCACCTAGTGAATGAACTTTTCCTCATTAATTTGTGTTTGTGACCACATAATAATAAGACTCTGAGGGTTAGGTGGTAGAAAATGCTTTGAGCACTAACCTCGCCCGGTGATTACCTTCACTAAAGTGTGTTATTATAATTAAGGATTCGCGCTCTAATGTGCGAGAACAAGCATTGGGTAGAATTTTAAAATCCCGCAAGCTTCATAAAGATAATGTGAACGATGGTAGCCAGACAATGGAGGAATGATTCAGCACTCCTACCACTGTCTTTACAAGGAGTCTATTAATTGACAAGGACCCCCCGAACCAAGCCAATGCTGGTCTACTCCCTGTTTATAGTCACCCAGCCAGACTGCTGGTCTCCTCTATGTTTTAAGTAACCCAGCCCCAATTGTCTCCTCATAATTTTGAAGCTGATGACTACTTCAATCTCATATATCAGCTGGGAAAATCCACTGGATCCAGCTGCCACCTCGAACCTGACTGATGAGGAAATTATATGCCTCATCCGATCCCAAACGGAGTTCGATGCTCTCAAACTCCCATGCCAGTAGCCACACTCAAGCTGTGGAAAGGCGTATCAGGCTGGTAATGGTAACTGAGGCATCACAATCTGTTTGTGGCGAAGTTGCCCGAGACCGATTTATACGTGCTCGACAAAAGAGCCGTAAAAATATTCCTGTGTGTAGCACAAAAAAGATTTTTTTGGTAATACATAAAATGAATGATAATCATTTGAAAATATAAAACCTTTGATCCTTAATTTAGTACTTTTCATTGTTTGTTCTTTCTGGTAATGTCTTTAATACATATGATACTCGTTATCATATAAGATAATAATAATTTTATGATTTTTTAGAAGCGGAGTGTCCCAAAAATTATAATTTTCATAAGTTTTCAACAAGAGTCATAACTATTAGTGTTCTATCTCTTTAACTGTACATCATAGAGAGACGTTTTATGATACTAAATGATACAGAAAATTGTTCTCAATACAATTTAATACAATACTTTTTTTGTAAAATGAAAACTTTTCATGTCAGAGGTCAATAAAGGGTAAAAAACTATGTTGCCCCTTCAAATTGCATACTCAAAAATAGCAAAAACTTTAAGCTCAATGTGGAGACTCAAGATCATTTTTTTTTAATTTTTGAAACTTTCAGGGATTGATCTACTCACAAAATCACAACTTTTGACATATTAGGCGTTTTCAAATTCCAAAATTATTTTTTTCACTCCGGCCTATTATACAGGGTGGGGCAAAAGTCTGGAAACCCCTGAATAACTTTCGAATGGCTTCTTCGGTAAAATTAAAATTTTGTACGGTAAACCGGGCTAATAAGACCTTCTTTTCAAGTGGGGTCGATTTTTGTTACCGGCCCCCATGTCGGGGCCAGGGGGGCCAACTTCATTTTTTTAAATACGAACCCCCACCTTGCGATACATTTTTGGAAAGGCCTTTAAATAAGAAATACATTGTTGCAAATTTAAATATAATATTAACTGTTTTCAAATGGCGTCCAACTTTGTGTATGCAGTAAAGTCTGGAAACCCTTGAATATCTTTCGAAAGGGCTTTCTCAGTAAATTTAAAATTGTGTACGGTAATCTTTGGTAATTAATTAGACCTTATTTTAGAATGGGACCAATTTTTTTTTACCGGCCCCCATGTCGGGGCCAGGGCGGCCAACTTCATTTTTTTAAATACGAAATCCCACCTTGCGATACATTTTTGGAAAGGTCTAATTACCCCGACTTACCGTGCACAATTTTAAATTTACTGAGAAAGCCCTTTCAAAAGATATTCAGGGGTTTCCAGACTTTACTGCATACACAAAGTTGGACGCCATTTTCAAACAGTTAATATTAAAAAAATAAAATTTGCACCAATGTATTTCTTATTTAAGGGCCTTTCCAAAAATGTATCGCAAAGTAGGGGTTCGTATTTAAAAAAATGAAGCTGGCCCCCCTGGCCCCGACATGGGGGCCGGTAACAAAAATCAACCCCACTCTATTAGGAGGTCTTATTAACCCGGTTTACCTTACAAAATTTTAATTTTACCGAAGAAGCCATTCGAAAGTTATTCAGGGGTTTCCAGACTTTTGCCCCACCCTGTATACAGCATATTCAATGTTGCAATGAAAGTTGAAAGTGGTTACATAATTGCCTTTACAGAGGAAAACAAATGTTTTATTTGTCAAATAACAATAAAACAAAGATGCTGTCAGCACTTTTGCTGATTGCAAAGAGTACTTTCCTTGATACATTATTTTCTTCTAATTTTGTTAAAAGAAGAAAAGTGTATATGGCTAACTACATTTATTTTCAGGTCAATATCAAATATTGCACCAATACATCAATAAAATATGTATTACACAAGAAGTAGACAGAACAGATAATTTCAAATACTACACAAATATTGTAACTGGTCAATATTTTACAATTGATAATATAGAGTCTAAAAAAATAAAATTATTTACTCGGATAGCGGAAATCGAACGACGTGATCCAAAACAAAACAATGTTTACGATATTGATGAGAAGACTATGACATTAATACACCAAATAGTTAGGGATCAAAATGAAAAATATTTGAAGCAGCACGATACTAGAATAATGGAAAGAATAGGTTCTCTAGCATGGAGAGAACAATGCACCTCAGTTTACGAGGAACATCTTCTCAAGCAAATTGTAAAATACCAACAATTTCTGTTGAGCTTTAGAAAAAAGGTAAGTTGATATCGTTTCATTCAACTTGTTTGAATATTTAATCATAGAGAAAAGCCCGACTACTTCTGTCCCCGCTCAGTGCTATGAGACATTGATCCATATCTTTAGAGCCTAACATACTCGTATGTATAATTCTGCATCCTCTAGGGATAACTTTCGGTGTGAGAGTCATACTGGCGACACAAACTATCTACAGTCTTAGAAACAAACACAATTTTTTTTCTCTAGAAAACGCAAACGAAACAATATATTGTTCTAATTGTTTTCTCAGTGTAATATTACGATAAGAAATGAAATGTTGCACGATTTCTATTACGCAAAACTTCCCGGCAAGACCAGCCTCTGTGGTATAACGGTTGTGACAACTGCTCGTAATTCAGAGAGCCTGAGTTCGATCCCAGATTGTAAGAAACTTTCTGGCCTTTGCGGCCCAACGTAGACTGTGTGAGATTCAAATAAAACCCTATACACCCCGGACAGATAATAATAATAATAATGATGAAACCATTCCAGGTGGAAAACAGGATGCGCCCAGTAGTGATCAGCACATGTTTCTGTTTCATCTCTCTGGTCGCGCTCAGCTTACAGATAGTTCTCAAATCTCACATCAAGGTTTGTTACGGCGCATGTCTCATTCTGCTCATCCTCCATCTTTTTAAACTAGTTGAGTTCAGCGAGAGCCTTGAGGATTACAACGAGAATTTCTCCATGATGTATTTCGATTACAAATGGTATGCCAAGAGTAGAAATATTCAGCAGATGGTGAGTATGATTCTTATGAGGAGCCAGAAGAGTGAACACTTCTCCTTTTATGGTGGCTTTCTAACTTTTGATCGGATTCTTCTCCTCTCCTTGTTTCAGAACACGTACACGTTTATAAATTATTTGCTTTATACAAAATAGAATAACCACCTACTTACCTCTTTGAAATTGTGTTGTATTAATTTTATAAGGTTGCGTATATTTTATTTTTTTTAATAATATAACTAAATCATTTGTTTTATTTTTCAATTTTTTTACAGAGGACCCATCCTCAGCCATTTTTATTTGACTTCTAAGATATCAATGCACTTTTAATTTGTTTATATGTTTTTCTAATAAAGTATATCTTGTATTTCGTTCATAACAGTGATACGAATAGTAATGGTGAAAGAACTCCTCCTTGTCTCAAGCCTGTTCTTATTTCAAAATCGCCTGTTTTCCTTTCACCTGTTTTCACTCTGTAATTAATTCCAATGAACTTTTTCTTTTGTACGATCCAGAATAGATCCCAATGTTTCTCATCGCTTACCATAAATACTTCACTTCTAAAAACCTCTTCAAAAGCTTTTCTAATATCTAAAAACGCGAGCCATAAAAAATAATATTGTGTTCATAATATTTTTCTATTAGTTGACGAATAGCAAATTTTTTTTGGCAAATATAAGGTCTATTGTGTATCTTCTTGGCCTAAATTCATATTGTTCTTCACACATTTCCAATTTTATCAACTTTTTTTTTCAACTATATAACTTTTTCTACATAATAAGTTATGTACTCACGGCGTAGGAGTAGGTGGCGTGGGATCCTGCCGCCGGCTCCGGGGGCATGATGAACACCGTCCTTTCACTTCTCTGTGAGTCGTCCAGGTCCAACAGTTTGTGGTCCTCCTCGTTCTCGACCTGAGGAGTGAAAGGTGATAGTTAAAACCAGCATCAATGGGTTTGATGGCAGAGATTACCTCAGGCAATAATCACGCCCTTTGTCAATATTATTCTTGTCAATAAAGAGTTATTATTATTATTATTATTATTATATCAATAGAAATTTTTCAAGAGAACAAATCTATTTGACGGAATAAAGCTTCAATTTTTGTCCGATCAAGCTGAAATTTTCAGGATATATGCCCTACGTGCTTCGAATTAAATTTATAATTTTTACACGACACCAAAGGAACGTCCAGTTAACCTGACAAATGGATCAAATATGGCCACACACACACCACATACCTTCTCCGTGCACTCATCAAAGAAAGCAAGACCCGTGTCCATGTCCGAGACAAAGGATCTCTCCTCTATGAAGCGGATGAACATCTGCGTACGCACGATCATGGAGAAGAACTTCTGATTGGCTCTGTCTCGGGATCGCAGGAAACCTGAAATAGAAGATGTTGTTGCTTAGTGTTACAGTCAAACCTGGTTTTCGGTTGGGTGGAAGAGCTCACAGTGTGAGAATCCTGCCGTTAAAGCCATAAAAAAATGAATATAAGAGAATAATTTCCAGGTTCAATTTACCTTTCTATAAGATGAAATTTCAATAAGTTCATAAAAACCAGACAATTATATTTAAAAGAATCAACACATGCACAAGCATTTACATTTGTGCTCGGACTTATTACTCTTTATATCATAATAGTTTTAAATAAATAAATAAATAAAATAAATGATCTAATATGGTTAATGATAATAACTTGTGGGATGGCTAAGTTTCGAATCCGGAACCTCTGGACAACAAGACCAACGCCTCGACCACTGAGTCATTTAATTGCCCTGTATAATGTATTTCCCTAACTAATCCTAGTGAAAAATATATAAAATTCTATCTATTTAATACTAATTATTAGATCTAAAAATAAGATAAAATCATGTTTTATTTACATAGAATGTATACAATGCATACATACACAGAAATTGAGCTACTTACTTTCCAAGTCAAAGAGAGAGCTGGTGTCCGTTGCCCCCACGGTGGGCGCCTTGATAATGGGCAGCAGATAGCCGCGGTACCCCTTCAGTACGGACGCCATGAACCTCAGGAAGGCCTCTTGTATCTCCAGCTCCAGGAGTTGCTGGAATAAGAGAAATAAAAGTTAAAGTTATCATATTTGTGTAAATCACTTTCGTGATATCACAACTACTCAAACTCACGTTACTAAATCTACGCTGAAACCGGGACTTGAACCACCGACCTCCAGATTACAAGTCCGCCGCCTTATCGATCAAGCTACTGAGGTCGGTGAATAAAAGAAATAGTCTTCGATGCAACTACCGTGAGCGCACGATTAGCACAATGGTTAAGCACTCGCTGCAATTAAGTAAAAAAAAAAATGAAAAACAAAATACAGGAAGAAACTGTTCTATAAAGAAACTTTGCAATTCAATTATCAAGGGTGGTGCGGAAGAGAATGCCGTTGGCATTAGCACCGCCCTTGATCAAGTTTTGTTTTGTTGATTTTAATTTCTATGTATGTATATATTCTATGTTATTTGTAAATAAAACTTGATCCAACATGTTTAATAATAATAATTTGCATTGCAATTCAATACCAGGGCCAGGACATTCTTACGCCAACGACTGTCATTGGCAGTCTCCAGCGTGGAAATGCCTCGAGCCTGGTAGGCACCATGTGTCGGGAGAAGATCAGTATAAAACAGTATAAACAGAAGAGTGAGAAGTTGTACTAAATATATGTTCATGAATATCAGAACATACCTGGACAACTGTTTCGATGACATGTTTGTTGTATGAACAATTGAACATACAGTTAATCTTCTAATCTTCATGTGCACTGGTAGTCAAGTGGTTAACGCGCTAGTCTGGTAATCCAGGTATCGTAGAGACCCGTTGGTTCGAATCCCACCCAGCGCACGAATTTTTCCTCATTTAATTTGAGTTTGTGACCACATAAAAATAAGACTCTGAGGGTTAGGTGGTAGAAAATGCTTTAAACATTAACCTCGCCTGGTGGTTACCTTCCACTAAAGAGTGTTATTATTATTATATTAATCATGATTGAGGACTATTATTAGAATTGCAAAGTGTTTCGTCAAGTCAACTGCTCGCAATCGGAACCGAGTCTCATTGTGAGCAGAGAACACAATACCAAATGAGAGGAGCCCACGTCCACAACAAGGTAGAATTATCTTAGGAGGTGTCATTTTTATGTAAATTTATATTGTACTAAATAAAGAATAAATCGCCAGCGTCGATGGCGCGTTGAATGCACCGGTTCTCGTTGGATCACCGAAGTTAAGCAACGTCCAGTGAGGTGAAGACTTCGTGATGCTGGCATTCCGGCCCAACCCAGGCTGGGTGAGGTTAATTTGGGTAGCAGGTTTGTGAGTTTCCTGCGAATGGAGGGTAACACCCCCGTCGTGATATGACCATGCAGTTGAAAGCGACGTTAAACCAACAAAAAAAAAGAAGAAATCAAAATCAATCAAATCACCTCTTGTCGTTTGCTCTTGAAATCGCTGTCGATGCTGTTCTGCTTGCCGGGCAGATCTGCGGCCACAGAGTGCGACCTCGCCTTGCGGCCCTGGGGCGGCGGTGCCTGCGACTCCTGGAGTGTGCCGGTGGCGGTGGCGTGCTGGCGGCGGATCAGATGCAGGAGCCGGTGGTAGATGTGGGTGAGGGAGTGGCGGAGGGCGCGGGCGGACTTCTTCGGAAGCAGTTTGATGGTGAGATAGCGCTTGTCCTCGCAGCTGTGGGAGTGAGAGACACAATTTTAATTTAATTTTTAATTTAATTTATTTATTTATTTATTAAAGTGTATACAACAAAACAGTTGAATTCAACCTATAACATTGTGGCACACACTATAGAGAACAATTTAAGAGTATGAAAAAACAAAGCTTGAATTAATTATGGTAACTTAAAGTAGGTACATAATAAAGTCTAGGAGACCAAGAGCATGTGTTTTATTGTATTAGTAAACACTGTGTAAGACTGAGAGTAATCCAAGTCAGGATATTTGTTACAAAGACTTAGAAGTCTATCCATAGGAACTAATAATATAATAATTCGTCTTATTTATACTTGATGGTGAGATAGCACTTGTCCTGCAGCTGTGGGGGTGAGATATTTTTTGTAATTTGTAAATATTCGGCATCTTATTTATTAAATAATACATAGACAGCATACAGAAGACACATAGAAATATAGACAGTATGGTTCCAAGTTCTAACGTATGATAAATAATATACAATAACGGATTGAACAAATATGAAAATTAGGACTATTTATTATTATGTGCCTATAATGTAGCAATAATGAATTGCCTTTTACTCACACTAAGAGATTAGAATCTCTTGTTTTGTGAGTAAGGTTGTGTTTTCAGTCTAGAAATGTGTAAAAGAATAATTACAATTGAAAAAATAAATATAATAAAAAGTAACAATTTAATAAATAACCATTCATTGAGATTTACTAATTATGATAGAATTCAAATTATCATTAGTGTATTGTTCTATATTTCATTTCTCTCTTAATACTTATTTTCGATGTACCTAAGTGATTTGTCTTGAAATTACATCATATTTCAAAAAATAAAAAATAATCTGAAATTAAATATTAAATAGATACGATGATGGTATTCAATAAAGAAAGCAAAACCTTTTCCTCGCAATTATTTTTTTTTTTTATTATTTTTAATGAATTATTATTTAAAGAGAGGTCTGTAACATTCTGAGTCCTTTACCCTTCGCAAATTTTATATTGAAAAAAAAAAACTGGGAATGTCAAAATTGTCGACGAATACAGTCATTTCTGAAATTTTAGGATAAGGAAAGTAAAAAAGAAGGTCATAATAATATCGCCTTATTATATGCCCGACTAAGACTACAAAAGTCCATTATTGCAAGCAGTAAGCCCAAGACAATATTATATGTGGTAAAAAAAATCCCAAATGGGAGGATAACTTCTCATTTTCCCGCTGGGTTCGAACCCACGACCTCTGGAATCTCGGGTTAACAGAGTGCCGCCTTTACCACTGAGCTACCGGAAACAGACAATATTCAAAAAAGAAAAGCAAAACCTTTTCCTCGCAAAATTTATGTTAAAAAACTGGGAATGTCTCATTGTCGACGAATACAGTACTTTCCTCTTTCTAGGATAAGGAAAGTAAAAAAGACGCAAATTAATTGTGAGCAAAAATAGCACAAAGTAAAAGCCAAAGGATTGGAATAACCCCGCCCTTTAGCTAGTACATATGTTTTTATATATTTTCATTTCTTTTTTATTGTATATATTGTTTCTATTTTTTTCATTGTTAAAATAATTATTTGTATGTACATAATGTCCATTTATATCTAATAAAGTGTTGTATAATAATAATAAAAGGTAGAAGAAAAAACAATTGCTCTTTTTCGAATACGCAAGATGAACCAAGCGCAGAAAAACTAAGGTCGGGTTCTACAAAAAACACCTAACCTAAAAAACACCTGAAACAAACGAAAAACGTTAGTTCCAAAGGATTCGTCAAGATAGCGCCAGTAGAGTTTTGCTCTTATCTCTACTGGCGCTATCTTGACGAATCCTTTGGAACTAACCCTTTATATTTTGATAACTTGTAAAACTATTTATAAGTATAATAGCGAATATTAGTATTGTTGTTTTCAATTGTAATTTTTGTAAACAATGTTATGTTTCATCGAAATAATTTGGAGATAGAAAACACTTGGCTTTTTTAAAGTTTTTCCCAAGAACTTATAAATTTCAATGTTATGTTCTTTAGAAAAAAAAACTAACGTTTTTGTGTTTTTTAGGTTAGGTGTTTTTCGTAGAACCCGACCTAAGAAAGATGATTAGATAACTCACAAGGTGATGTTGTTGGTGTCCAGATCCACGCAGTTGACGTCAGGGGGGGGCTCGTACAGGTCGAAGAAGCGGGAGTCCACCCCTATGAGGAAGGGGAGGGGGGCGTGTAGCACCTCGGCCAGCGAGAGGGGGCAGAGGGGAATGTAGGGGCACTGCCACTTGAACGGGAAGATGATCTGCCGAGACACGAGGGGGGGTTGTATTAATTAGTAATTTATTTGCATTAATAATTGTACATAATAGGTAACATATATTTAATGCGACTACCCCACAATAAAAGGATACAATCCTCTTGTTTTGAGTGATGGTCTCAAGTGGAAATCGTGAGAAATTGGGCTTTTTCTTTACAAGCCATAAAACTAGGTCATAGAAACAGAATAATAACAAACACGCTGATATTGTTACCATGGAAACAGAATAATAACAAACAAGCTGATCTTGTTACCATGGAAATAGAATAATAACAAACACGTAAACCGGTAAACTTATGTAAAAATTTACAATAAAGTAAGATGTGCCATATTAAACTGTTAGCGTAATGGGACTTCTTGTCTCCAGCCGACAGTCTAAAAAAAGCACTACTATACTATACTATACTATAGTGTTACCATGGAAACAGAATAATAACAAACACGCTGATCTTGTTACCATGGAAACAGAATAATAACAAACACGCTGATAAGGTTACCATGGAAACAGAATAAAAAACATGCTGATAAGCTTACCATGTAAACAGAATAATAACAAACACGCTGATAAGGTTAACATGAAAACAAAATAATAACAAACATGCTGATCTTGTTACCATGGAAACAGAATAATAACAATCACGCTGATATCGTTACCATGGAAACAGAATAATATCGAAACACGCTGATCTTGTTACCATGGAAACAGAATAACAACAAACACGCTGATATGGTTACCATGAAAACAAAATAAAAACAAACATGCTGCTAAGTTTATCATGGAAACAGATATTGTTACCATGGAAACAAATAATAACAAACATGCTCATATCGTTACCATGGAAACAGAATAATAACAAACACGCTGACATGGTTACCATGGAAACAGAATAATAACAAACACGCTGATCTGGTTACCATGGAAACAGAATAATAACAAACACGCTGATAAAGTTACCATGGAAACAGATATTGTTACCATGGAAACAGAATAATAACAAACACGCTGCTAAGATTACCATGGAAACAGAATAACAAATACGCTGATCTTGTTACCATGGAAACATAATAATAACAAACAAGCTAATATTGTTACCATGGAAACCGAATAATAACAATCACGCTGATATCGTTATCATGGAAACAGAATAATAACAAACACGCTGCTAAGGTTACCATGGAAACAGATATTGTTACCATGGAAACAGATATTGTCACCATGGAAACAGATATTGTTACCATGGAAACCGAATAATAACAACAAACACGCTGCTATGGTTACCATGGAAACCGCCTCGGCCACGGACGTGAGCACGTCGGGTCGGAGCGAGTGGATCAGCAGCTTCTGTTCAGTCAGCGCACACAGGAGCAGCAGCAGCGTGTTGTCCGGTCCCAGGTTGAGCAGCAGCTGACGGAAGCTGGCGCCAGAGCGGGGCAGGGGGAGGTCTTCAGGCTGGGTGAGGATGAGGCGCTCGCTGAGGGAGAGCTGGACGAGGATGCGAGGCCGCTGGATGGACGGGAACGGGATGTCTTCGAGCAGATGGGAGATCATGCTGTGGAGATGTGGAGGTGATTTATTTGTTTATTGTTAATTTATGAATAAAAATTAATTTAATTAATTTTATTTTATTTTTTTAATTTATAAATTTATATTATTTGTAAAGAGATGGGAGTTTTACCTAGTGAATGGAAGATTGCAGCACAAGAGAGAATGCGTTGGAGGGCTGCTATAGGGCAGACATGTGGTCGTTAAGGCCGTCGCGTCGTCACAATAAAGTAAGTGTTATTAAAAAAAATAAAATGAACCGTATTTCTTTTCAATTTCAAAAAAGAATATTTCGTTGCTCCACCTTGGAAATCTCATGCACACAAAACTATGATTTTACTATGTTGGACAACTCACCGGTCGATAAATAAATGTTGGCCAAGTTACCTCTCTATAAAAAAAAACAATGTTGGACAACTCACCGCTCTATAATTAATAAATAACTCACCGCTCTATAAATAAGTGTTGTACAACTCACCGCTCGATAAATAAATGCTGGACAACTCACCGCTCTATAAATAAGTGTTGGACAAATCACCGCTCGATAAATAAATAACTCACCGCTCAATAAATAAATGTTGGACAACACACCGCTCCATGAATGAATGTTGGACAACTCACTGCTCGATAAATAAACGTTGGACAACTCACCGCTCTATAAATAAGTGTTGGACAACTCAACGCTCGATAAAAAAAAACGTTGGACAACTCACGCTCGATAAATGAATGTTGGACAACTCACCGCTCTATAAATAAATGTTGAACAACTCACCGCTCGATAAATAAACGTTGGACAACTCACCGCTCGATGGGCACCGGGTGAGGCTCCGCCTCCACACTGGTTTTGTAGAGGAACAGCAGGAACTTCTCGAACGTGGTGAAGAAGGGCCAGTGAGAGAGAAGACAGAGGCACTTGTTGGTGTGGTACTCCACCGGTGGCGTGGCCAGCGTTCGATTACTCACCTGAAATCATTGGTAATAGAATAGAATAGAATAGAATAGAATAGAATAGATAGAATAGAATAGAATAGAATAGAATAGAATAGAATAGAATAGAATAGAATAGAATAGAATAGAATATACCTTGTTTATACTGCCGAGGTAAGACTAAAAAGTCCCTTTACTCCAGCAGTCAAACAGGTCTTATATATTTTATGGGATAAATAGAGTCAAAGATATAGGAGAACCGAATATAATAGAAATTTCGCTCTAAGATTGTCTTCAAGTCAAACTTAGCTCTCTACATTTAAGGGAAAATAACTCTACAAGGCGTTACTTGAGCAGCGGGATATTGTATTTTATTTTTTTATTTATTTATCGTACGGCTTTATTACACATCTCAAAGTGAGAGGACTTGTGTAATAAACTTGATCAGGAAATCTGATGGCAGTGATTTTGTCTGATCGCCATTGTAATGTATTGTAGTGTATTGTATTGTTTTGTATTGTATTGTATTGTATTGTATTGTATTGTATTGTATTGTATTGTATTGTATTGTATTGTATTGTAGTGTATTGTATTGTATTTTAATTACCAGTTCATCGGTGGGAGAGCTCTCATCGCATTGTACGCGTAGCTTGTGCTTCTGTTCTGGCGTTACTTGAGTGGCGGGATATTGTATTGTATTGTAGTGTATTGTATTGTAATGTATTATAATTACCAGTTCATCGGTGGGAGAGCTCTCATCGCATTGTACGCGTATCTTGTGCTTCTGTTCTGGCGTTACTTGAGTGGCGGGATATTGTATTGTAGTGTAGTGTAGTGTAGTGTATTGTAATGTATTTTATTGTATTATAATTACCAGTTCATCGCTGGGAGAGCTCTCATCGCATTGTACGCGCAGTTTGTGCTTCTGTTCTGGCGTTACTTGAGTGGCGGGATAAGGCTCGTAGAAAGTGATGGCCGAACCGTACACCTGAAACAATAAGACAACCTTTTTATAAGAGAAACCTGGATATAAGAGAAACCTGAATATAGGAGAAACCTGGATATTTTTTTTAACAAGAATTGACGGGATGTATTCCCATTTATAAGAGAAACCTGGATATAAGAGAACCTTCGATATAAGAGAAACCTGAATATAGGAGAAACCTGGATATAAGAGAAACTTGGATATAAGAGAAACCTGGATATAAGAGGAACTTGGATATAAGAGAAACCTGGATATAAGAGAAACCTGGATATAAGAGGAACTTGGATGTAAGAGAAACCTCTTTAAAAGAAAAACCTGGATATTAGAGAAACCTCTTTATAAGAGAAACCTGGATATAAGAGTTCTCTTATGTCTAAAAACTTAAGTTCTCTTATGTCTACATCTAGGTTTGGCTGTATTGCTTTTGGTAAAAATAGAATTTGTGCTCATGTTTGACAGTACATATAAGTAAAATAAAAATAATGGCTGTATGGAATGCAAAAAAAAATACAAAAAGTACAATACAATACTAATTTACATCTTGTTTTTCATAACCGATGTATATTTATGTAACCCCAATAAAGAGTGAAAAATTGATTAAATAAAAAAACAAATCTCATTAAAACCTAAACCGTCGTATTATTATGTGAATTCCGACATGGGAGATTAAAATGTCCATCAGCGTTGTGAGCACTAAAAAAAATCTGGTGTAAACATCACACGACTTTCCTTATCATATTAGGAATGGAAACGGGACCAAAAGCCACTGGTGACTCAAAGGTAACATTTAGCTAAAAATAAACATCAAATTCGTAATCAGCACCTTAAAATCATTGAATTTGATATGTCACAACTCCCATCTAGGATGAATAATAAAAAAGTTAGTCCAAGCGGGTCCCCCCCAAAATACCGGTAAATTGGGGCCGAGTTCAAAAAAGTTCAAGATATCAAAAAAATGATCAGAATAGACTCCTATTATTTTTTTAATCTAAGAAAATGTTGTTCTTTAACTTTTTTTGTATCTTTAACCGATTCATAGAAACGGCGCTTGCGGCCAATATTTGCGGCCCTGCGGCCGCATTCTGCGGCTGATTGCAACCAAAAGTTTCGTGGTTCGTCTGGTGTATAAAATTAATTTTCATACCAAATTTCAAGTCTCTAGCTCTTACCGTTCTTGAGATATCCTGTTCACACACAGACACACCCCACAGACACACACACACACACACAGACAGACGCACGGACCAATGGCTGAAAACAACTTTTTTGGTATCCTGAGGCTATGATTCGTCCAGAAATGTGAAAAACTGGGTAGGTCAAATTTTCGACGAATACAATACTTTCCTTATTATAGGATAAGGAAAGTAAAAAAAACGAGTTATTGAATGAAACATATTATCTGAGAAACCTTTTCTGTGCAGTCATTTACTTTCAAGTACCTACACACCTGTGTTACAACATCGCCGTTGTACCTACCTACACAAGTACCTACATTGATATGAGAAAGCTATGTAAAACAATATTTTTTTTTATACTTTTGAACACTAGATTTATAATTCTAATTAATTATAGTATACCAATAACTTGAAAGTTTTAAAAGATATCAGATTTTGTATCTAATTTGTGTAAAGTGATTCATTGCTGCATAAATGGGTGATTCAAGATAATGAATATTTCATGAGTTTGGCAGAGCAAAGCAAGTGGATGAATTAGAACGCAGACTAGCGATAGGCACTTTTATATTAATTTTAGATACGAGATATGGACTGTCTATTTCATTATTTAGTATTTTTTTAAATAAGATTTATCAGGGTCTCGTTAAATCTTGTGTTTACTGAATCTATGGGAAGATTTTTTCTTAAGAAGAAAAAAAAACTTGTCATATATTTCTCTCTTTTTTTTCTTTCTGCCTAAAATAAACTGTTATGCTTTTTTACTTTCCTTATCCTATAATAAGGAAAGTATTGTATTCGTCGAAAATTTGACCTACCCAGGTTTTCACATTTCTGGACGAATCATAGCCTCAGGATACCAAAAAAGTTGTTTTCAGCCATTGGTCCGTGCGTCTGTCTGTGTGTGTGTGTGTGTGTCTGTGTGTGTGTCATTCTGCGGCTGATTGCAACCAAAAGTTTCGTGGTTCGTCTGGTGTATAAAATTAATTTTCATACCAAATTTCAAGTCTCTAGCTCTTACCGTTCTTGAGATATCCTGTTCACACACAGACACACAGACACACACACAGACACACACACACACACACACAGACAGACGCACGGACCAATGGCTGAAAACAACTTTTTTGGTATCCTGAGGCTATGATTCGTCCAGAAATGTGAAAAACTGGGTAGGTCAAATTTTCGACGAATACAATACTTTCCTTATTATAGGATAAGGAAAGTAAAAATCTGGTGTAAACATCACACGACTTTCCTTATCATATTAGGAATGGAAACGGGACCAAAAGCCACTGGTGACTCAAAGGTAACATTTAGCTAAAAATAAACATCAAATTCGTAATCAGCACCTTAAAATCATTGGATTTGATATGTCACAACTCCCATCTAGGATGAATAATAAAAAAGTTAGTCCAAGTGGGTCCCCCCCAAAATACCGGTAAATTGGGGCCGAGTTCAAAAAAGTTCAAGATATCAAAAAAATGATCAGAATAGACTCCTATTATTTTTTTAATCGAAGAAAATGTTGTTCTCTAACTTTTTTTGTAACTTTAACCAATTCATAGAAACGGCGCTTGCGGCCAATATTTGCGGCCCTGCGGCCGCATTCTGCGACCGATTGCAACCAAAAGTTTCGTGGTTTGTCTGGTGTATAAAATCAATTTCCATACCAAATTTCAAGTCTCTAGCTCTTACCGTTCTTGAGATATCCTGTTCACACACACACACACACACACACAGACACACAGACAGACAGACGCACGGACCAATGGCTGAAAACAACTTTTTTGGTATCCTGAGGCTATGATTCGTCCAGAAATGGGAAAAACTGGGTAGGTCAAATTTTCGACGAATACAATACTTTCCTTATTATAGGATAAGGAAAGTAAAAAAACGAGTTATTGAATGAAACATATTATCTGAGAAACCTTTTCTGTGCAGTCATTTACTTTCAAGTACCTACACACCTGTGTTACAACATCGCCGTTGTACCTACCTACACAAGTACCTACATTGATATGAGAAAGCTATGTAAAACAATATTTTTTTTTATACTTTTGAACACTAGATTTATAATTCTAATTAATTATAGTATACCAATAACTTGAAAGTTTTAAAAGATATCAGATTTTGTATCTAATTTGTGTAAAGTGATTCATTGCTGCATAAATGGGTGATTCAAGATAATGAATATTTCATGAGTTTGGCAGAGCAAAGCAAGTGGATGAATTAGAACGCAGACTAGCGATAGGCACTTTTATATTAATTTTAGATACGAGATATGGACTGTCTATTTCATTATTTAGTATTTTTTTAAATAAGATTTATCAGGGTCTCGTTAAATCTTGTGTTTACTGAATCTATGGGAAGATTTTTTCTTAAGAAGAAAAAAAAACTTGTCATATATTTCTCTCTTTTTTTTTCTTTCTGCCTAAAATAAACTGTTATGCTTTTTTACTTTCCTTATCCTATAATAAGGAAAGTATTGTATTCGTCGAAAATTTGACCTACCCAGGTTTTCACATTTCTGGACGAATCATAGCCTCAGGATACCAAAAAAGTTGTTTTCAGCCATTGGTCCGTGCGTCTGTCTGTGTGTGTGTGTGTGTGTGTGTCTGTGTGTGTGTCTGTGTGTGAACAGGATATCTCGAGAACGGTAAGGGATAGAGACTTGAAATTTGGTATGGAAATTAATTTTATACACCAGACGAACCACGAAACTTTTGGTTGAAATCGGCCGCATTCCACGGCCGCAGGGCCGCAAATATTAGCCGCAAGCGCCGCTTCTTTCAATTGGTTAAAGATACAAAAAAAGTTGTAGAACAACATTTTCTTAGAATGCAAAAATAATAGGGGTCTATTCTGATCATTTTTTTGATATCTTGAACTTTTTGGACCTCGGCTTAAATTTACCGGTATTTTGGAGGTACCTGCTTTGACTAACTTTTTTATTATTCATCCTAGTTGGGGGTTGTGACATATCAAATTCAATCATCTTGAAGTGCTGATTACGAATTCGGCATTTATTTTTAGTCATCTGTTACTGTTGAGTCACCAGTGGCGGAATTCGAGTCCTTTTTGGGGGATAAGGAAAGTCGTGTGATGTTTACACCAGATTTTTTTTCTTCTTTCTCACTTTTTTTTGTTTTTTTATTTAATTGTTATGTGATTATAAGTAATTGGATGTTGATCAACCTCATTAAGGTCAACATCTGTTTTATTATTACAATAAATAAATACATTGAATTGAATATCCTCGACTGGGTTTCGAACCCGCGACCTCCGGATTACCAGACGAGGCGACGCGACGCTGGAACCACCGGGCTACCGACACAGACAACTCCTCTGGCGACACAGACAACGCTATCAACAAAACAAGGGAAACAATTCCCTTAGTGTGGATAGCTATGGCAATTGTCAACATACATCGTACATACATAATGATAGAAATCTTATTAGGTAGGTACAGTGTACACAGATGGTAAGCGAATATAACATATCATTTTTCTTACTAA
>CM044962.1:33005794-33256786 GCA_024516035.1 Bactericera cockerelli | reverse complement strand
CTTTGGATTACATATTGGATTACCCCCGTAGCTGTAAAATCGTCGGATTTTCTCGCATCGAACCACGAACCGCAGACCCCAAGTCAGTCAGCAGAGCAGAAACCAGTCTCAGTCAGCAGGGCAGAGCAGAGCAAGGACCTGGAACAATAGCTTCTCATACCTCACACGGAGCAGTTACCGAGTACCTACCCACCTCAATGTTGTTGATTCTGCTGGCACTGTAAGATAATATTTTTCCTTTCACTTTTACTGTTCAAGGGTTTAATCTTTCTCACTATTGTTTACAATTACACTACACATCCTCACCTTCTTATCTCTTTACTATAATCCTTACTCTAGGTACATAATAATATTACCTACTATCTATTATTTTTACATAGAATTTATCTATTCAAAACGGACTCAGACGTTGAGTCTACCTTGTCTGAATCTACCAGAGAATCAGACACAGAATATTCATACGATCCCTTGTTAGAAGACGATCTTCTAGGTATTTTTAGAAAACTCACAATGGCTCCTCCGGAACTCAAATCTGAACACCTAAAAATGGTGCCCGTATTTTCGGGCGAGGTCGAGCTGCTATCGGAATTCATTTCGATATGTGAGACCATGGTAAAGCATTTCTATGATGAAGCAAATGCTGACAATTTTCAAAACATCTTTTTGATGTCTTCGCTTCGCTCTAAAATTAAAGGCGAAGCAAAGCTCAATTTAAGTTCTTACAATATTACTAATTGGAGGGACTTAAAAACAGCTCTCCTGAGTACATACGGCGATAAGCGTGACTGCTACACGCTTACAGTCGAAATGTGTGGTTTAACACAAACGAAAAACGAGTCACCCTTTGAATTTCACAGCAAAATTCAAAAATACATTAACCTTCACTCTAGTTTCATGGATACCCATGAAATGTCAACACAAAACGACGTAAGAGATTACGTTTCGAAACTTGGTTTGAGGACTTTCCTCAGAGGTTTAAAGGAGCCCTTAGGTGCTCTCATGAGAACAAAAAATCCGAGAGATCTTGGCGAAGCTCTCAACATACTCACAAACGACTTTCAAATTGACGCGGTGAAAAAACCGTATGAAAACAACAACAATTATAATTCGAACTATAACAGAAACAAACCATATTCTACAAATACCACAGAAAAATACATACCCCCTCACATGCAAAACAAAAATAATCACAATAACTCTACTTCAGGTAGTGGACTTTTCAATCCATTTCGTAATAACAATTCTCAACAAAATATCAACAAACCGCAGAGTGGGATGAACAAGAATCAAGGAAACAACAATACAAACGTTTGGAACAGATCTACACCCGGGCCTTCTTATAGACCGACACCCATGTCCGCTATGACAACAAATCCCCGACTTAACAATCTGGAAATGACCCAAGAAAATTACGAGTCAATCGAAGACTCAAACCCCATAAATGAATATGGGAATCAACCAAACGACACAGACGAGGTCCAGGATTTTCGAGAAGAAGCCTCGGACCAGTAACTCTATTGAAATTGACAAACAACGACAATTACTTACCATTTCTAATCATACCGGGACTTAATTTGAAAATGCTTATTGACACTGGTAGTACAAAATCTTTTATAAATCCAGAAACAGCCCAAAAATTTTTCAAAAACAAAATAAAATATGATCCATTCGAAATTAATACTGCTCATGGACGTTCGCGAGAAAAATATAGCATCTCGATTCCGTTTCCCAAAATTTTCAAAATGACGGGCACAATGAAGCTACATCTCTTTAAATTTCATGACTTTTTCGATTGCCTCTTGGGAATGGACAATCTTATGGCCCTTAGTATGGTAGTTGACTTGAAAAATAATCTGCTTCGATCGCCAACGACCGACATAACTATCCATCACAGAGACACAGTTACCCAGGTAAACCACATCATACTCGAACCACGACAGGAACAGATCGTAACTATAGATGTTATGAATATTCAAAACGGAGATTGTTTGATCCCACACAAAATATTTGGTTCGGCTTATATACCTGAAGGTATACTTAGAGTCAAAGACAGTAAGGCAATATGTACACTTGTTAATGACACGGAATTACAAACGAAAGTTTTGTTACACCCTGTAGAAGTTTCATCTCTTCAAAATTTCGAACAAACATCCACATACAATAACTTGAACAACGCTCAACTGACAAATTCAGAATTTGATTTCAATAGGATTAGAATGGACCACATGAACACAGAGGAAAAGGACGGAATTCAAAAACTAATAAATAATTACTCAGAAATTTTCCATACAGACACTAAGAATCTTACATTTACGAACGCCGTAAAACACACTATACGAACAACGGACGACGTACCAGTGTATACGAAAACATACCGATATCCGCATGTCCACAAAGCTGAAGTTCAACAACAAATTCAAAAAATGTTAGAGGATGATATTATTCGCCCCTCCCATTCCCCTTGGTCCTCCCCACTTTGGATAGTTCCTAAGAAACTCGACGCTTCAGGTAAGAGAAAGTGGAGAATCGTAATAGATTACAGGAAACTGAACGAGAAGACTATTGGGGACCGCTACCCCCTCCCTTGCATAAATTCGCTCCTAGATCGTCTTGGTCGCTCTCATTATTTCAGCACCCTAGACTTAGCATCGGGATTCTATCAAATAGAAATAGACGAAAGTAGTATCCCCAAAACAGCTTTCAACACTGAACACGGGCACTACGAATTCCTGCGTATGCCCATGGGCCTAAAAAACGCACCTGCTACTTTTCAGAGAGTAATGGAAAAACTACTGCGAGGTCTAATTAACGTAGTATGTGTTGTGTACCTCGACGACATCTTGGTTTTTGGCACTTCCCTTCAGGAACATTTAAGTAACCTTTCCTTGGTATTCGATAGATTAAAAAATGCTAACTTGAAAATTCAACTAGACAAGTGTGAGTTCTTGAAAAAGGACGTTGACTTCCTTGGTCACGTTATCACACCCGAAGGTGTCAAGCCCAACCCCAACAAAATTAGAGCTATAGAAAACTTCCCCATCCCGAAGACCACAAGACAGATTAAAAGCTTTCTTGGACTTTTAAGCTACTATCGTAAAGTCATAAAAGACTTTGCAAGTTTAACAAAACCATTAACTAAACGGTTGAAGAAAAATGCAAAAATAAATATAACCGACCCCGATTATCAAGAATGCTTTGAACTTTGTAAAAATTTGTTGACAAACGAACCAATACTCCAATACCCAGACTTTAGCAAACCTTTCATTTTGACAACCGATGCGAGCAACGTTGCTCTCGGTGCAGTGTTATCTCAGGGACCCATAGGCAGTGATCGACCTGTTGCCTATGCAAGCAGAACGTTGAATGACAGTGAATGCAACTACTCGACAATCGAAAAGGAACTACTAGCCATTGTATGGGCAGTAAAATATTTTAGGCCTTACCTATACGGACAAAAATTCAAAATTTTCACAGATCATAGGCCTCTCCAGTGGCTCTTCTCTCTTAAAGAGCCAAGTTCTAAATTGATACGTTGGAGACTAAAACTTGAGGAATACGACTATGACATAGTTTACAAAAAAGGTTCACAAAATACAAATGCGGACACCCTTTCAAGAGTTGAACTAAACATGAACGAAACCAACTCACCCGTACAACCAGTACTAGACGACGACTTACTTTCTATGTTACCGGAACCGGACTTAGAACAGGACATATTAGACCTTGATGCGTTCGTTGCAGACGCATATGCTCACTTACTAAGAGAAGATCCTGTCACTCAAGAACTTCCCCCAACTGTTGACGTCGCTGTACCCCCAGTCCCCATCACCTACGAGGCCGCTACACCTTCAGAACACATCACCAATGTCGCCCCTGCACCTCAAGATATCACCGAACAGGCAGAAGAAGAAGATATAAATACTATCCACTCCAACCTGGAACACCCTCTCATAGGTATACCTATCTTTGACGGTCCAATTAATTTGGGAAAGAATCAATTAATCCTTTCCATTTCACATTTAGCCCACCCTAACCCACTCAAATCACTAAAAATCATTCACAGAGACAAAGAAAGACGAATTTACGAGTTTTCACCTGAAAATCTCTTAGGACAACTAACTGAGTTCTTAAAAACACACATTGCACCAAAAGTCAAATACCACGTATTCTTTAAAACTGAGAGCTTATACGAGGAACTATCGAGAACTTTACAGACTTACTTTAAAAATTCACAAATAAATCTTATCAAATGCACTAAGATGCTAACTGACGTGACTGAAGAAAACAAGAAAACTGACATTATAAAAAAGTTTCATGACGGAAAAACTAACCATAGGGGTATGGACGAAACTACCAGACAAATTAAAGAACACTACTACTGGCCCAACATTGCTAAACATGTACAAGACTATATTAATAACTGTGAAATATGCCAAAAGACCAAGTACGACCGCAACCCCTTGAAACTGACATACAACATCACACCCACTGCATTAAAACCGTTTGATGTCCTACACATAGACACCATTTCTCTTGAAAAATCCAAATTTCTAACGCTTATTGACCCCTTTTCTAAATTTGCACAAGCCTACTTGCTTCGTTCTGCTCAAGCAACTGAAATCGCGAGTAAACTCTTGGAAAGTTTTGCTCACCACGGCGTTCCTAGCCTAATTATATCAGATAATGGAGGCGAATTTAAAAACTCAGTAATAAAAGAACTCCTTTCTCTTCACAAGATTAATATCCATTTCACCTCCTCCCAGCATCCTGAGTCCAATGGAGTAATAGAACGTTTTCACTCGACATTAATAGAGCACATACGATTATTCAACAATCGCGAAGAGTTCAAAAACGATTCCTTGTCCTTAAAGTAAAATACGCGGTCATTGCTTATAACCACACAAGTCATTCTGTCACAAAACACAAACCTATAGAAGTGATCACAGGGCATTTTGAACCGTCCGACATAACGGACATTGACACAGAACAACTAATAACCTCAAACTACGTGGCACATCATAAAGAGAAAACAAAATTTTTGTTTGAAGAAATAAGAGAAAAAATTTCTCAAAATAAAGAGAAAATCACTTCACATAAAAATCAGGGGAGAGAAGCTCTTCCTGAAATCCCGCAAGAAGTTTGGGTCAGAAACAAGCAAATACAAAGCAAAACGCAAAACAAATACAAACAAGAAAACATTGAAAATATTGATAAAGGTCTGAAAACAGCAAAAATTATACCCACCCACCACAACACTACAGAGAAAATTCATCTGTCAAACATTAAACGTCCGCCCAAAAATGTTTCAGGTGCCTCATCTGCACAGCAACAAGTGCAGAATTCAGACTCCGCAATATAACCGAAAATCTCGGAATCCTACCAATTAACCTTGGCAAAGCAAAATTACAAAGAAGCACTCATACAGAATGTACATAACACTATACCTTTAGAAATAAGTAGTATTTTAGAACTCCAAAAGATCTTAGATGTAAGCTGCAAAATTGAAAACTCAAAAATTATTTACTTCCTATCTTTTCCTATTAATTATGACCAACAATATGACCTAATTTACCTTAAGTCTATCCCATCTTCAAGTGAATTAGGATTTACTACAGTTATACCGAAAGTTCACTACTTCCTGAAATCAGAAAAATCCCTTAAACCTTTGAACAATATCTGTGAATTGGGAAAACCTTATCAGTGCTTTCAGAGAAATGTCAATAATAATCTGAAAGAGTGTGAAAGGCAAATACTTCAAAATGAAAAGCCTGAGTCATGTACACACATAACGCTAGAAATTCAAGAAAACTATGTTGATTATATTCCCCAAATAAATATGTTTATTATTGTTTTTCCTTTCAGTGAAACCATAAAACTAGAATTAGAAAATGAAATTGAAATAAAAGAATTAAAAGGCATATTTCTAATTGAATCAAACAAAGGAAACCTTATATTTAGGAATGAAATCTTAAACTTTTCATCCAAGACCTCAGGAAAACCTACAATCCTGGAAAATGTTAATGTCAAATTTGGTTCAGAAAAATTATCTGATTTCAAAATAAGGATTCATGATTTAAATTTAGATGACATTAAGCTAAACCAACTGACTCCAGCAAATAGAGATGTT
The DNA here is from genome assembly GCA_024516035.1 of Bactericera cockerelli. NCBI lineage: Eukaryota > Metazoa > Arthropoda > Insecta > Hemiptera > Triozidae > Bactericera > Bactericera cockerelli. Next base: position 33,250,659 of record CM044962.1, on the reverse strand, counting down.
CAATCTTTAGACAATTCATTGAACCCTTGGAAAATACTAATGTGTATTACTCTCTCTGTATCCATTTCATCACTGATACTGATAATTAGGAAATCTAATCTATATTTACAGATACTACATCTATTTAAGAAACGTGAACCAGAAAATGTTCTTCCACAAATTAGCATGTAACTCTTCAACAAATCTGGGAATCAATCCCAATCCTTCCCTCCCAGGGGATGCAAAGTTCTAAGGGTGGAGGAGTTACAGCCACCATAAATGCTGACTGTATTAAAAAATCAGCTATTGTCCTTCTGACAATAGCCATTGGTAGGATCCGACGGGCAGATTGATTCAGGACTTGCATCGAGCATTGTCGCTGATCGATAATTTAAATTTCCGATCTATTTAATTCACATTTTATTAATTAAGTATTTTATTATTTCATAATTATATTATTTTCTTTTAAATGTTCTAATAATATTCTTTCATTCATTTTGATATGTCAATTGCATATTTAAAAATATAATTAAGTTTCATTTTTTCGATATTAAGTATTTTTTGAGACTTTGTCATTTTCAGTTTTTGGAAAATAAACTTTTTTTAAAAACACAAGTGGGAGATCCCCACTTATATCTTATATGTTCTGCTAATAAAGAGTTTCTAAATAAATAAATAAGAATTAGGTAGTTTAGGAAGAATTAGGTCCCCATGCATGCGCTGACTCACTCGGCCACGGTGACTACAAGATCCTGAGTTACGTAACTGCCACTCTGTCTACCACATAGCCTCGGTACAGATAACGTAGATATCTACTATCTATCCCAGCAGTAATATCTACTATCCATCTCAGCAGTAATCGGAGCCCCTAGCTCTGGTGATTGAGGTATAAAATTACATGACTTATCATGTATTTATGTTCAATAATAATCAGTAAATATGTGTAGATATACTTGTATGTACGATTTTATTTGTGGTGAAACCCAAGGACACTTCACAATTTTTGTGGAGAGCGCAGCATTACTAAGATCCTACTGATATTTTTTTTTTTTTTTTTTTTTTAATGGGATTCTTTCATCCCGCGTCAAAAATATATAAACTATGGCACCTATCTCTTCCTGAGATTTTATCCATGATGTGAATTTTTTATCCATGATTTGAATTTTTTATCCATGATTTGAATTATTTTTTTCGAATTCTATTACATTAATTACTTTTTATACTCTGGTAATGCCGCCACTGGTCGCTACTCATACAAGTAACTAGGTACTCATTTTTCCTCACATGGTATGAGTGGACCCCGAACATCCAAGTACAGAGCAGAAAAATAGGCTGCCCCGCTGGGGATCGAACCCAGGTCACCGTGCGTGCAATGCCTAGCGCGCTAACTCACTCTGCCACGGTGACACACCAGGTTAAGTATACTATTTGTACATACATGCAGCCCAAAAGGTAACAGATATCGAAATTTTAATGAGAATCGACCCCCCCAAAAACCATTATCGCTTTGCCCAGAATTTTTTTAAAAAGTTCCAAAAGGCATGGCTGTCCAGCAGTACGGCCATGCCTTCGTTTATTTGAAATTTAATCCCATTGCGAAGTACGGAGAAAACGGCTAGTATTTTATGTTATCAAAAAAGAACTCTTAGAATCCTGTCTCTCAGATTTCAAGGTCGCAGAATCAGGACTTGATTCTGACCGTGAATCAATACGAGAGCGTGTGTGACTGAGAAGTTCGTCTTGCAAGATCACCGCGGATCGAACCCGTGACCTTTCGCTTAGAAGGACGAACTGGTAACCGCCAGGAGGAAATGCGACACATCTCGTCAGATCGAGTTCTCAGTGATGAAATCATTGTAACCGAAGTATGCGGGGTAAGGTTACATAGGTCAATTATCGTTGTCTGATTATAACTGATTGGGGCATAGGTATCTTGTAACAAACTTCATTTTTTTAACTTCAATGATAGGGAAGGTTTTTTATGATAGGTATCTATGTTTCTATGTACATTATAGATACATACATGCATATGTTCTTCTAGCAAGCGGAGATGTCCCGTTGAATAATACACCAGTTCTCGTTTGATCACAGAAGTTAACCACCTTCCAGCGTGGTGAGGACATGGATTGGTGACCCTTCTGGTTTCGAAATTATGGCAATGCACACTCTGCTGGCTGGCTGACTATTCCCGGTTTTTGCAAAGTTTTTATATTTTTGTTTTACAACTAGGTCAGATAATAATAATAATTGTCGAGAACTGAAGAACCTCTCCTGCATAGGAAATAGCATACACTGCCTCAATAGAAAATGGCGGACACCATACTAATAGCATCTGGTGTTTGCCATGTCCTACTGAGGCAGTGCTTCACTTGAGATGCCTAGAGTGCAGTGGGAGTTCCTTATCTGTTTATTGTTTTTAAATCTATGGCTGGTATACAGAGAGACGTTTTTTTATCCCTATAAGGTAGTCCCGAGCTTGCTATAGGGAATACTTCGACCTTGACAAATATTACAATCATCTGAAAGCGCATGCGTACAGGCGCTTAAACAAACGTCTCTGCATAACAAAATCAGCTGAAGGGACAAATGACCCAGGCATCCCTACAGTGAGGACTCTGCATACCAACCTATGGGTACCGCAAAGTATATTGCATTCAACACAACCAAATTGACAACACTGCCCTATCATCCTGATCCCGCAAAGTTTATTGGGTCACTGCTGCACCAAGGCAGTTGGACGAAAAGAGTGGTTGGCCTCAGGTTAGGTAACGCACCCAGGGTCAATTGCACACAACATGTAGGTATGTTGTACATTACCAAGAGGTTCCTAAACTATGCAATGGTTCCCTTGGTGCCTAAGGACTAAGCTGTTGAAACACGCAGCTACTGACAGGGAGCTGTTCTGATGAACCTGAGATGTAATGCCTATTGAGATCAATTCCAATAGGGGACTTAGAGGGGTACCTTTCCAGCTAGTTTGATTAAATTAGAGAGGTTAGTTGATGGCATAGATATTCAGAACTATTAGCTGCTGATGATAGCAAAAATGGGATTGGAGAAATGAGAAGTTTTTTCTATGAAAATCAGTGCATACATTACATATTTATTAAGTTACTACAAGTAAAATATCGCGTCCATAGATATTCGGGACTTGGGCATTGTCCAAGTCCAGGGGCCAGGGACCAAATTTGGGAAACGCTGTTTTACTATACTTCCATACGATTTAATACAACATGGATTAAAACCTACATAAATAGGTATACATACACTACAAAGTATATTATCATAGCATGGCTGAGGAGTTTGAGAAATTCCTTGTGTCTGAACAAGGCCAGAATGAGTCATTCAGTCATTGGGTGACATACTCCTGTCAGATACTATGTCTACTAAGATAATACGATAGTAGTATCAGTTATTTAATATATAGAACCATTTTATTTATATACTTAAATGTACATATATTATATACAATAAATAGGTCAGTTGCAGTCTAATATTTAACACCTTTTTTATGTAAAATATTTATTTAAAAGTACATAAAACAATAATAAAATTATAGATTGTAGACTTCTACAAACTCAGCTGAGGGAAGAGCCGAAAGCATACTTGCTGCATTCCCCCTCTGCACCACCAGGCTGAGACGCTGTTTCAGGTGGATTTTTGATCTGGGATCCCTGAATCAAACCTTTTTTATGTGTTTAACATCGCTTTCAACGGCATGGTCATATGACAACAGGGGTGTTAGCACCCATTCGCAGGAAACTGACAAACCTGCTACCCACATTGACCTCACCCAGACTGGGTTGGGCCAGAATGCCAACATCACAAAGTCTTTACCTCGCTGGATGTTGCTTAACTTCAGTGATCTAGTGAGAACTGGTGCATTCAGCGCACCAATGACCTTATGAAACCTTATTTGTAATACTCCTAGCCCCTGAATAAGACAGGCGCTAGGAGTTTTTAACTATTGTATTGTTAGGGCCAAATTATAAACTTAAAATTCCAACAAAGTTAAGGGACTGCCCTTAAGTCAGAATTTCTAACCATCACAGCATGGATGGTTCCCTTATCCACATTACATAATTATAATGTGCCATCCATTCCTTATCCTTGTTGTAATAGAATTTCATAACTTGGCCCTCAATATGTACTTAACATGTAGGATATATATGTGTAGCATTATTGAGTGTTCAAAAAAGTTTCTGGAGTTACAATGATAGTTCCATGTTCTTGGGTGAATCTTGTAAAGCATATAAATCCTCATACTATTTGGTCACATTCAAAGCAAAAAAACTTTCGCAAATGTTATCTACAACAAACTGAAGTTCCATCATTTTTTAGGCACATGGAATTTTACAGAGTTATGAGGAAAAATGGCAAGTGGTCTGATTTTTAAGTAGATCAATATGTATTGAGGTCCAGTTTCTAGACCAGTTAAGAATGAAACATGAGAGCAAGAGAGAGAGAGAGAGATACTCATCTCTATTAATAGTAGATGTAGTGGGAGAGCATACATATGGTATTACAATGAAGTGATGTAATGTCCAAGGCTGATCTCATTCATAGGAATTTATCTTCTAGCTATAAGCCAGATACAACTTGAAAACTAGGGGCAGAAATAGACATTTTTAAATACCACTGTGCATCTAAGTCTAGGGGCAAAATTAATGGACCAATAATTCTATAACTCAAAATTATTGCTAAGCTTCATTTTTCCCTATCTTACATTGTACACAATCCATGACTTATTGCCACAGAGGTATTACAAAAACGTCTATTAACTTTGGGAAAACTAAGGATTAGTTATACTCATGACTTAAGATATCTTTTTTTTTGTATCAATTTGCCTTGGATCTGCTAGAGATACTACATTCCTACAGTGTGTTGACAAAGTCCAGCAATAGATGATTAACACTTAAAAATTCAAACCATTAGGTAATAAATTGAATGTAGATGTTTGTTTTATTTTAATTTTAAATAACATAAGCAGATGCCATTTGCTGGAATATAAAAGATCTCATTACATAAAGTGAAAATTGATAATAGGTATATGAAGATACAATCAATGAGATAAAAATAAAACATTTTCCTCACAAGGTATGAGTTGACCCAAACACCCAAAGTACTATTGCAAAAAGTTCAGACCCCGCTCAGATTTGAACCCAGATCACCATGCATGCAAGACTACACCCCTTGACCATGGTGACTACTAATAACACGTCCCTACCTTACGCAATTTTCTTTTTCGAAAGAGAAGTTATGAAATTAATGCATTTAAGAACTTACCAGTAGGTGTTGACTTGATCACATCATATCCATCGGGCACAAATTCACCAAGTGTTGGGAATATAACCGCTAGATCTGTTATCGGGGCATCATTGTGATTGGACTTGTAGTGGCTGTGCTCTGAAGTTTCTTCTACCCAGTCGTCCTGGTTATCGGGTAGTCCACACAGGACAAAGTAGTCGGCTACTCTGCGGTCATCCATGCCTATAGTGTTATGTGAAAAGTATGCACATTTCTATCTGTATTTTATGTTTGGTAGGTATTTTATAATTTAAATAATATATTTATAATCAAAAACTAATTTGTGAAATAATGATTACTTTAACTTATCAAATTATTACAAAAACCATTACTTTTGAGTGATTCTTTACATTTAGCACAGCTGAATTATCCTCAATTTAGTCAAATTTGGTCCATAGAAATACATGGAGTTAAATGAAAAAAAAAAAATGTTTGAATAATTCTGCCAGTGAGTGTAGTAAATATAGGACAAGGAAAGTAAAAACTCAAGAAATCAATAGAATAATATATTATTTTAACAATTCCAAATAGGTTATTCAGGATGTGATCCAAGAAATTTATAAATTTAATGTACTTGAGCTGACAAAATATATCTTCTAGAGAGTTGGTCAACAATTAATTTTAGAAGTTATCAGCTGGTTAAAAAGCATCACCAATTAAAATATTTGGGCAGCAAGTTACAAGGAGTGAAACTAAAATCAATTTATTAAATTGTTATCAATTACCTCTCATTGTATCATAATCTGTGTTATTTTAAGTGCCATGTTAACTTATCCAAAAAATAACCATAAACACTCAACCTAGGTCTGTCTTTACAGAGCAGATAAATCATCTATTTTAAGGGGTTCATTTACCAGCAGCACAGAATTTTTGCTCTCTAAAGTTGGATGACTTGGGTCCACTTGTATCTTTATTATTAAAAATCCAGTGCAGAGTGCTAATCAATTAATTTTGACACAGGTAATATGTTTTTTTATTTTTATTTTATTTTTTAAATAATAATACAAGCTCTCTGGTTAATTGGTTCAAAAACAGACAGAAAAAATGATAGCTACAAACAAGAATTTAGAATTATCCAATATAGTTTTAATGTTGGTCAAAGCAACATAAACTAATAATGGACTTAGCAATGCCCAATCAGTGACAAAGCTACCAACATTCAAATTTCAACTGCTGGATAGAGGCTTAATCAGTCAGTGAGACCATAATTGAGACAGTTGTGTCAGACTTTGCATTAGGGTCAAAGAAAACCACAATATACACACAGCCAGAACATGAGAACATGGAGTTGGACTGGCACACTGCTAAGGGACATCCCCAATAAATTACTTAAGAATAATATGGTAAAAACTACCAAATTAAATTGGTATCCTAGTTTAAATAATTATTATTTCTAGTAAGTTGTGTATTAACAAAACATGAAACACACGCTCATTACACAGTGTGATGATAATTATATGCTTTGGTTAAGAAAATTATTTGAATTCCTGTCTTTTCAGTGTGTTTTTATCAGCATGAGACGACCTACTGATTGTAAAGGTTAGTCAATTTAAGTTTTACCTTGAAAATTAATAAGTTTAACAACTTGAGTATAAGGTAAGGTATGTGTATTACAACAGAAAAATACTTAATATGAATGATGGTGATGGTCAGAATGAAAATCACTTTCTGTCACTTTGTTCTCTGAATATTATTGTTATCATAAATTATTTAGATACCTTCAATGAATTAAAATAAAATTAATGTTGCAATGAATAGTAAAAATAAATTTTACATGCAAAGCAAACCAGTAGGTATTCACTTTACTCACAAGTTTAAAATTAAAATTTAATTAAAAAAAAATAAATTAAAAATAAACAAGTAAACCACAACTTCAACTTCAAAAAAACTTTAATTTGAAATTTGAAAATTCGTTCGATTAGTACAATCGATTGAACCTGAGTTCGATAGTTTTCAACACAAAACTATCGAACCTAGGAATAAATTTTTTAGGGTTAAATAAAACCCTCATCAAGCCAAGTGCCGTGCAATGGTAAGATCATTTTTTTTTTTTTTAATTTACTGAATGCACATCCATTTTTATAACACGCGGACCTGGTTTAAATTACATAATGTACCTACCTAAACTATAAAACTAAAGATAAAATTATAGTATACACTTAAATAAAATTCAAGAACATCTTACAAACCCTACATCGCTGTCTCTATTGCCTATAGTTTGTGTATCCTCTGCATAGGCAAAAATTCTCCTATATTACAACGGTTTGATTTCAGCTTAAAAGTAAGGTGTACCTATTTCTACAGTTGACTCTGAGGGTGGTATGCAGAGTCCTGTAGGGATGCCTGGGTCATGAGTCCCTTCAGCTGATTTTGTTATGCAGAGACGTTAGTTTGAAGCGCCTGTGCGCATGCGCATTCAGATGTTTTTTTAATTATAAAGTAATTTCCGTAGAAATAACTTGGTCGGCCGGCGGCCATCGGGCAATTTTTTTTTTTTTTTTTTTTTTTTTTTTGGCCAAAAGCAAGAAGATCTAGGGTACCCGTTTGTGATTTGATCCGTGTTCGCCAATTCGAAAAATAATCAAATATCTAATCCAACTAAAGTAAGGAAATGTTCCCAAACACTTTACTTAGGCTGGTATGCACAGACGATTTAGTAATCCCTATAGGGTTCACTGTAGGGTGGTCCCGATCTTGCTATAGGGAATACTTCGACCTTGACAATTATTTATTAAAGAAACATCTGAATGCACGTGCGCACAGACGCTTTAAACAAACGTCTCTGAATAACAAAATCAGCTGAAGGGACAAATGACCCAGGCATCCCTACAGTGAGGACTCTGCATACAACCCTTAGCTTTGATTACCGTACAGTCACTTGAATTTCCGTACATCCAATTTCAAATGCCGTATTTTCTTTCTAACCAAATTGGATGTAACGGCAATAAAATGAACAAACTGGAAGCAAGTCATTTTTCTTTTAGTAGAGGAAAAATCTTACTTCCAGTTCTTTCATAGGTTAAGTCCATTGTTTATCTTTGAAAGTACTGGAAATTTTAGGGGTATTTTTCTTTTGAATAGATAAAAAGTTTCTGGTTCGATATTTCCAAATATTTCCATTTTATTCCAAGGTCAACTTCACCACATTTGTATAAGAAAAATGCGTTTCGATACTTTTAAAAATAAACAATGGACTTAACCAATAAAAGAACCTTAACTTAACCTGGAAGCAAGAATTTCCTCTTCCAAAAGAAAAATGACTTGCTTCTAGTTTATTTCATTTTATTCCAGTTGCATCCACTTTGGTTAGAATGAAAAATACGGCTTTCTCTATCCAAAAGAAAAATACCCCTAAAGCCTCACTTTTCTTATCATTCCTCCACCATTTTTGTACCTCAGTGACATTTCATCTCGTTTTTAGCTCGTTGAAAAACATTAGAAGATTTTTTTTTAATTTTACAGCTTTCTCAAAATCTCTCAAAGTGTGGCTAATTTAAGTTTGAAAAGGTGAGTTTTTATCTACAGATATGTTTGTATAAGGGTCTTATTGGAGTTCTTAATGCAAGAAAATCTTCTACTCTTTCCAATAAACCAGAAACTTCCACTTGAATCCATGTCCTAGACATTTGTGAAGCAATGTTTACATCTCTGATCCCACCTCTGTTTTCAGGCTTGACTCAGGTTCTTAATAGAAATTGTATCCTTCATGTTTTATAGTTCAATATCATATCAGTCTTACCTTCAGTTTTCATAGCATGGAGAAAAGATGAAGCCAACTTCTATTTCAGAGTGTTTAATGTTCTAAAATATATTTTTTCAAGTTGGTCGGAGGTCTCCAAACAAGACCCAAGCCCAAGTGCACAGTTGCTAATGAACAGATTATTTAAATCAACTCTTTACACAATGTAATGGCTGTGCTTAATGTGCTGGGGCCCTAAAACCGGGAAGACCTGGTATGGAATACAATCTAAACTTACAATTGTATAAACACGTTAAAAATAGACTAGGTAGACAAGTCATGTTGAAGTATACGTCTATCAAACTTGTTTATGTGTCCAAGTGTTGGTTATGTAGACCAGGCAAGTCTAGTAGGAAAAAAATTGGGGTGATGCCAGCAATTGTTTGTTATAATAGTAGAAATTTGTAATGGTTTTTATTGTGAGAAAGCTAGTACTTAAAAAAACCATCTTTTTGTTTGACAGTCCTGCAGCTCCTTACCATCAACCACACCTGATGAAGACATATCAAACTATTCAGTTTTTTATTTATTTTACAAGACAATTTTACATTGTATGACCATAGAGGGCCACTGGGCAAAACCAGCTATTCTGGGATGTCTACAGCTCTGAGAAACAAAAATTTAATACCATGAAGACAAATTATATAATATCTTTTTTTTGCTAACTATTAGGTGTCCCTGTACCTTATTTCTTGGAGTAGAGATCAAGAAGTAACTACTTCATGTACAACTGTTATTACCATCAATTGAAATGTTTTATGTTATTATTATATAAATGTTTATGAGGAGGACAAAATGTACAGTATAAAATAAAGAAAAAAAAATAAATGTTAAAATAGTTTGAAAAAATAAAAAATGATACCAATGTCCTATCTAAAAGGCAGGGTTATTGCCTGTGGCATTCTTCTAAACCCAACCAATATACATACACCTATAGTCAGGTTTATTTACTCACTTGCTGTTATTGCATATGAGTCAATGTATTTTCTTGTGGATTAAATCAGACACAATTTGATAGTCTAGTTTTATTGTACTATAAGTAACATTCCCATTTGTTGTATTGCACTTGTTTTTATCATTTGGTATCTTATGTATTTTTTAGAAGCTTTAATAATGGATCAGTTGAAAATTGCCAGCCTCCATGGCATAACGGTTGAGACTACTGCCTGTAGTCTAGAGATCCTGACTGTTCCCTCGAAACACCTGGGTAGGGCTGGCATTTCCAGCCTTATCCAGTAAAAATTAAAGCTACCCAATGTGGGTAGCTGGTACAATTCCCAGTAAATGGAGGGTAAAACCCTTGTCCTGATTATATATCTCAATCAGGATGTTAAAACCAAATAGAATCAACTGGTCACAATAGATTTACCTAATTAGTTTGCAGTGTTAATTGTTAGGGTTTCGCTAAAAACCCTGTAACCAGATCAGATAATAGTAATAATAAAAGACACATTTGTAGTCTAATGTACTTTATCTGCTACAGTTTTATAGTAATGTTTTATTTTAAACAATAATACTATATTACAAGATTTCTCTCTGTCTTTCTAACAAAGCTTTTTTCTTTTTCACACAGGAAAATGAGTAGTTCCGAAGAAGTCTCCTGGATCTCATGGTTCTGTGGACTCCGGGGAAATGAGTTTTTCTGTGAAGTTGACGAGGACTACATCCAGGACAAGTTCAATCTAACTGGCTTGAATGAACAGGTGCCACACTACAGACAAGCTCTGGACATGATCCTTGATCTTGAACCTGGTAAGTTTATTGTAAAAGTAGAATAATATAAATCTCCCCTAAATTTAATGTATTCTAACGTCTTTGTTTCACTCATATAATTTTATAGATTAAGTTCTTCTAAAGTAGTAATGAACCTCATACAAGCTAATCCAACAGGACTTTATCTAAGTTGTTCTGTGTTTAAATATCATTAGCGTGTTGTCATAATCTACTCAATTAATTGAAAAACAAATTATTATTGATGAGAGTAGGAAATAAAGGCATTTATTATGTTCTTGTTGTAGACAGCTTGGCTACAGCTGGAGGGATGAGTGATGGTCTCCAGCCAACTTTATTTCAAAGTTGGTTTGTCCTGAACCGCATATTTCTCCGTGCGATCAACCATCACAAGGACTTGGGCTTTTCTTCATAAGCCATTAAATCTTTAGGAAACTGTAAGCTAGCCTGGCTTGTAAGGGTTGCCTAGTCTGTTCTCTGTTTATAGTCCTCTAGTGAGACACTGGTCTTCTCCCTGTTTAACATCCCCAGCCAGACTCATGGTTTCTTTCTTGCATGGTTATTGTCTGTTAACAGATGAACAAGTTAGCCAAAAGACCAACAGTATAAGTAGACAAGACATTTAGCCTGTATTTTTTTATGCCTTTGCAGATGATGAACTGGAAGACAACCCCAACCAATCTGATCTTATTGAACAAGCCTCAGAAATGTTATATGGTTTGATACATGCCAGGTATATACTCACTAACCGAGGCATTGGACAGATGATTGAGAAATATCAGACTGGAGATTTTGGTCACTGTCCCAGGGTCTACTGTGAAAGTCAGCCCATGCTACCCATAGGTAATTTCTTTTACTATCAATTACCATATAATAATATTGAAAGTTTTTATACCTACTGTATTACCTACCACCCAATATTTACTTTTATTGTTTCTTTAGCACTGAGTTATTTACATTGGACAAAATTTGGGACTTGAATCCTCCATGTACTGGAAAATCAGATTGACCTCTTGTTCTGTATCAACCAGAAAGAAAAATATCCAGCAGTTTTGTCTGTAAATGAATATTGTCCAAAAGTAGAATGATTTTTTAAATGTCCATATGTTTTCTTATATAAATTTATTACCTTAGGCTTGTCTGATGTTCCGGGAGAAGCTATGGTCAAGTCCTACTGTCCCAAATGTATGGATGTGTACACACCCAAATCCTCACGTCACCACCACACTGACGGTGCATATTTCGGCACTGGCTTCCCTCACATGCTGTTCATGGTCCACCCTGAGTACCGACCCAAGCGTCCCATCAACCAATTTGTTCCCAGGTAAGAAAATGTTCTACTGGAAACCTTTTGGCTGTGGAGGAGACCAGTAAAGAGATTGCCATAGGCAATAACCCCGCCCTTTAGTTAGGACAAATGTTTTATATATTTTTTCTACTCTTTTTCATTTTTATTGTTTATTGTTTCATTGTTAAAATAATTATTTGTATTGTAAATATGTTCATTCATATCTAATAAAGTGTGTAATAATATCCCCGGTCGGAGCAGATTTTTCTCACAGAAAATTCTTTTCCCTCCATACATGTAAGGCTGGCATTTCCGGCCCTACCCAGGCTGGGTGAGGTTAATGTGGGTAACTGGTACAGTTCCCAGCGAATGGAGGGTAAAACCCCGTCCTAATCCAGGACGTTAAATCAAATAAAATTGTTGGCGTTAGGAAGGGCATCCAGCCGTAAAAAATGTGCCAAAACCAACCAACCTCAACCATGAGGTTGAACAACGTCGACCCTGCTCAAGCGGGATAAGACAGAGTAAAAGAAGAAAGTGTGTAATAATAATAATAATACATTCCTAACTGAGAGCTACCTGGTTGTCAGTTGAAAATGCTTTATAGATTTAAAATTGGTCCGTGCAAGTAATATTACAATATTTGATTATTAGTATATTATGCTTTATTAGGTAGAACAAAATTATGTACAGTAAAATACAATGAAATTATAAAGAAAAATTAAATAGATTGAGCAAAGAAACAAAAAGAAAAAAGAGACAGAAACTAAAGTCCTACCTAAAGGGCGGGGTTATTGCCTGTGTCAATCTCTTCCACCCAACCCTTTACTATTAATGTTAATGTCTAATGAGCACCATTATCCAAGGTGGTGGAAAGATAGAAAGAGACTTTTTGGTCCTCTGAACTCAAAGAAACCTAAAGGGTTGGGTGGAAGAGATTGCCACAGGCAATAACCCCGCCCTTTAGGTAGGACATTTCTCTCTTTTTTTCCTTCTTGTATATTTTGTTTAATCTTTTTGTTTTTCTTTTTTTTTAATTGTGTTCTACTGTATATATTTTTTTGTTCTACCTAATAAAGCTTTAAAAAAAAAAAAAAAAAAAAAAAAAAAACAATATTCCTGTTCCTGGTTTTATTTAATGACATGATAGAACAATTCATTAAGACTCTTTTTTCTCTTCAATTTCAGGCTCTATGGATTCAAAATCCACGCGCTCGCATACCAACTCCAGCAAAATGCTGCTCAAAACTTCAAGACTCCTATCCGAGCTGTTAGTTACAACACGGGCAAGCGTTAACTCTCTTTCTGAAAACTTTTCAATCTATCCTTTTACCACGAGATCTGGCTCAATATACCTTGTTTTACTAGCCCCATGAATGAGATTATATATCAACAGTAATTACTTTTGTTTGCAAAAAAATATCTACTGTCCTAATTGCTGACATTGAAGGTTTTATTTACTCGGTGTTTTCAACCATTATTATTATTATTATTATACCTAGCACTATAACATGTTGTCTTTTTTTAAAATTGTAAGTACTGATTGGAATCATTCCATGTCCAAAAGATTAATTTTTGTTGTATGTCTGTCCCTTACTTTAACTGAAATTCCCTCGGAAGATTTTATAGGCATTTAAATTTAGTTATGAGAGCAATTCATAATTATTTTATACAACAAGTAATTTACTTATTTTATTTTGAGTTTTTCCTTGCATCTTGGTAAATTTCATCTCAAAGTACATACAGTGGTTTTTCTTTAAATCTTTTAAACATTGAATAGGAATAACAGGGAGTGTTTCTTCTTCCATTATGGTTCTTGTGTCCAAACTCCTGGATGCAGTTCACTTTGTTTTTCATTAAGCGTGTCTGAACCTACTAATTTGTACATGAAATCATTTATTTTCTAATTTGCTTTGTTCAGTAATTCTTCTGGTCAGTAATACTCTCGGTTTTGTTAGGTTAATGTTACCATGATATTCTAAACTATACCCTCTTCAATATATAAAGAGATAACCAATACAATATCATATGTAATACATCAGTTAAGAATGATTCGGTGTTAAATCGGTGGAAAAATACCAGAGTATGAGATTGCCATAAGACTCAGAATGATTTTTTTATTTATACATATACAGGGTGTCCCACCAAACTTGGACACCTCAAATTACTCGGCCCCTGAAGGAGTTTTTGAAAAATAAAAAAATCTAGGGTACATGTGCTAATTATGCGGTTTCAGTTATGAAAAAATTTTTATACAGGGTGGTTCAAAAGTCAGAAATTGAGGTGTCAACTTTCGATTTTTAAATGGATCGACCTGATTTTTATTTGATAATTTTACTTTTAAATGATTCCTGAGTACTTTTTTAGACAAAAATTTTACATACAGGGTGTTTTTTTTTCGACCAATTTTTTTTCTAAATCTTGAATAACTCAAGTTCGGTTAATTTTTTCGATAACAAGAATAGAATGTGTTTGTGTAATGAATACACGCACTTTCAATTGGCATTAAAAAATTTATACAGGGTGGTTCACAAGTTAAATAATGACTTGATTTTTTTTAAAACCGAGTTTTTTTAATTTTTTATTTAGGATTAATAATTCTCGTCTAATTTTACACATTTTTCGTTAGTCATATCGAAAAACAAAACTAAAGTGTTGTACAGGGTGAGACATAATTTTTTTGTAACACCCTGTATATGGGCAGTCAAAGAGACGCAAAATTAAATATAAAGACTAAATATGCAAGAAAAACTTTGATTTTTAATTAAACTAAAAAGTTATGGTGTTTTAACTAATATTGTCGCATGGACCACCCTGTAGATATTTTCTTAAACTATCATGTAGGTACTCTAAGTTGTATAAAATTCAACGAACACTTCGAATCATCTGGGAAAAACAAGTAAAAAACACGAATTTGAAGCCATTTTCAATTTGGTGTCCACACTGAATGATTTTAAAACTTGAAATAAAAAGTAGGTAGGTGTAGACACAAAATTGAGCATGGCTTTTTGAATTCATTTTTTTTCTTTCAGATTTGGACTCCTCGTTCAATTTTAGACAGTTTCGACTACCCATATGATGGTTTAAGAAAATATCTACAGGGTGGTCCATGCGACAATATTAGTTAAAACACCATAACTTTTTAGTTTAATTAAAAATCAAAGTTTTTCTTGCATATTTAGTCTCTATATTTAATTTTGCGTCTCTTTGACTGCCCATATACAGGGTGTTACAAAAAAATTATGTCTCACCCTGTACAACACTTTAGTTTTGTTTTTCGATATGACTAACGAAAAATGTGTAAAATTAGACGAGAATTATTAATCCTAAATAAAAAATTAAAAAAACTCGGTTTTAAAAAAAATCAAGTCATTATTTCACTTGTGAACCACCCTGTATAAATTTTTTTGATGCCAATTGAAAGTGCGTGTATTCATTACACAAACACATTCTATTCTTGTTATCGAAAAAATTAACCGAACTTGAGTTATTCAAGATTTAGAAAAAAAATTGGTCAAAAAAAAACCACCCTGTATGTAATATTTTTGTCTAAAAAAGTACTCAGGAATTATTTAGAAGTAAAATTATCAAATAAAATTCAGGTCGATCCATTTAAAAATCGAAAGTTGACACCTCAATTTCTGACTTTTGAACCACCCTGTATGAAAAAAATTTCATAACTGAAACCGCATAATTAGCACATGTACCCTAGATTTTTTTATTTTTCAAAAACTCTTTCAGGGGCCGAGTAATTTGAGGTGTCCAAGTTTGGTGGGACACCCTGTATAATTATTGTACATTACAGTAATAATCTAATAAATTTAATTGTAATTTAAACGTAATTATTTTGAGTTTTGATATAGTTTTTGAAACAAAGTCTTTAACAGCTAGTGGCCACTTAATACCTAGTGTTTAAGCAATAATGGACCTTAGTATACAAAATGGTTTCTATTTTTTTTTCTCTCTAAAAAGGATCGGAATCTGTATCAAATTGAATTGACAGAGAAGCGGTTCTTTGCTACTTCAACTACTAGATAGATAGATATATGTTTTATTTGTAAAATTACCCTGACGGGTGTATACAATGGTCAAAAAGTTTACAATGGTCTTAAAAAAAAAAAATACATAGAAATTTAACAAATTTAAAGCCTTAATCGCCAACTTGTATGGCACATAAAGATTGAAATAACTTGGGTTAAAAATGTTCTTTATTAACTTGGTCTAGGTGCATTACCGTGATCACAGTACACCATCACCTCTCCAGCTATTATAGTTGAATTTGTCGTAACCATCAATATACAATATACCTTCTTACCTATAAATATTATGTTCTTTCTCATTTCAATTGGATAGATAGGAAAGAACTGGCTTTGATATTCTTTATGAATTCCTAAAAAAACAATTTTTTTTCCATCATATTTGTGTTAATCACTTTCGTGATGTCACAACTACTCAAACTCGCTTTACTAATTTTTTGCTGAAACCGGGACTTGAACCACCGACCTCCAGGTTACAAGTCCGCCGCCTTATCGATCAAGCTACTGAGGTCGGTAAAAAAAAAAAACAAATTTATGAAAGTATCATAATCGATTTTAAGCAATTAAATATGTTAACATTCAAATTATGGAGCCGAAAAGTACTAACTCCGCTGGGATTCGAACCTAGGTCGCCGTGCGTGCAGGCCCAAGGCGCTACCCACTCGCCCAGGGTAAATACTTAGACTACCAATTATAGGGTCACAAATGTCACAATAATAATAATATCGCCTTATTTATACTGCCCGATTAGTACTATTAAGTCCCATTATTCCAGCAGTTAGCCCAAGACGTATTATTCTGTGGTAAAAATCCCAAATGGGAGGATAACTTGTCATGTCCCGGCTGGGTTTCGAAGCGGCGACCTCTGGAATCTCTGGCCGCCTTTACCACTGAGCTACCGGGACAGACTTCCTCGTGAATGGTTCACAATGATATCTAATATAAGAAATTTTCGGAAGTAATAATACAGGAGTCGTGATCTATATGGGTAATTAATTGATTTGAGAAAAAAACTCACTGCAGAAATATTCAAGTGTGTGTCTGGCCAGAATGAAGTCTAGGGGTGCCCTTGTCAACCTCCGTGGTGACTACTGCCCGTGGTCCAGAGGTCCTGAGTTCGATTCCCGGGTGTGGCAAAACTTTCTCACCAAAAAATTCTGTGCCCTCCGAGGTAAAAAACAAGTGAGACTACCGTTTCTGCCCGAGCCCCGGCTGGGTGAGGTTAATGTGGGTAGCTGGTACGATTCCCAGCGAAAAGAAGGTAATAATAATAATATCGTCTTATTTATACTGCCCGATTAGGTCTAATAAAGTCCCATTATTCCAGCAGTAAGCCCAAGACATATTATTATGTGGTAAAAATCCCAAATTGGAAGATAACTTGTCATGCCCCGGCTGGGTTTCGAACCCACGACCTTTGAAATATCTGGACTCACAGAGTGCCGCCTTTACCACTGTGCTACCGGGACGTGCCCTCGTCCTGAATAACGCTAAAGCAGGACGTTAAAACCAAATAGAATGTATTGACATGAGAGAAGTCTAGACGTTGGATCTGGACGTCCATGTAATCCTCTCACCTCCGTGATATAGCTGCCTATATGCCTAGCCCAGCTAGCCCACGGACACTATTATACCCGTGTCCGGGGTGGGTTCCGCTGTGCGTGGGCTGGGTCTCAGGCTCCCACGGTGTGGATCAGGCTACGGCGACGTCGCAGGTTGTACCAGATGAGTTCCCTGTCCCCTTCGCCTCCGCCATGTTGGATTTCCCAAAGCTTACTCCGATAGTGCGGATGAGCGAGGAGAAATTTTTGTAGTACTGTGGAAATATCAATTCATCATCATCATAGGGTGGCGTCATCGTGAACGATGGTAGCCAGACAGTGGAGGAATGACTCAGCACTTCTACCACTGTCTTTACAAGGAGTCTAATAATTGACAAGGGTCCCCAGAACCACGCCAATGCTGGTCTACTCCCTGTTTATAGTCCCCCAGCCAGACTAATATCAATTATGAATTTTAAAATTAATAAATTACTTAATCGTACACACAGGTACATATTACAAAAATCTACTCTCTTACCCAATATGTTGGGAAATAAAAAAAGAATACCATAATATAATAGTAATACTCTTTATTGGAAGGTAATACTCGTTTGGTAATACTCAAACGAGTATTACCTTCCCACAGGCGAGGTTAATGCTCAAAGCATTTTCTACCACCTAACCCTCAGAGTCTTATTATTATGTGGTCACAAACTCAAATTATTGAGGAAAAATTCATGCACTGGGTGGGATTCGAACCAACGGATCCCTACGCTACCTGGATTACCAGACTAGCGCGTTAACCACTTGACTACCAGTGCAGCACTTGCCCAATATGTAGGTAAATAAAAAAAGAATACCATACTGTTTCATCTCACCTGCGCACATCCCGTGAGATACAGGTGAGCTGACTCCTAAATTGTCCTCATGAGTCATGATATCCGTGAGTAAAGTGAGGACAAAGCCTCTTCTTCTATATTGGGGAAGCACGAAAATTGTGTCGAGAGTGAGCATCGAGTAGGTAACCATCAACTCCTCAATCCACACTCCTGGAAAATTAAAAAAAAAAAAAAAAAAAATGGTAATAATAATAATAGGTAAGTAGTCCAGAGAGAAAAACACATGCCAATTATAGACACAATACTTCCTTGTGATTGTTTCACATTGTATAGCCGTGGCAATTTTGAATTTTTATACTAAATCACTTGTATCTGCGAAACCGCTTAACCGATTTTCTTCAAATTTTATATGGTAGGATACTATTTTTCCTACATTCTAGATTCTACAAAAAATTCTGTATGGGCAAGTCGTGGACCTCATTTTTTCGACTTTTTTGTTCAAAATATTGGATTTTCTTCACTATCAGATCTAAATCAAAATTTATTTAAAAAATGTACATAAATGCACTGTATAAATATAAAACGCTAATACGCATATGACATACAAAATTTCATCAAAATCGGGTGTACCGTTCACGAGATATAAGCGTTCAAGTAAAAAGTTAATGGTCTTATATCACGAAGAACTGCTAGTGCGAAGTTCATGAATTTAAAATGGGACCATCTACAGATTCTAAAAGAATGTTTCCTTTATGTTTTTAAAAAATCTTCAAAATCCGTATAGTAGTTTCTGAGATTTGCGCGTAGCAAGGAATGTTTTTAACCGACAGACAGACGGGAGTTTATGAAACGTGCAGAAATATGAAAAAATTAAAATCAGAGTCAATTTTTTTATTTATTTTACAAAAACGAACACAATACTTCCGATTTCTAATTTTAGAAATTTCTCGGAAGTAATAATAATAATAACACTCTTTAGTGGAAGTTAATCACCAGGCGAGGTTAATGCCCAAAACATTTTCTACCACCTAACCCTCTATTTTTTTTACATCATACAAATAAAAGATTTCTTCCATTTTTCTGAGTTTGGAAGAGTCTTATTATTATGTGGTCACAAACTCAATTTAATGAGGAAAAGTTCATGCACTGGGTGGGATTCTAACCAACGGATTACCAGACTAGCGCGTTAACCACTTGACTACCAGTGCAGTAATAAAAATCAGAGCAAAAAAATATTTTTTTTTTTTTACAAAAACGAACACAATACTTACCATTTCTAATGTTAGAAATTTCTCGGAAGTACTAATAATAATAAAAAAAACAACATGTCTTTAACAGTGGCTTAGCTAGACCGACCTACATTTCGGGGGGGGGGGGGAGGGGTTGAGGACAAAAGAGACTACGTATCGTCCATCGTATTTATTTTGCAGGGGTTTCTTGAAAATTTCGGTGTGGGGGGGGGGGGGGCGGGGGGTTTGTCCCCAAAACTACCCCCCTTTCCTACGCCACTGGGGTCTTTAGCGCTATTTTCCCTCACTTCCTTATACTCACTTACCTTCAGGCTTGAGTGTACAGAAGCCGGCTGGTCTCCCCTGTACCCAGAGTAGCTTCACCTGGTCCTCAGGATCTGCCGGATCAAACTGGTACTCACTGAGTAGCGGGTCGGGAGTGTACTCGGTGAGTAGCTGCTCGTAGGCGCGCGTATCTTCCTTGGCTCTCACCTGGGAACAAAACGGGGACCTTATATTTTTTTTTTTTTTTTGAAGATTGGCAGTGGGACAAAAATAAGCCCATACAGCCACTTTATTTTTCGTAAAGGTTACATAAACGTGGACTTATTGAGTTTATTAAAAATATATATAAAAAAAAGTTGACCGACCTCAGCAGCTTGATCGATAAGGCAGCGGACTTGTAACCTGGAGGTCGGTGGTTCAATTCCCGGGCTCAGCGTGGATTTAGTAAAGCGAGTTTGAGTAATTGTGATATCACGTTAGTGATTAACACAAATATGATAACATTAAAAAAAGTTATCTTATTTTCTTAATATATTAAATTGTAAACTATTTATATTAGAAAATATGTAGGTATATAAGATCTGTTTGACTGCTGGAGTAAAGGGAGTCGTACCTCGGCAGTATAAATAAGCCAGCTTCCGTGGCGTAATGGTTGTGACTACTGCCCGTAGTCCAGAGTTCCTGAGTTCGGCTCCCGGTTGGGGCAGACTTTTCGAAGCAAATTCTGTTCCATCCAGACATGTGAGGCTGGCAATTACGGCCCTATCCAGGCTGGGTGAGGTTAATGTGGGTTGCTGGTACGATCCCCAGCGCATGGATGGTAAAACCCCCGTCCTGACTATCTCAAGTCAAATTAAATACAATCAATGGGCATGAAAGGAGCCTAGACATTGGATCTGGGCGTCCATATAATCCTCTCACCACCGTGATTTAGGTGACTAGGTATCCCTATTTCACGAACACGAAATTATAATTATATTAGCGTAAACAAAAGGTACATATTATATTCTATTCTATTATTTGTGTTAATCACTTTGGTGATATCACAACTACTCAACCTCGAATTACTAATTAAGGCATTAATAATAGACGACGCTAAGTCTCGGATTGCGTACTGTCTTAGATGGTCAAAATCGATGCTTAAACAATGACTTAAGTCATCAATTTCGTCTATTAATTTCCCCCTGAATATTAATTAATTTAAAAAATTATTATTTTTGTGTTAATGATCATTTTCGTGATATTACAACTACTCAAAACTCGCTTTACTAAATCTACGCTGAAACCGGGACTTGAACGACCGACCTCCAGGTTACAAGTCCACTGCCTTATCGATCAAGCTACTGAGGTCGGTATATTAATTTAAGTAATTATAAAATACACTAAATGAAAAAATATTCACAAGTAGGTACCTGGTACAAGTAGGTATCTGGTAGGTACACTATGAATTTCTCATCTATCAATATACCAATCAGGCTGGGTGAGGTTAACTCAAATATCTACCTACCCTCAGCATAAACTTATTTATTCAGGTATAACGCTAGTAGAAACTGGATAAAAATGGTCTTTTTTAAGAACGGCGACATAGGGACACATATTACATACCTCATACCATCCATTTTTCATTTTATTTAATTTGTCCAATGAAAGAAAAGTTTTGTTTTATCCCCAATGAGAATAAAACAACTCAGAACAAGCTTGTAAAAAAAATGATTAGAACATTTTCTTTTTTCCGAAATGAAACTTGTGAATTAATTTATTTCAACAAAACTTTTTCTAAAAAAAATTAACTTATTTCAACATAACTTTTTCAAAAAAAAAAAAAAAAATGAAATTGGAGCAAAAAAATATATTTTTTTTTTTTACAAAAACGAACTTCCTATAGTGTTAGAAATTTCTCGGAAGTAAAATTGGTGAACGCAGAAGACAGGAGAACTACAGTGACATTGATCGTAAAAAATAAAAAATGTGATCTAGTCCCGTTAGTGAATATAAAAGCAAAAATATACTATGGAGTCCCGGAAAGTTTTTCGAAATCGAAATTCAAGTGAACTGCTTTCTATGGATTAGCGGGTAGGTCACTAGTGTTGGTACCAAACATAACCTATTTACCTACTTGTACAAAGTAATATACTATATTATATTTATGTACAGTACACTCGTGCTCTCCTAAATGCTCTCGTGATGAACACATGTTTAAATAAATTTATTCTACACATAAAATCTACATTCTACAAATGACATAAAATATAAAATACAAATAATATATTCTGTCATATATGTAAAAAATAAAACTTGATGCAACATGTATAATAATAATAATACCACCAGTTCTCGCTCTGTCGCTGATGTTAAACAACGTCCAGCGAGGTTAGGACTTGGGTGGGAGACAGTGGCGTAGAGGGGGGGGGTTTAGGGACGACAACCCCCCCCCCCCCCGGAATGTTCAAGAAACCCTGCAAAATAAATACGACGGAATATACGTAGTTTCTTACGTCCTCAAACCCCCCCCCCCCCCCGAAATGTAGGTCTACCTACGCCACTGGTGGGAGACCATTCAAAAACGAACCCGGGTAATGCTGGCTCTTACCGGCCCCACTTAGGATGGGTGAGGTTAATGTGAGTAGCTGGTTTGTGAGTTGCAGCGAATGGAGAGTAAAACCACCGTCATTCTAAAATGGGACCATCTGAAACATGTGTCTCAGCATGTGTACAAAATTTTGATGAGATCGGTGCAGCATATTCAGCAACTTGATTTCAGATCCTGATCACAAGACAGCTCAATGAAGGAGTATCTCTTAATAAATATTCTTTTACGACGACCGATTTATTCATACCGTACTTATTTCGCACTACTTTAATGTTGTTTCTCGAGTTTCGGCCAGCATCCGCGGCCCACCGGTTGGGAACCGCTGTCCTACACAGTATACAAGTTTAGTATACACACTCAACACGTACCTACCAATACCTACCATTCTATTCGCGAATGCCTCAATGTCAAACAAATTGAGCAAACAGTGTTGCCAAGTATTGTGAGTTGTGACAGATGACCATTACACTGGAGTGATTAACCTTTTTATGACATTGTAAGTGCCTCTCAAGAGAAGAATTTGGGTGCATAATTGCATAATTATAATTTCACGATGTTTGCAAAATAAATACAGTCTTTGAAAATTTATTAGTATTATTCAACACTTTATTAGATATAATTTATTGGACTTATGTACAGTACAAATAATTATCTTAACTATTGAGTGCCAAAGAGAATAAGTCCTTCAGTATGGTCGAGTGATAAAAACAATAATAATATAATAATTTTAATAATTTTTCTCTTCCTTTTCTTCTCTCTTTTACTTATAATCTGCTATGTTATGCTCTCTTCCGATAAATTTCTAATATTAGAAATCGGAAGTATTGTGTTCGTTTTTATAAATAAAATATTTTTTTGCTCCAATTTCAATTTTTTGTCATATTTCTGGACTTTTCATACCCTCCTGAACAACTTTGGTTTTGTGACCCTCTGTCGATCCGTCGGTCTATTAAAAATATTCCTTGTAACTCGCAAATCTCGGAAACTACTCAACGGATTTTGATGAAATTTTGCACACATATAGGCGACGTTCTGTAGAAATATTACGTGTATAAAATGTGTAGGTAATATTTCTACCAGTTTTGTCGGAAAAATAAGTGTTGGTTATCTTATCACAGTTGCATGTGCTTTTAGTGCACGTGATCAAGCTACTGGATGATTCAGAACTCCTGCATCTTGTCTTGTGTATGAAATGAATTATAGGGAGTTCACAAAGTCCATGCACCAGAGATAATATTTTTTTCTGGATATAGTAGCTATCCGGGTATAAACTCATAATCTTGTGTATGATTAAATACCGTATTCTTGAGTAGAAGACTCCAATTTCCACTATTATGCACCAAATATGGGTAAAGTTGACATGTTTTTCATAAAGAAAACACGTGTTGTAAAATAAAAGCTAGACTACGTTAGGACGTACTTATTTTATGGCTCGCATGATTATTATTATTATTTATAAGTTGACGGGAGATGCCCATTTTACAAGTGTTCCTAACATCTAACATTTCAACCGTAAAACTAAAGCTAAAGCTTAAAAAATATTGATCTATAGTAGGTGATGAAAAAACAAAAAAATCCAGTAACTTAGTACAGTAAAAAATATGAATATATAGTTGTTTTTTTATATATTATTACTGTTTATTTAGATAGGGATCTTTAAGGGTTGGGTGGAAGAGATTGCCTAAGGCAATAACCCCGCCCTTTAGTTAGGACATATATTATGTATATATTTATTTATTTTTTCTTTATTTATTATTATTTTTTTGTTTTGTTATATTGTATTTTGTATTTTCGTTTGTAATTATTTATATTGTATATGTCCTATTATCTAATAAAGTGTAAATAAATAAATAAAATAAATAATAAAAATATAATAATTATAAAAAAATCATTGGTTCAAGGTGGACAGAACGGATAATTTGCTTTTTAAAACGTCAGAAGATGTGAAAAAATCAAAATCGAGAGGTGGAGAAGTGACGATGTTAATGAGTCTCATAAGTCCGTTAAGTGGACAGTTTTGGCCTATATTGGTTTTAATAGGGCGGTTCAAAAAGTAAATGGTGATTGCAAGGGTGTTGAAATGAAAACTAATATATGATCCACCCCTTTTTTAACGACCCTGAATTTTGAGTTTTTGGCCCTGAATGTGAACAAATATTATTTATTAATAGATAAGCTTATCTGTTTACTAATATATTATTTTATTTGACGTCCTCATTGTAGTCTGAGTTCTTATTATTTATTTTTTTCAAGCGTGTCACACATTTTATTCCACAATATTGTGGAATAAAATGAACTGATTGTTATTTGTTACAATATTGATTAGCAAATCCAATACTTCCTTATTATAGGATAAGGAAAGTAAAAATATTTGTCCGTTGGAACTTCTAAATTATATGGGAACCAGAAGCGAGCCTCCGTGGTGTAATGGTTGTGACTACTGCCCGTAGTCCAGAGTTCCCGAGTTCAACTCCCGGTTGGGGCAGACTTTTCGACGAAAATTCTGTTCCATCCAAACACGTGAGGCTGGCATTTCCGGCCCTAATACCTGGGCTGGGTGAGGTTAATGTGGGTAGTTAAACCGGGAGGTTGGGGCAGACTTTTAGACGAAAATTCTGTTCCATCCAAACAGGTGAGGCTGGCATTTCCGGCCCTAATACCTGGGCTGGGTGAGGTTAATGTGGGTAGCTGGTACGATTCCCAGCGAATGGAGGGTCAACCCCCGTCCTGACTATCTATCTCAGTCAGGACGTTAAAACCAAATAGAATCAACTGGTCACAAAAGATCTAATTAGGTCGCAGTGTTAATTGTAAGGGTTTCACTGAAAACCCTGCAACCAGGTCAGATAATAATATAGGAACCAGGCACAGTGTACCTACTACCTACTTCTACCTATATGTATATTTTACCAGCTATGTGCCCGTACTTCGTAATAAAACAGAAATTTAGTATTAAAAAATGAAATAAAAGAAATTAACAATTTATTAATTACAAAAAACTATTGTGCTACTTTATTAATTTCATAGTTTTTTAGTTTCTAGAAATCTAGATAAACGAGTTACTTGGACTTGGGAGCTCAAACACACTGAACCAGCGGTCCCCAACCGGTGGGCCGCGGGCAGCTCGCTACTGGGCCGTGGATGCTGGCCGAAACTCAAGAAATAATATTAAAATAGTGCAAAATAAGTACGGGGGGGGGCCGCAAAATTGTTTTAGAAACATTATTGGGCCCCCCAGCTAAAAAGGTTGGGAACCGCTGCTCTAAACGATGTGTTGTTTTGCCAGAGTGACACTTATGAAATTAATACAGGAGGCCGTCACCCTTAATACCCTAATGAAAAACGCATAGTTCCCAACAAAACAGCCCTTTGCAATAGTTAAAAATCTTGGTTTCTGTACAATCAAAAGAAGGAGGCAGATGTCTTTTCTCTGTCGTGGACTACACAGGTACCAATCATTGTGGTACAAAGCTCTTCGTACAGTGTTCTGGCACTCGTTCATCATCTCTGACATTTTCAACTCCGTGAAGAATACTTTTACTACCAATAGTACGAGTGAAAGAAATTTGATACGATCGTATGAAGGTAGGTGCTGCAAGTAGTTCACATTATACAGCAGAGTGATCCAATAGAAGGTTATCACCACGCATACATTGGTATCGAAAAATTGTTGTAATCTAAGGAACTGAAAAATCAAAATGCTCAGAATCAATTGGTGTTATCTTATATGCTTATATTCAAAAAATATTTTTTAAAAGGTTAAAAAATCAGAAATGATCAGTTCTAGGAATTCTCATTCCAGAAATCTATTGGGACGGCCAAACTTTTAGTGTGAAAAAGCTAAACTTTTTAAAAGTAGACATTTTGAGAATCTTAATAGCGTTTATACATTTACATTAGGAACCACATTGCAGCTCAATCGGACTTGTACTTAGCGAGATATGCTAGTATTTGAAAAAACTGAACTTTTTGAGAAAAAAAAGTCTGTCATTGGTGGTAAGTATGCAAAATTTGAGCTCAATCTGACTTGCGGTTTTCGAGTAATGCTGTTTTAAACATTCACACTCACACAAACGAATCATTTTATAATAAAAGATAACGAAGCATTGCACATACCTTCATCATGAAGCTATTCAGTTCGTGATATCGTTTCAGAATTAATCTAAAGTAGAATGATTGATATCTTTGTGTCGCCCATTCTTTCAATTCTTTTTTATGCAAGACTTCATCATTGTTTCTTTCGTACAGATTAAATTTTGAATCGTTGTTTTTTCTTGAGAATTTTGAAATTCTGCAAATAGGTATAGGTATATTGATATTACTTAGATATCTTGCTACCGTAGCATAAAGAAAGCACAATGTCTCTCGCAAATTCCTAAAAACATGGTGTCTAACTTATTAATTTTTCCCATGTTACGAAGTGTTTCAAAGAAGAGTAGGGTGAGTTTGCAACGAATTCTATGGTACATTTGTACAAAAAAATAAAATACAAAATCTCACTTCCAAAATTAATTTACTTACCTATTGATCATTTGCGATTCAGAAATGTAATCACCAGTCGCAATATTAGTGTAAAAAATTCTTTTGCCAAGAACATCTTCATGTTTCTTCCCAATAAGTTTGATGAATTTCTCCAACATCTTATACTGTCCTTCAAGTGGTTCCATAATAATTATCACTCTTATATTGATTGCAATATATGGAACCACCAAAAGAGTAGCGAAGAAACACTCAGATATATACAAGTAAATAAAATTATTCATCTCACTTGGATCAAATGAGCGAGGAGTCCACATAATAAAGGGTAAAACTCGATGAGGGTACTTGTTTCCGTAAAGAGTTGTTAGCATTTCTGCTCCTTGGTTTGACCTGACGAGAGGAGGTGCAAGAAGAAACGAAAGTAAAGGTAAAGAGAACAAGATGAGAAGGATTATGATTTCTCTATACTCCTTCAAAATGTAGTGACGTTGGATTTTCGTATCTGACACTTGAAACAAAATTTGTTGAAGACGAAATAGCTCCAGAACATCATCCAAACGACATTTAAGAGGCAATAGCTGTGATAAGAACACAAGTAAAAGAAAAAGTTCCTGAAGACGCGAAAGAAACTCAAAAATATCATGCACAGCAACCAAAAACAAATTTAAAATTGCAAGAAACATAATGAGAAACATTGCGAGTAAGAAAATGTTCTGAAGTACGTATTTGTGTACTTTTTCCATCCATGCTCTTTGGTAAAAGTTTGGTAGACAAATTGCACCAGATAAGTGAAGAGGTAGGAGACACAGGTATCGACTCAGTGTTGTGTATTCCATTCTAATAACTTCAGACATGTATTCTGGTCACAACTGTGGAAAAGTAAAGCAGCAATTTTTTTTTTTACGTCGCTTTCAACTGAATGGTAGGTAATATAACAAAGAGCGTGTTACCTCCAATCGCATGTTACTCAAAAACCTGCTACCGACACTAACCTCACCCCGCCTGGGTTGGGCTGAAATGCCAACAACACGTCGTTGGACGTTGCTTAACATCGGAGATCTTACGATAACCGGTGCATTCTACGCGCCATCGACGCTGGCTGGGAATGACTCTAATCACTCTAAATAGATAAAGATAACGAGGGATGATAAATGTTTCTAGTATTCTAATAAATAATAAAGGGTTTAAATTTGAAATAATGAATCCAAACTAAACTGTTCATTTTAGTCTCACCCGTTAGACTCCAATTTTCTTTTTATTCTAGCTATACAATACAGAGTCTCCCTAAAAAAAGTGAACCTTTTAACTTTTAACCATGAAGTAAAGTAGAGCTTTATTTGTTGTGAAACTAAAAACCCAGTGTGTGTAACAATAGACAAAATAAAAACAAGCTTAAAATATAAAACTTAAAACTAATATTATATGTGAGAAATTACATTCTAATAATGTGTTCCAGATATTCTTTTTAACTATAGGGACTGATATCCTGCAAAAGATCATTTAGTTTATCTTTAAACAGAACTCCTTCATATTGTTTGTAGTGATCGGGGGTAGAGCGTTATAAAATTGTTTTACAGAGCTAAAATACAGGCCAGTTTACTCTTTAACATGGGTGCGAAAACGGCTCCTAACGGAGCTGGGACCACTATCCACAGTGGGCACCAAAAAATCATCGTAATAATAGGAGACAATAATGCAATAAATATATTAATAACGGGCATGATTTATTTAACTGTATCTTCATACAACAAACATGTCATCGTTCTTCTCCCGACACATGGTGCCTACCAGGCTCGAGGCATTTTATTAAGTCAATCGGATAAGGTACATGTAGGTACCACATTTAGCTGGTATTAGCTCCGCTAGGGTCCATTTTCGCACGCATTTGTATAGATCAAAGTGGTCTTTGTTTTAGCTCTAGTACCTCTAGCTAGGTACGTGGTTTAAATGTTCGTAAAGTTTTCAGGGACACCCTTTATTTCATACTCGTGACAATAAACTGTGATGATTATAGAAAAGTAGAAACTTCTAGGTAATATGGGGGGCGTATTAAAAATTTGAAGAGGTAATATTCATGTTTCTACTTTCCTTATTTTATAGAAAGGAAAAAAATGTAGGTACCGTGGTCACCTGAAATTTTCGATACCTACTCAATTTTCAGTGCCATAATACGTTTAAGGATTTTCAAAACCTAAGGAGGTATATGTATAAAGTTTCTGCTTCTTGTCCATGTGACTGTTGATCTGTAAACAAAATATCTCGAGAACAAATTATATAGGTCTGTTTAAGTTAAAGTTTAGTTATTACCAGTAATATTATCAGTAAAAATATTTTTAACTCATAAATTATGAAAACACATTTGTAATAGAAACTCTATGATTATCTACATTTATACCCAGTAAACATTTTGAAGTGTTATTTGGGTGTTAAACACGTAATAGATTAAAATGTAGGATGGTGTTAACAGGTGTCATTTGAAACACGAAATAATGTTACTTTAACACCAATTTCCCCTCCAATTTACGGTTACAAAATTGCTTGTAACATATTTAAAACATAAATCTTGTTAACATGTAGAATGTTAATATGTATATTGTCAACAGGTGTCAAATAAATGTTACTATAAAACCAATTTTCCCGTCAATTCACTGTTATAAAGAGACTTGTTAACACGTTTAAAACATAGATTGTGTTAAAATACATAATATCAAAATATGTTACCGTTTATGGTGTTAACAGATGTATTATATATTTTTCTATATCACACAATACAACATAGTTAATTGTATCAACGCACCAGTTACAATGTTTAAAACATGTGATATGTCGACATGCAGTTTCGCAATATAAGTTAACATGAATCATGTCTAAAACATGTTAAAATATCACATGTCAACATTTCTAATCTTAGCATATTGTGTGTTGACATTCCTTATGTTAACATATCATGTGTTATTGTATGTTAACATTACACATATTAACTTATAATTTGTTAACATATTACATGTCAACATCTTTACTCTTAACACATTATGTCTTGACATTCCTTATGTTAACATATTACATGTCAACATGTCAAATCTCAACACATTTTTATAGCATGTTAACATAACACATATTAACATGTAATTTGTCAACATATCACATGTTAAAAAATGTTAAAATATCATTTGTTAACAAATCACATGTCAACATATCTAATGTTAAGATAGCATATATGAGATGTTGACATCCTAGGTACAGAATTTTTTAAAGAAAAAACACAATTTCAAGTTTTTTTAAACAAAAAAAAATGGTTTTGTATTTGAAAATTACAAAAATGATTTAACAAAATGTAAAGAGTAAATGCAAAGCTATCTTTTTTATTTAATTCTAGCATTGGAAAAATTATCTTAGGTACCAACGTGAAAAAACAAAAACAAATTGAATGTATTTATTCTTGTATTTTATTAAAATGTGCTAATAAGAGCTGTATTTTTATGTAACTAGAACTAACCTGAGTTTCCTTTTGGGAATATTTTTTTATATATTGGATTAGAAAAATTATTACACAAGGTAATGATTACACTATGTGAAAAGGTTCAACAAAGTATCTAAGTGAAGTGTGAGAAAAGCTAGCTTTTTCGCTTAATGCTAGGCTTGGATAAATTATTGTATCAATTTTAAGAAAGTAAAACAAATTAAAATAAACTCCTATATCAACTTTATCATGTTGGGTAAAATGAAAAGAACGTTTTTATTTGACAAATAAAACTCAGTATTTATTTTTACACATCAAAAGATAATAAAATCGACTAGTTTTGCACTTCTCCTGAAGCAATTTTCATCAGAGTGCCCAGAAAATCAAAATTTCAAAATGTGAAGACAAAGTTCTTTTCGTTTTACCCCATGATGAATTCGAAAATTAAAAAAAATAAAATGGTAACATAAAATTGTTAACACATCTTTTCAAGACAAATACCTCATAATAAAATTCAACATAAATGATTCGATATAAATGTTGAAATATTAAAAACAGTCAAGATAGAGTCCTATTTCATAGTACTACTTCATACTAAGAGTGAATTAACGGCATAGCAACCTTATTATTGTTTGTTTCTAGAACAAGACATTTCTTTTTAAAAGTATCAATAGGGAATTCATTCAAAGAAGTAGATAATTCACCAAGTTTGAATACAGAAAGAAGGGATGATTTTATCGGCTTTTCATACCAATCAGTGGCTTTAAAAGTGTAACCCAAGATAACATATTGATTATTTAAAGTTTGGACAATATTATGGATTTCTACAACATTGTCACTGGAAGTAATAAAATAACAATTTGCAGTCGAAAATGATTTGATTTTTAAAGTAACCCCATTAATTTTTAACTTAGCAAATTGTGTAAGACATGGGACACTATTCAAAGTAGGACCCTTTTTATGGGGGTTTAGAGGTAATATTTTTGCTGTTGGTATGCTGATATTTGTATTCTGAATAGAAAACATGGGATTTTCATTGTAACGATTGATTAATTGTTCTAGAGGCCTTCCAGGCTTGCGAATTTGATGTTTGATTATTTGCAAAATATTTTCAAAGCTGAAACAGTTTACATTATCAAGAGGACCAAAAGTTTGATAATCATCATACAAATGGAGCAACCCATGGATGTTGTGTGACACAAGAAAATCACCATATGTATGGGAAAAAGATTTAACAAAATATTGAAGTAAAGTGTGAGCAAAGCTAGCTTTTTCACCTAATTCTGGGCTTAGAAAAATTGTCATAGCAACATTAAGAGCTAAAAATTGTTCATACTGTTTATTTGAAATGTTGTTTAGTAAGACAAGTGGTCCAATGTATAGTAAGAAAGTTCGTAACTCTGTGGCTTTCCACCTCTTGATAAGATCTAAAGTTCTACCTTTTCTGTTAAATTCAAGAGGAATCATAGGTACACAGTTTAATATTGAAGCATTTATAACCTCATACTTACTTGTACCATTACGTTTAACCCTGGATATTCGTAAATTCAAAGGGGCATTTTGTAATAACAGCATGAGTAACTTTTTAACCACGCCCAAACATACTAAATGCATATAGTCCAATGGGAATGCAGATATGAAATCAATTTTTAACTTGGTAAGAATACTTTCGTCACCTTCGAGGTGGAATTTTGAATCACATCGATTCAAAAATTGAGAGTGAGTTCTTTTATTGCCTATCTTGGTCGAAAAAGCAACCCTGTTATTGATATATGCCCCAGAAGAATTACATTTTGTACAAGAAAAAAATCCGGTATGGCCTCTAATGTTTAAAATAAAAGACTTTGCAGGAGCATCCACACAAAATGCCTTAATGAAAAAAGGAATGATTTTATTTCCATGTGAGTAACCATGTTCTTCTAGTTCAATGGCTTCTTGAACAAACTGGTATAAAAATGAATTACTACTTTCTGGTTTGTCATGGCCATAATAGATCCCAATAATGAAAATATTAGCTTTGTATGGGTATACATATCCTAAAATTGGCCAAAAGGAACTATTTGTAGATTTAAAGATTGGTAGCCCATCAATACCAATAACAATCTCAATTTTATCAACTTTACCAAGTATTTCTTTATAGGCAATAGAAATACCGTTTTTCAATCCAAAATGACAATAGTGACCTGGTTTCAACTCTACAATACTATTTGAAGATATCAATGGGGTATTTGTTTTCAAGAGAGTTCTCGAGTCTACAGGAAAATTGGAAAAACAAGGGTGTGTGTTTAAAATTTTCAATAAACCATTTAAAAAACTATTTGGTACATTATTATGAGCAAGAAATAATTGTTTAATCTTGTATAATGCTGTGTCATATCCACTCGAGAGACAAAGTGCTTCTGTTAAATTTTCTGTTTCAATTGTGTTCATGGGTATACTTGGAGAATTCACTGCTTCTTGTAATATGTTTTGTAAACTAATAGGGTTCATAGCCATACTTGGAGCATTAACTGCTTCTACTATGTTTTGTATAACAGGGTTTATAGCCATACTTGGAATATTAAATGATTCTGCTATGTTTTGTATAACAGGGTTGATAGCCATACTTGGAGCATTAACTGCTTCTTCTAAGGAGTTATGAAAATTATTATTGTTCAAAACTATACTTGGAGCATTAACTGCTTCTACTAAGTTTTGTATATCAGGGTTCATAGCTTCTACCATAGCTATTCTTGGAGCAATAACTGCTTCTTCTACAATGTTTTGAAAATTAATGGAGTTCATGGCTATGCTTGGAGCATTAACTGGTACATTATATGGTCTCACAGGATATGGAGATTCAACTGAAATGCTCCTGGAGAGTTTTTTCCTTCGCCTCCATAAAGAGGTGCGACTATGGCCTCCCCATCGAGGCATCTTGAGTAATATGCGAATAAAAACTTATCCCAGTAGTATCTTATTGTCTTTTGTTATACATGACTACTACAAATTATTCCATACCTGTAACATCCTGGTCACTCATGTTATTAGACGCATTGACAATCTGGGACAGGTAAGTGTTCTGTGTTTCACTACTATCAGAACTAGGTGCAGATTTGAATCGTTTTGATTTTATCCTATTATTTGCTTGAACCAAATAGAATTTAATTGGTATGATAATTTATTTTTCATTTTCAACTTTAAATAAGATGTATAAAGAGAATGATGTGCAGCTAGCCTATTGGCCAGACCATTTCAATTCTCACAAGAAGCTTATCACTGCTGTAAAGAATCGCCAGCCTGTCAATCTGCTTAGTTCTGAAGAGAGATGGACCACTCACAAAATCCTCAAAGTGAAATGTAGTGCTAGTAAGTGATATATTTTGTTCCATCATTCAATTATTATCATTATTATTAGGTAGTAGCCATTTGCCCATACTTAGCATAAAAGAAATTGGTTGAGCCCCCAGGGGTCAATTAGAAATGTGAGTATCTTCTTGAAAATTGCCACTCAGAAAAATATTCATGTTATACTTTTATTCCATACCTGTAACATCCTGGTCACTTATGTTATTAGACACATTGACAATCTGGGACAGGTAAGTGTTCTGTGTTTCACTACTATCAGAACTAGGTGCAGATTTGAATCGTTTTGATTTTATCCTATTATTTGCTTGAACCAAATAGAATTTAATTGGTATGATAATTTCTTTTTCATTTTCAACTTTAAATAATGAATTTTTCATGACTGATTCTGAAAAGAATTGTGAAAATAAGAAGGAAAGAAATAATATACAGTGTGTCCCAAAGGTCCAAGAACCCTTAAATATCTTTTGAACAGCTTTTTGTGGGGAGTTTTGAAAGTTTACATAGTATTATATACCAGATTAAACCACCTGATGGTGTGACAAATTTTTGAGGAACAGGTCACATGTGGCCCGGGGGTAAAACTTGAGTTTTTTAAATGCAAACCATGTTGATTAAAATGGCGGTTATTTGAAATTTCCAAGACATGACTTCCAAAAGTGTCTAAAACTAGGCAAAACATGCTGACGTGTAAATTTTATTTTCAAAATACTCTCCTAGGGGTGGTAGGATCACACTCTTGGAATAAAAAATATTTTTTTCAGTGGGTGAAACTATTGTTCTTGAAAGTAATTGAAAGATGAAATAATCCAAGAACAAGTCAAAATTCAGAGATGAGTACACATTGCTGGTTAAAAAAAAAATGAATTAGTTATCAAAATATTTATGTTTCTTTATAATTTTGCTATTCTTTAGCTTTTTAGTGATGGTTTGACCAGGTTTTAACAAAAATAGAGGTATTTATTTACCACAGCACCAATCATTGTCCAAAATTTTGGACACTGGGTCGTTATCAGATTAATTTTTTTGAGTTGATGTTTTTTTTTTTGTATCAAGTATCAAGTCTTAATTTAAATGGAAAACTTATCAAAACAATGTAATTTTTTGTGTATATTTTATTCAATAAACATATAAACCTTATCTTTTATTAAAAAGTTGCCAGCCTCAGTGGCCTAACGGTTGTGACTACTGCAAGTAGTCCAGAGATCCTGAGTTCGATCCCCGGTTGGAGCAGACTTTTCACACAAAAAATTCTGTTCCCTCTGTATATGTGAAGCTGTCATTTCCGGCCCTAACCAGGCTGGGTGAGGTTAATGTGGGTAGCTGGTTCGATTCCCAGTGAATGGAGGGTAAAACCCCCATCCTGTTTACCTCAAGTCAGGACGTTAAAACCAAATAGAATCAATGGACATGAAAGGGGCCTAGACATTGGATCTGGGCGTCCATATTATCCTCTCACCACCGTGATTTAGGTATCAATACCTAAGAGTTAATAGACTTCATATAATTATGTCTTGGTTCAAATATGTAGAATGGCCATTGTGATAGCATTGGCAACAATATACAATTATATCTTGTGATAGCATTGCAACAATATACAATTATATCTTGTCATTGATACAGTAGTATACAATAGTTTTTTTGTTTGTTGAAATTTAAAGACCCAGTGTCCAAAATTTTGGACATTTTTTAACCCTCCGAAAATGTCACACATTAATAAAAAATAAACAAATGAATTGAATGTTCATGGTCCAAAACACCTCTACTCTAAAGTTTTTTTTTAAAGCATACAAAATGAAAGTCCAAAATTTTGGACACTGGGCTTCTATGACTACAAGGTACAAATATACGCTGGGCTTTTAATTGTCCAAAATTTAGGACACCGGGCCTTTAGAGGATATAGCCGTTCAAAAGATATTCAGGGGTTCTTGGACTTTAGGGACACACTGTTGAATCAATCAAAATTTTCCAAAGTGTTTTATTGGATACACTTTGGGGTCCTTTGTCATGGTTCACATAACAATAGATCACCTATGACTTATGTTCCATGAGAATTTGTCACTCTAGCAAAACTTTGACACATGTTACCAAATGCAACCACTTTTAAAAGGCCTAACCTAAAAAAATTGTTAAAGAAAACCAACTGATTAAGCTTCTTGGGTCTTAAGGAACTTAGTGCACAACTGAGGTTACTTGGAGTACAGTAAACCAAAAGATTTTCAGAAATAGCAATTCTGTTGTGTTCTCAATTTTCCATATTTTTTGGAACTGTTCCACTAAGGTCAAAAAATTAACACGTTCGTTACCGAACGGCCATAAGTGGATGTTTTTGTGTTTTTCTTTGGGACCGAAACACACATGTGGCCGTTATCAAAATTTTAACGAGGAACTGGACATCCATATATAGCCTTTTGAGGTAGGTTGTTAGTATTAGAACAGATATAGGATCGATTCTTGTACAAATACGATGCCAAATATGCAAGATAAAATCATTTTGGTACCCAGGATGCAACAGCGACTTTACCGCCTGGTCCCTACATAAAACTTGAAACAATTGGCTTGGTAACGAACGTGTTAAACCATTTTAGTAAAAATATGGGAATGAAATTTCTTGTTTTAGGTAAGGAACCATATATTTCCTTTAATTCTGACTAAATTGCATTACTCAAAGTGCAGCCTTCAAGAAAACAATTAAAAACATATTACAGCATTTCCCCAATTTTGTCAGCCAGTGTACAAATAATATAGTGTAGGTACTTAATTATGTCTTACCAAAGATGAGCTTTTTGATTTTGAGATCCCTGAACTTTATTTTTGTTTCATTACTTCCAAGCCACGAACATTGTGACATGAACTTGTCCGTGAAAAGGACTTTCATAATACTTTTAACTAATTCACTGACTTTTTCTGCGCCTTTAAACTTGAAGTGAGATACCTGAAATCATTTAAATATAGTTTGTTTATTTATTCACATGTATAATTAAGTAATCAAATTATTCCTATTCCGTCTCGCTGTAAAACGTTACAAAAAAAGAGAAGACCAGTGCACTGGAGCCAGAAAATTCATGACCTTGAAAACAACAGCTGCCATGTATCTTTTGTTGATAATTGATCATTCCAAAGACTTTGTTTTTCCAAATCTGAATCTGTCTGAATTAGGCTCTCCTGATTCAAAAAAAGTGTGTGTGTATCTCAGGCTTAGGTACAAGTATTTTATATTATTATCATTATACAAGAACAAACACAATCTTTCCGATATTGTCTACAGAATAAAGAGCATTTCAAGTAAAGCAAAACTTACTAATGCATTGTAGTATATCTCATTTGTAATTAATATTTCAAAATCAGCCAAATTGACTGCAGTGTCAATGGGGATTAATGCAAATACTTCAGTCAGAACATTGATGGAAGAATCAACTGATGTAGGATCACACTGAGCACCCTCCAATTGATTTTTATTAATATATTCTGAAAACAAACAGCTATTACTTTTAGTTTTATATTAGGGGGGGGGGGGGGGGTGTTTGAAATAAATTGCATTCATTTTCTAAATCGTAGTAGATATCACAAAAAAAAAAAAAAAAAAAACATTCTGACATTTTGGAATTTAACCATTTAACTGTGGTATTGTGGGTTAGTTTCAATTTTTCTTTTTTACAATAAAAGATATGAAAAAATTTAACACGGTAAAATCAATAGTGATTTTACACACATTTTAAAACTTAAAATATTAATTTACTACATTTTTGAAAAGACCCCATGTTAATTTTTTCTCAAACAATGAAAATAGGAGCAAAATTTGTGAATGGTAACCAATATCAAAAAACTTCCAGCATAAATTGCTCTTTAACCAATATTTTACATGACCAAAATATTTGTGAGAAAAAATTACCATGTTTTTTTACTACATTAGTAATAAAAAGAAATCTTCCTGGATTGTAATAGAGTTGTGTGATGTTCACATCAGTTTATTTATGTTGCTCTTGTTGTAGCAGTGTAATCTATGCTTATTTGTTTTCTAAACTATTCTCATTATTTATTTTATTACTTAAAGCTTAAAAACAGGAATCCTGTTATCATATGACCATGCAGTTGTAAAGCAACATACATAAAAATAAAAACAAACAGAAATATATATATTTTTTTTCTTCTACCAATCAATAACTAAAATGCACAATTTCAGGACACAGAACACCATATACTTCTTTTCTTTAGTTCATATGCCAAACTTCCTAGGTAGGTATGTACAATGTTTCTACAAAACATTCCAGTGTTCCCCTAATTTTGTCAGCCAGTGTACAACAGTCAATCTAAATTTTAATAATTATAATACAGAATAGAAAACACACATACCTTCCAATTTAGAAAGTTTTCCAAGTATCATTAAATTGTCCTGCAGTAGCTGGTCCAGTTTTGAATGGAGACCATTGTCAACATTTGAAATAAGAACGGGGATGTTTTCAAATCCATCAATACTATTAATGTCAATTGGTGAACTGTCATTGGTTTTGTTATTACTAGAATTGTTCAATGGTGAACTACAAATTGTATTAGTTTCACTTATATGGTTAATTTTTGCATTGCTTTGTCCTTCGTACTGTGGTAATACATCCAAATCTGAACTCAAGTCAGATTCAGATGCATTATCAAAAAATTCATGAATTGCTTTCTTCTGTCTTTTTTTTCTTGCAATTTTATTCTCTTCCTCAGCATCTGTGTTCAGGTCTGACACAAATTTTGCATCTTTAAGTTTGTCATTGACTGCTTCAAATGAATCTGTAAAAAATAATAAAATGATAAAGGCTAGTCAATGTGTAAAGCTAGGTGGTAATGGAAGGTATCAAAAATACTTATTCTTAATTTTGTCAGAAACCATTAAGATTTCGGGAACTAAAATTTACAACAAAGTAAAGCCAACAAAATGTTCTTTCATTTGATAAATCTTTAAAGCTCATATAATTTTTTGTTCTCAAGTTATGGCCGAAAATGTCAGTTCAACCTTGAAAATTTGACAATTTTCCAAACTTTGAGGCCAGAGCGGGTCCTGTGTTAACGTACTCTGATTGCCTTGAAATTTTGTCCATCTCAATTTCTGCAAAAGCCAAACTCATTTCTGGCTGAGCATTGTGAAAATTCTGACATATTTTTCTTACCCCTATGAGATAAAACACAAAAACTAATGCATATAAATACAGAATTTCATCAAAATTGGGTGTACAGTTCACAAGATAAAAGCGTTTAAGTAAAAAGTTAGTGGTCAGGCGCATCATCTCTTTCATCCCACACCCACAGGCTAAGACCTGGGTGTCTTTAAAAGATTTTTCCCCACCCTTCCTTTAAAAAAAAAACAAAAACTTGAATAACTAGTTTTTCCTGGGCAAGGAATAGGTATGACATAAAAGTATAACATGAAAATTTTTCTGAGTGGCAATTTCCAAGAAGATACTCACATTTCTAATTGACCCCTGGGGGCTCAACCAATTTCTTTTATGCTAAGTATGGGCAAATGGCTACTACCTAATAATAATGATAATAATTGAATGATGGAACAAAATATATCACTTACTAGCACTACATTTCACTTTGAGGATTTTGTGAGTGGTCCATCTCTCTTCAGAACTAAGCAGATTGACAGGCTGGCGATTCTTTACAGCAGTGATAAGCTTCTTGTGAGAGTTGAAATGGTCTGGCCAATAGGCTAGCTGCACATCATTCTCTTTATACATCCAGTTTTGAGGTATTATTTGATCACCGTCTTTGAATTGCACTATAGAATACATAATTCACCAGAAATTTCAGTGTACACTTAACTGATTTGCTAATAGTGGGTATTTGCAAATTAAAAGTTCACTGTTCACTTCACCTGAGGAATTCAATGTACAAAAATTTAAGATGACTGATGAAGATTGAAGTGACGAACTGAGAAAAGTGACAATTGAGAATTGAAACGAGACAAAGATCAAGTGGCGGTTAAAAACGGTTAATCGGGTTCTGACGCGTCTGTGTTGGCTGAATATGTGATAACATGTCTGCATTCAATGCATGTTAACAAGTTGCATGATACATATTAACACCTATTTCACACGTTTCAAAATGTAGTTCCTGTGTTTTTAACACAACGTGTTGTGTTAACAGCAGTGTTTGTTTTTCTTCTTCTTCTTTTTGCTTCAGACTGATCCAGTGTTGCAAAGGCCAGTGTTGCCAACCCATAACCGTATGGAGGGATGATCCCTTCATGTAAGACTAGCGGGCTATCGCCCGCTTTGCGGGCCGAGGCATGGCCGTAGTGTATTGAGGCATGACCGTAGTGTATTGAGGCATGGCCGTAGTGTATTGAGGCATGACCGTTCTGTATTGAGGCATGACCGTAGTGTATTGAGGCATGGCCGTAGTGTATTGAGGCATGAACGTAGTGTATTGAGGCATGAACGTAGTGTATTGAGGCATGAACGTAGTGTATTGAGGCATGAACGTAGTGTATTGAGGCATGAACGTAGTGTATTGAGGCATGAACGTAGTGTATTGAGGCATGACCGTAGTGTATTGAGGCATGACCGTAGTGTATTGAGGTCCGTCTAATTGAAAATCTAGAGCGTAAAGAAAAACCTACACACCAAATTTGAACATTTTTGGACTTACCAATACGGAGTAACACAGGCAGTTGTTGTAGTGAGAATTTCGAAAAAATTCTGTCTAATTTCTCATCTAGACCGTAAAACGAACCTACACACCAAATTTGAACTTTTTAGGGCTTACCAATATGGAGTAATAGGCAGGTGTTGTAGTGGGAGTTTTAAAAAAATCCCATCCAAATGCACATCTAGACTGTAAGAAAAACTACATACCAAATTTGGACTTCCTCGGACTTACCAGTGCGTAGAAAAGTAGTGGAAGTAAATTTTCCTTTTTCGCCAATGGCAGATGTTGTAGTGGGAGTTTCTAAAAGCCCAATTTTGCAGATTCAGACAATAAAACAAACATAAATACCAAATTTGAACTTTCTCGGATTTATCAATGCGGAGAAATAGCGGTGAAAGTGAAAAGTCCTGTTTCGCTAATGAGAGGTGTTGTAGTGGGATTTTCAAAAAATCCAGTCTAATCGCACATCTAAACTATAAGTCTAAGCTACCTACCAAATTTGAACTTTCTCGGATTTATCAATGCGGAGAAATAGCGGTGAAAGTAATAAGTCCTTTTTCGCTAATGAGAGGTGTTGTAGTGGGATTTTCAAAAAATCCCGTCTAATCGCACATCTAAACTATAAGTCTAAGCTACCTACCAAATTTGAACTTTCTCGGATTTATCAATGCGGAGAAATAGCGGTGAAAGTAAAAAGTCCTTTTTCGCTAATGAGAGGTGCTGTAGTGGGAATTTTGAAAAATCCCGTCTAATCGCACATCTAAACTATAAGTCTAAGCTACCTACCAAATTTGAACTTTCTCGGATTTATCAATGCGGAGAAATAGCGGTGAAAGTAAAAAGTCCTTTTTCGCTAATGAGAGGTGTTGTATTGGGAATTTCAAAAAATCCCGTCTTCTTGCACATCTAAAATATAAGAAAAAGCTACCTACCAAATTTGAACTTTCTCGGATTTATCAATGCGGAGAAATAGCGGTGAAAGTAAAAAGTCCTTTATGGGTGACCATTCAAATTCTAATTCTCGTGACGCTGGCTTTTCCCGGCCCCACTCAGGCTGGGTGAGGTCAATGTGAGTAGCAGGTTTGTGAGTTTCCTGCGAATGGAGGGTAAAACCCCCGTCGTGATATGACCATGGCAGTTGAAAGCGACGTTAAACCCCACTTAAAAAAAAAAAAAAAAAAAAAAAAAAAGTCCTTTTTCGCTAATGAGAGGTGCTGTAGTGGGAATTTTGAAAAATCCCGTCTAATCGCACATCTAAACTATAAGTCTAAGCTACCTACCAAATTTGAACTTTCTCGGATTTATCAATGCGGAGAAATAGCGGTGAAAGTAAAAAGTCCTTTTTCGCTAATGAGAGGTGTTGTAGTGGGAATTTCAAAAAATCCCGTCTTCTTGCACATCTAAAATACAGGGTGGACCAAAAAAACGTTTACACCCGTTAATGGTAGATTACTGACGACATTTCCAGGCCGGATCTGCAACCCGTTTTTTCGGATTCGCCTTCGTAACTGCACAAAGGGATTTTTTGCAACTTTCCGAAAAAGTCCGACTTTGGCTTATTCTTCAGGTCAGAACTTTTTTCCTGTTTAAGATGAGTTGATTCTGAACAATTCTGCTGAAAGCCAACAAAATTTCGATGTTTCTAGCTACACTACTTTGTTTTTTACGATTTGGTTTGTCATATTTTTTTACACCTGAACAGAAAAAAAAACACCAAAGAAAACTTTTTCACTAAATAAAACACTTGACATTTGTCCGAACAAACTTTGGCACAGACATGGGCAAGTTTGATAAAAGTTGGCGCCCAACCCAAGGATGTTAAAAAATAATTTTACGATTTTTTATCACGTGATCTTCTGGGAAAAATTATTAGATGTTTGCCAAAAACTCTTCAAAAATCCTATGAGTTTTCTAGCTGTAGACTGTGTAAGGGCGTCTTGTATTGTTTACAAAAATTGTTTACATTGCTTTTTTTGAATACCGCGGTCTCACATGCCTTCATCAGCCAGTTTAGGAAAATTCAAATGATAAATTTCGTGCTTCTCAGATTGTCAGTGGTGTTAGCTAGATGAGGTAGTGCTAAGAATGTTAGTCGCATGACCGAGGTTCAATTCTCGACGGTCAATATTATTTTAATTATCAAAAAAATCTGATGGAATATTTTATTCATACCTGTATCTGACCTGTTGTAACACCAACAACTTATGGTTTTTTTGGGGGTAATACCATCTGTAAATTGAGTTATATCAGATACTATTGGTATCACAATACACATAATTATTATTCATGTAAGCCCCTGAGAGACTGCCTTGATAATGCAAGGATGGTTTTTCTTATGCTTCCCTACGTGAGAAAAAAAAAAATTGCGAATTTTCCAAACGAAAATAGAGTTTATGAAATAAATCCAGGTAAATATGTAGGTAGGTAGGTTCCTCTATCATAAACAATACTAATTAAATAACAAATATTTACCGATTGCCAACTCTTAATAGAATAAGTATTGAAAAAAAAACAAGATAATATTTTGTAAAATAAATAAACTTTTGCAGTCTTTATTATGTTTTATACTATTTTGATGTAAACAAAAGGTATTAAAAAAAAACATTTTGTGTTAGTATGTTCAATGAGAAACGATTAGACGCACACGATTAGCTCAGTGGTAAGCTAGTCCACCCGGTCCGAACGCCAGAGCCAGTAAAAAATTCATGACTACAAAAAAAAAGACTGTTGCCATTTTTTATTTAACCATAGTACACACTATGGATTCTCCTCACACAAATTTTTGAAACCAATGGTGACTTTAGTACCTTAGTTCTAACTCAGAACTGTCCCTCTACCTTCTTGCCTTTCTCTCTCTCTCTTTCGCTCTTTGCCTCTCTCTCTCTCTCTCTCTCTCTCTCTCTCTCTCTCTCTCTCCCTTCTCAATTCCCTTAGAGGAACTGTTGGAAGTGGCGTCCACCTTCCTGGATGCAAAGGTTGAACCTCTTCATCATGAAGATTCCAGGTTTTTCTGTCAGGTCATCGAATGCCAACAGGATTCTTGGTACAAGATTTCGTAAACTATGTTTTTCACGTGATCCCAAATGTTCCTGTTGGCAACTCCATATGCTAAATGCGTATCTGCCATTTCAGCATCCGAATTATAATAATGTAACTTGTACTAAAAAAAACTCATGAAGTTTAAAGATAATATTTCTGCCATTTCAGCATCCGAATTATAATAATGTAACTTGTACTAAAAAAACTCAAGAAGTTTAAAGATAATATTTCATAGAATGCAGA
The DNA here is from genome assembly GCA_024516035.1 of Bactericera cockerelli. Taxonomy (NCBI): domain Eukaryota; kingdom Metazoa; phylum Arthropoda; class Insecta; order Hemiptera; family Triozidae; genus Bactericera; species Bactericera cockerelli. Next base: position 33,206,889 of record CM044962.1, on the reverse strand, counting down.
AAAATATGCTTGAAAACTATCATCGAGAAACAAACAATCATTCATTTGACTGGCCTTTAATTAATTCCAAGGAAAATAATTATCAGACATAAATAGCTAATTACTCTTTGAGTACAAGACGACCCTACACGGTCAACACTTTTAAGATTTTGAACATCATTTTTTGAGACTTACCTGGTTTGTTTACCCAGAAGATCACGTGATAAAAAATCGTAAAATTATTTTTTAGCATCCTTGGGTTGGCCGCCAACTTTTATCAAACTTGCCCATGTCTGTGCCAAAATTTGCTCGGGCAAATCTTGAGTGTTTCAAAGTGTAAAAAATTTACATGAGAATTTTTTTTCTATTCAGGTGTCAAAAAAGATGCCAAACCAAACCGTAAAAAACAAAGTAGTGTAGATAGAAACATCGAAATTTTGTTGGCTTTCTGCAGAATTGTTCAGAATCAACTCATCTTAAACAGGAAAAAAATTCTGACCTGAAGAATAAGCCAAAGTCGGACTTTTTCAGAAAGTTACAAAAAATCACTTTGTGCAGTTATAAAGGCGAATCCGAAAAAACGGATTGCAGATCCGTCCTAGAAATGTCGTCAGTAATCTACCATTAACGGGTGTAAACGTTTTTTTGGTCCACCCTGTATAAGAAAAAGCTACCTACCAAATTTGAACTTTCTCGGATTTATCAATGCGGAGAAATAGCGGTGAAAGTAAAAAGTCCTTTTTCGCCAATAGCAGGTGTTGTAGTGGGAATTTCGAAAAATCCCGTCTTATTGCACATCTAGACTGTAAGACAAAGTTACCCACCAAATTTCAGCTTCCTAGGTCTTACCAATTCGGAGAAACAGTGATGAATCAGTGAGTCAGTCAGTCAGTCAATCAGTCAGTCAGTCAGTCAGTCAGTCAGTGAGTGAAACTCTCTTTTATAAGTATAGATATTTCCAATTTTTTGGCCTTCTAGGAATGAAGGGACCGAAAATTGCGCAAATTGAGGGTATGCTTAAACTCATGGAATGAAAACGGATGACGTAATTATCTGTGGGTACAATAGGAGTGGGGCCGGTCGTTAGTATGGTATAAGACTTGGGACAAATTCTTTGGCTAGGACGGACGCAGCGGCAATTACGGGTTCTGGAATTTTCTCTTGGCGTGAAGCGAGAAAAACAAATGTTATGTTGACATCGAATTGAACTATCTTCTAAGTCTCCAAGAAGCCAGCGTCAATGGCGCATTGAATGCACCGGTTTTCGTTCTGTCACCGAAGTTAAACAACGCCCAGCGAGGTTGAGACGTAGATGAGTGACTGTTTAAATTCGGATCCTCGTGATGCTGGCTGTTCCCGGCCCAACCCAGGCTCTGTGAGGTTAGTGTGGGGAGCAGGTTTTTAAGTTTCCTGCGAATGGAGGATAAAACCCCGTCGTGATTATGACCGCATGCAGTTGAACAGCTAAAATAATGAGGCAGTGGCTGTATCAAGTTCCTCCGATTTACTTTTTGGGCAGTTACATGATAATAGATGGGGTTTGTTACATATCAAAATTCATGCTTTTGAGGTGGTGAACACGAATTTAATAGTTCTTTTTTGCTAACTATCACCAATGAGTTACCATTGGCAGAATTAGTGACTTATTATAGGGTTTTTGCGGGATAATGAAAGTCGTATGATGTTTACACCAGTTTGTTTCCTTTAAGAGTTATTTCTGAACCATCTTATTCTATACCCGAAAGACATCGCCGCACGTGTATTTACCCTAACATTTCTACAGATCAGAGGCATGGCCGTACGTCTACGTGTATTTTCCCTTACCCTATTATTCACCCGAGGTATGGCCTCATGTTTATTTTCTCTAAACCTACTATACAGCTAAGGCATCGCCCTACATTTTATTTCCCTATCTCTACAATCCAAATTTTCAAAAGTGAAATTCGTTTTACATTCATACAATCCTTAATTGCAACTCCGTGCGATAGGCAATATTATTATTATTATGGCTGGTTTCTCTGTAGAGGAGCGAAGAACAATCTTGGCATTCATGCAATCCTTAATTACAACACCGTGACATAGGTAACATTATTATTTATGGCTGGTTTCTCTTCTCTCGAGGGTGTGATCAAAGCACCCTCGAAAAGGTGTTGCGTCAGGAGCGAATCGGGCAATCAAGTCTTCTGGTGTTGCTTACATTATTTTGTTCACAATGTAGGGAGGATGTTATTGTGGACTTCATTGTGACCGTATGCTCTCCCGTGGTGGTCCCATCATTGATCTGATGGGAAAACACTTTTGGGGACTTGGAATTGCTCCTAAAGACCACTTTTGCACATTGTCAACTGTGCTAACAGGGACGATTAATATATTATTATTATATAACATGATTGCCTGGCTTTAGACATTGAACTGGGAGTAGACCAGCTCGCAGGAGCAACAAAAAACACGATTTCAAAAAACACGACAGTTCAGCATCATGTTGGGACAAAATGTTAGAAACACTATGTTAACACATGACAGTATAACATCATGATCAATCAAAATGTTGGTAACACAAGACAATCTAACATTATCTTGAGTCAAACAGTCGATAACACCTAAGGATATTTTTTAAATGGAATAATTTGATTAAGTGGCATAAAAAATTCATTTTATTTTTGGAATAATTATTTATTTCATTTTTTGAAACCAAGAACTTCTTTTCGTTAACCCTATGTTAACGCATGACAGTCTAGTTGGATCAAAATACCGTTAACACATGACAGTTTAAAGTTATGTTGAGTCAAAATGTCGGTAACACATCACAGACTAATATCATGTTGAATTAAAATGTCGGTAACACATCAAAGACTAATATAATGTTAAATCAAAATATTGTTAACACATGACAGTCTAACATCATGTTGAAGCAAAATGTCGTTAACTCTATGTTAACGCATGACAGTCTAACATCATGTTGGATCAAAATACCGTTAACACATGACAGTTAAACACTATGTTGTGTCAAAATGTCGGTAACACATCACAGACTAACATCATGATGAATCAAAATGTCGTTAACCCTATGTTAACGCATGACAGTCTAGCATCATGTTGGATCAAAATACCGTTAACACATGATAGTTTAACATTATGTTGAGTCAAAATGTCGGTAACACATCAAAGACTAATATCATGTTGTATCAAAATGTTGTTAACACATGACAGTCTAACATCATGTTGAAGCAAAATGTCGTTAATTCTATGTTAACGCATGACAGTCTAACATCATGTTGGATCAAAATACCGTTAACACATGACAGTTAAACACTATGTTGTGTCAAAATGTCGGTAACACATCACAGACTAACATCATGATGAATCAAAATGTCGTTAATTCTATGTTAACGCATGACAGTCTAGCATCATGTTGGATCAAAATACCGTTAACACATGATAGTTTAACATTATGTTGAGTCAAAATGTCGGTAACACATCAAAGACTAATATCATGTTGTATCAAAATGTTGTTAACACATGACAGTCTAACATCATGTTGAAGCAAAATGTCGTTAATTCTATGTTAACGCATGACAGTCTAACATCATGTTGGATCAAAATACCGTTAACACATGATAGTTTAACATTATGTTGTGTCAAAATGTCGGTAACACATCAAAGACTAATATCATGTTGAATCAAAATGTTGTTAACACATGACAATCTAACATCATGTTGAAGCAAAATGTCGTTAATTCTATGTTGACTCATTACAGTCTAACATTATGTTGGATCAAAATACCGTTAACACATGATAGCTTAACACTATGTTGTGTCAAAATGTCGGTAACACATCAAAGACTAATATCATGTTGAATCAAAAAGTTGTTAACACATGACAATCTAACATCATGTTGAAGCAAAATGTCGTTAATTCTATGTTAACGCATGACAGTCTAGCATCTTTTTGGATCAAAATACCATTAACACATGACAGTTTAACATTATGTTGAGTCAAAATGTCGGTAACACATCACAGACTAACATCATGTTGAATTAAAATGTCGGTAACACATCAAAGACTAATATCATGTTGAATCAAAATGTTGTTAACACATGACAATCTAACATCATGTTGAAGCAAAATGTCGTTAATTCTATGTTAACGCATGACAGTCTAACATCATGTTGGATCAAAATACCGTTAACACATGATAGTTTAACACTATGTTCAGTCAAAATGTCGGTACTACATCACAGACTAACATCATGTTGAATCAAAACGTTGTTAACACATGACAGTCTAACATCGTGTTAAAGCAAAATGTTGGCAACCCTATGTTAACATATGACAGTCTAACATTATGTTGAGTCAAAATGTCGGTAACACATCAAAGACTAACACCATGTTGAGTCAAAACGTTGTTAACACATGACAGTCTAACATCGTGTTGAAGCAAAATGTTGGCAACCCTATGTTAACATATGACAGTCTAACATGATGTTGAGTCAAAATGTCGGTAACACATCACAGACTAACATTATGTTGAATCAAAATGTTGGTGACACATAACAGTGTAACATCGTGTTTAGTCTAAATATATAAACAATGTGTTAACACCCGTTAGGCCAACATAATGTTAGAACAACATGTATACATGATATGTTACACCATTTCTGTTCACAATATTAGAATTTGAACACCCTTTTAACACATATGTACTATGTGTCAAAGTGGAATGTTGTGATTTAAAATGCTCTAAACATGGTGTTAACAAAGTGTTAACATTTCCCAACACCTGAAAATGTTTACTGGGTATAGAACGGTTATTATAGAACATATTTATATAGAATTATACAGTCATGGAAGGATTTGAGGAAAATGGTTCATTTCTCAAAAGCGAGAAAATAACTGGTGATTAAACTTAGGGCGAAATTAATAGACAAATACTATAAATATCACAACTCATTGCTAAGCGTCGGTTTTCCCTATCTTACACATTACCTACGCAATCCGTGACTTAGCGCCACAGAGGTATTACAAAAACGTCTATTAAGGGCGGAATTAATAGAAGTTTTTGTAATACCTCTGTGGCGCTAAGTCACGGATTGCGTACTGTGTAAGAATGTAAGATAGGGAAAATCGACACTTACCAACGACTTAAGTTATTGATGTTGTCTATTAATTCCGCCCTAAATTACGCCCTTATAGAATACGTAGCTACCTCTCAAAAATTTGTTTTTCAAATAAATAAAAAAATCGATAAAAATAGATTTATGGGGTTTTAATATTATTGAATGAACGTAGATAGATCAACGCAATATTGGAAAAATCCACCATTTTAACTGTAAGGAAGGATAAAAACAATGAAAAAATGGTCAAACAAATCGATTCTTCTTTGGTTCTACACATAGCACGTGGGGGCGAAAAAATATTTGTTGAAGGTTAAAAATGCAGAAAGGATCAGTCCTAGAAGTTATTATTCCAGAAATCAATTGGGACCGCCAGATTGGAGACTAAAAAGCTCGAATTTTAAAAAATGGACATTCTGAAAATCTCAATAGCTCTCATAAAATATCATTATCATTAGGAACCCTACTAAATTCAGCTCAATCAGACTTTTACTTTGCGAGATAATGGATATGTACGAGTAAAAGCTCAACTTTTGGAAAATTGAAGTTTTTTTCACGTCAAAACGCTAAAGAGCCTGTCATTGTTAACCATACAAAATTTGATCCAAAATCCAAAATTTGAGCATACACAGTACACACACACCAGCACCTCCTTTTGTTATATAGGTGCGTACTGAAAAATAATTTCGAAAAAATGAGCAATAATGCCACAGTTAGTCTCTATGCCAAAGTGAGATGGGCACTAAATAAACATTATGTCCTTTTCCTCGGTTTTCAGGTCATTCCAGATCTGGATAACTTTGGCAACGAGAGGATTGTTGTTTTTTATATTACATAATTATGGCCTTTAGAGAACTTGATGAGTCATTGACTACAGCATAGTTTGAAGGAATAAATGCAAGTGAAACCAAAGTCTGAAGACACAAAATGATGGCGAATAATTCTGTCGAGAAGACAGAATTAACATTGCGTAAAGAAAAGAACGATATATTTGAATAAATTATGCATTACATATGTGATGCATAATTTAGGTAGGTATTGCATTTGCAAAATTTGCATAATTTATGATTTGCAAATTTTGTATTGGTTAAAGAGGAAAATTGTGTTTTGTGGACATGGGGAGGGGTGTTTACCTTAATTCCTTCCCATGAACTAGTCTTCCCATCCACACTAGGCAAGTCAAAAACGTCAGTCCATAAAGATATATACATAATATACTACATGACCTTAGTTAATTTTAACTGATGGTTTGAAAACTGCAGTCAGTACGTTTTTTTTTGCACTCACAGTAACAGATTTATAAATCGGTGATATTTTATTGGTGATACACTAAACGTATACATACGTAGGTAAGTCTATCTATTGTCCCGGTAGCTCAGTGGTAAAGGCGACACCTGTGAATCCAGAGGTCGCGGGTTTGAAACCCAGCCGGGACATGACAAGTTTTCCTCCCATTTGGGATTTTTACCACATAATAATACGTCTTGGCATCTTGGGCTTACTGCTTTAACAATGGGACTGAATAATCCTAATCGGGCAGTATAAATAAGGCGATATTATTATTATATTCCCAGACAGCACAGTCAACTGGATGTATACCATACTGTTAGGTGGAAAAAGTCTACTTGCCCACCTGGAAATCAGCTGGAGATTTCCACCTTCCACCTGACCTCCACCTGGAAATCAACTGGAAATGAACTGGAAAGTAACCCAACTTTTAACTGGAAGTCAGTTGCCCAAAGTCAACTGGATTTGTTCCACTTATTTCCAGCTACTTGTAGCGCTCTCCAGTGGATGGGTAGTAACTCACTACCACAATGTTGACATACCTATTTACCTATACTGTACATTATACTACATAATAATCAAATGCTACGCTCTTGGTTTTGAGGTCGTGGGTTCGAATCCCATTATATGCATTTTTTTTTCAAAAAATAATAATAATAGTAATAAAAATACTAGAAACAAATGTATATTAGGCATAAATTCAATTTAAGTTATTTTATTTAGAGGCCATACATTCAAATCTCATGAAGAATATTTTTTTGTATAAAAATAAAGTAATAAATTTTAAATAGGTTTTTTTAACACATACACACACACAATTTTGGGTATAATTTTTTTACATAGAAATTTGGAAAGAAAAAGAAAATAACTAATCTGTTTTAAACAACACAATTCAAATAAGACTCTTTACCATTATTATATTTTACAATAAGAGTGTTTATTATTTAAAAAAATGTCACAAAAGTGTAAAATGCACTATCAAATTTCCACCATGTCACAAGACCTTGTACCAATGTATGACAAGTATTTCCTAAGTAGGTACAATCTCTATACGAGGTCTGTCCCGAAAGTTCGTATAAAAGTGTTCTGGCAACGCTGGAAGGCAAAGTGGGGAGGCAATTTGGGCTATTTCCCTTCTACAACATCCAAACAATTCTCAGGTGTGCGTTCGTTCAACACAAGTTCATACAGCATAATAATCGAAATCGATTATGTTGTGCGACCGTTATGCTGAGTGAATTTGTGTTGAAAGAACATTATGTCCTGCGAAATTGTGTTGTACGAACGTTTGAAATGGTTAAAATCCATAAAATCTTTCCATTTCCCCACCCAGAGCTCAAAAGTTTCCCTTCAGAAGAGAATAGAGAAATTTTATTTATGAAATAGGGAATTTTGCAGGGTGGAATAATGGAATAACCTTAACTCAATTTTTATTTTTTACATTTCTAGTTTTCTTTTCTTGTAGTTAAGAGTAGTGTATTATTAAAATACAGTGAACTAACAATCAAAGGATTGGAAATTTATTTAAAAAAAATAATATCAATGTAATAAGAAAAGTTTTATTTGAACGACAACAAGCATCGACAGCTGTACTCACATTACTGAAGTGACTGAAGTCCACAAGGTTGAACTATGGAAACTAGAGTGTCACCAGCCTTTGATTGAATCTATTGTAATCTATTGAAATGGGGATATGAAGAGAATAATGACTGCCACTGTGGACAGGTGCAGACAAATGAATATCTCCTTGTCTGTAATCAATTGGATGAACCCTGTACCCAACAAGATCTAACCCTGGTTACCCTGGTCAATCTAAGATATGAAAGATATGTTGTTCCGGACATGAAAAGTAAAGTAAGTAATGTAATAAGCATGAATGGTTTTATGATCATCACTATTGTGAGACAGCAAGCCTGTCTAGTTAAAAGCTTGTTTATCCCATAAAAATTCAGTTCCCTTCTTTGCCACTACCATATCATTGTGCTATTTGTGCCTGTATCACTAAATCCCAATGAAAAAACAAGGCTTGTGTCATCTGACCCTCATCTTTTCTGTGGAGAGCCTCCAGATATCTGGGACTTGGGACTTAACACTATTTCCATATTCCCAAATCCACTGCAATGTTGCATTGATTTTTTTCCCCTCTGAGATTTTCAATTTTGTTTCTTCTTTCATCATCAATAAGGAATTCAAGAATCTGGAATTATAAATCTAAAACCCTTGTAAAAATATCTATTTTTATAAACATCAAGTCTATTAATTAATAATGGATTAGTTGACACAACTAGAGGATGGCTGAGGCCAACCCAGGTATCCTGTTTTCCGGTGTGTCAGATCATAACATGCTGAAGTGTGATATCATCCCCCCACTAACTATCAAAACACCAGCAAAGCTCCATTACCATGAGTCCTAAATTATGTAGACCAAAGCAACAAGTTATTTCTGTTTTCTGAGCCTATTCCTTTGTCTTCTTGTGTGAAAAATCTTGGAATACTTTTAGATCCAGATCTTCAATGGAACTCTCAGGTTGTTCAAATTGGTAAGGAAAAGTATCAAAAATTTCATTCCCTGAAACATTTGCAAAGGTTTTAGCCCTGCAAACAAAACAGCTCCTATGTACTTCTCTTATATTTCCTTTGATTGAATACTGGAGCTGCTATGTCAAACATCAAAGGGAATTTACTTCAAACATTTCAGAATGCTTGTGTTGTGTTTCAGTCATTTGATCATGTTTCAGCTAAATGAAAAAATCTTCAATGGTTACAAATTGATAAGAGATTAGAACATCTGAGATTGGGCTTACTGTGGAGAATTTTGAATGAGGCTTCACCTCCATATCTTCACTCATCATTTCATACACTCTTCATTCCACAGTCATAATACTCGCTTCACTTATCTCTCTATTCCACCTCACAATACAGTAGAACCTTCATTATCTGGATTAATGTCTACTAGGGGTATGCCCGTATGCTGGATAATCGAGGTCCTATATAAAAGTCTGGATAATTGAGGGGACCCTAAAAAACCAAGTAATAAAGAAGAATTTTGATTTTGTGTAAAAGCAGATGTATTTTGATATATTTTATTATAACAAGAAATTTTGTCCCCTCCTAGTTTCTTGTTAATCTTCAATGTCTTTTCACACATCAACAGGTCATTGATAGGTTGTCCGGTAGATCTTGCTTGCAAAAACCACTTGAGAACTGCCTGATCCAAGGAATCATAAGAAGATGTCTTCATGCATGTACGCTTGGAGCTGTGATTATCAGTAGCAGCGTTGCTATGCACCTATTCAATAACAGCGTGTTTTTTTTTTTAATCTGGATAATCAAGTATCCGCATGGTTGAGGATGGGATAATCAAGGTTCTACTGCACTAACCATATGGGGAATAGTTTTACTGTTAATGCTATAAGATCATGGAATCAATTGCCTGATGAACTATGGGGAATCAAGTTTCTCATAGAAACATTTCTTGGAAAATATAAATTAATTTTAATTTTTTTTTTAACATGTTGTTTGTATATATTTTTATTTATTTAGCTTCTTTTTTATATTATTATTGAAATATCTAGATAGGGAACTCCAAATGTTGGGTGGAAGAGATTGGCATAGGCAATAACCCCTCCCTTTAGCTAGGACACATGTTTATATATATTTTTCTGTTCTTTTTCCTTTTTATTGTATATTAGAGTGGATCAAAAAATCATTTTATTTTATTTAATTAACGCTATACCTCGGAAAAGTTGTGGCTGTTCGAGATAAGACTTGTGAGCTAAAAAAAAAAAAAAATTGGACCACGTCTTCCGGTCGCGCAAAGGCTTTCAAAATGGCGAAGAAAAAAAAAATTAGAAATTTTTAAAAAAAATGTAAAAAAAATGATAATTGATTTTTTTGGTTTGCTATAGAATATACTAGTTCTAAAAAGACTAGTATAAAGAATTCAAAAAAACACCAATGAAACCACCTTTACCAGTCGCGCAAAGGCCTTGAAATTTGTGACTTTCACGAAAATTCACTATAATTTGCCCTTTTTCAAGCAATTGAAAAATATAGGTAAAATTTTTATTTATCTGACTCCCCATAGAAATTATTACTTGCATAAAGGTCTGAAGAATCCACAGAGACCAAAAAAAATATAATCGGACCAACCCTTCCGGTTGTGCAAAGGCCTTGAAAAGTTATCCTCTAAATCTATGTACTTACATTATGTATATCATTCAGACCAGCTTAAAAATTGACCCAGAACTCACGAAGAAGAGTTATAGGTACGAGTATACGACGAATTCCATCCAGACCCTACCGGTATCTCAGTAGTCAAGACGTTTACTGGTAATCCAGAAGTCGCGGGTTCGAAAGGTGACCGGTAAAGGCGGTTCATTGGTTTTTTTTTTTAACTCTTTATACTAGTCTGGTCTTTTTATAACTAGTACCTATATGCTATAGCAAACCAAAAAAATTGATTACCTATATTTTTTTTTACATTTTTTTAAATTTTCTTATTTTTTTTTATTATTATTATTATTTCTTTTTTTTTTGATTTTCGCCATTTTGAAAGCCTTTGCGCGACCGGAAGACGTGGTCCAAAAAAATTTTTTTTTGCTCAAAAGTCTTATCTCGACCAGCCACAACTTTTCCGGGGTATAGCGTTAATTAAATAAAATAAAATGATTTTTCGACCCACTCTATTGTATACATTATTTTTTTCCTTTCCATTATTTAATTCTTATAATAATTATTTGTACATAATTATGTCTATGTATATCCAATAAAGTGTTTAATAATAATAATTATCTATATTTTTGCTTTCAGAGACTTGCCGTGCAAATCTTTAAGTGACTCCCGCTGCATCTGGACATCTGTCTTTTCTGTTGCCTCCGGCTCTTCTGTTGCCTCCGGCTATCTGGCTCTTCAGCTGCCTGCGGCTTTTCTGCTGCCTGCCTGTATTATTATTCATTTATTTATTTACACCCTGATTGTCTATTTAGATTGTCTAGGCAACCATGTTTCATGTCAACCCACTTCTAAACAATGTAAACTTAATTATTACAATAAAAGAAAAAAAAAAAAAAAAAATTGAAATTCTGATGTTCTCTATTTCCCAGACAAAACAAATAGCCACCACCTATAGCTTGTAAAAATACAGTTGCATTTTTGTATTCAACGTTTCATAGGTGGAGAAAATAACCTGGTTCCCAATTAATTACAGACTGTAAAATTGACATTATCAGTGACACTTCATTCGTCTGTCACTGTTAATGTCAATTTTACAGTTACCAGAGCAGCCAGAAAGATAAAATGGCCAAGCAGTGGTTCTTAACATTTTTAGCATCGCGGCACACTTAGCATGAATAAACCAAAGATATTGGACTTAGCCGCAGACAAAATTTTGAAGATGTTTATAAAAAGAAAGAGATTTTGTATTGAACCCAACTAATAATGAGGGCTTTTTTTTTTCATCAGAAATTTTATAGCACATCAGCATTATAGGATGGGAATCACTGTGCTTACTTTATTAAGTAGTCACTGTGGCCGAGTGGAGTAGGCTAGCAAACAGGGTGACCTCGGTTCGATTCCCGGCAGCGCAGAAATTATCTGCGTGGATATCCGGGGTCCACTCATACCCCATGAGGAATAAGCGACCTCACTAGAGACGAGGTTCTGTTTTAACTTGGGTACTGGACGATTTGGCTTTCGTTTGTCTGTCTGTTAAGCGATAGCACCCGACCGGATTATTCAAAATTGTTATTAGTATACAGGGTGGACCAAAAAAACGTTTACACCCGTTAATGGTAGATTACTGACGACATTTCCAGCCCGGATCTGTAATCCGTTTTTTCGGATTCGCCTTCGTAACTGCACAAAGTGATTTTTTGCAACTTTCCGAAAAAGTCCGACTTTGGCTTATTTTTCGGGTCAGTGCTTTGTTCCTGTTTAAGATGAGTTGATTCTGAACAATTCTGCAGAAAGCCAACAAAATTTCGATGTTTCTAGTTAAACTACTTTGTTTTTTACGGTTTGGTTTGTCATATTTTTTTACACCTGAACAGAAAAAAACACACGAAAAAACTTTTTTACTAAATAAAACACTCGACATTTGTCCGAACAAATTTTGGCACAGACACGGGCAAGTTTGATAAAAGTTGGCGGCCGCCCCGAGGATGCTAAAAAATAATTTTACGATTTTTTATCACGTGATCTTCTGGAAAAAAATATTAGATGTTTGCCAAAAACTCTTCAAAAATCCTAAGAGTTTTCTAGCTGTAGACTGTGTAAGGGCGTCTTGTATTGTTTACAAAAATTGTTTACATTGCTTTTTTTGAATACCGCGGTCTCACATGCTTTCATCAGCCAGTTTAGGAAAATTCAAATGATAATTTTCGTGCTTTTCAGATTGTCAGTGGTGTTAGCTAGATGTGGTATTGCTAAGAGTGTTAGTCGCATGACCGAGGTTCAATTCTCGGCGGTCAATATTATTTTAATTATCAAAAAAATCTGATGGAATATTTTATTCATACCTGTATCTGACCTGTTGTAACACCAACAACTTATGGTTTTTTTTGGGCGTAATACCATCTGTAAATTGAGTTATATCAGATACTATTTGTATCACAATACACATAATTATTATTCATGTAAGCCCCTGAGAGACTGCCTTGATAATGTAAGGATTTTTTTTCTTATGCTTCCCTGCAAGAAAAAAAAAAGTAGCGAATTTTCCTAAAAATAATAGAGTTTATGAAATGAAGCCAGGTAAATATGCAGGTGTTCTTCTATCATAAACAATACTAATTAAAGAACAAATATTTACCGATTACCAAACTCTTAATAGAAATCTTGAAAAAAAAAAAAACAAGATATTTTGTAAAATTAATAAACTTTTGCAGTCTTTATTATGTTTTATACTATTTTGATATAAACAAAAAGGTTTTTTAAAAAACATTTTGTGTTAATATGTCCAATGAGAAACGATTAGAAGCGCACGATTAGCTCAGTGGTAAGCTAGTCACTTGCTATGCGGAAGATCCCACCCCGGTCCGAATGCCAGAGCCAGCCAAAAGTTCATGACTACAAATAAAAGACTGTTGCCATTTTTTATTTAGCCATAGTACACACTATGGATCTCCTCACACAATTTTTTGAAACCAATGGTGACTTTAGTACCTGAGGTCTAACTCAGAACTGTCCCTCTACATTCTACCTTCTTGCGTCTCTCTTTCGCTCTCTGCCTCTCAATCTTTCTCTCCCTTCTCAATTCCCTCAGAAGAACTGTTGGAAGTGGCGTCCACCTTCCTGGATGCAAACGTTGAACCTTTTCATCATGTTCCGTCGAATGTTGCGGAAGATTCCAGGTTTTTCTGTCAGGTCATCGAATGCCAACAGGATTCTTGCTACCAGATTCTGCTACTCTTTCGTCTCCACTGGTATTTCGTAAACTATGTTTTTCACGTGATCCCAAATGTTCCTGTTGGCAGCTCCATATGCTAAATGCATATCTGCCATTGCAGCATCCGAATAATAATAATTATGTAACTTGTACTAAAAAAACTCAAGAAGTTTAAAGATAATATTTCATAGAATACAGAAAAATATGCTTGAAAACTAACATCGAGAAACAAACAATCATTCATTTGACTGGCCTTTAATTAATTCCAAGGAAAATAATTATCAGACATAAATAGCTAATTACTCTTTGAGTACAAGACGACCCTACATGGTCAACACTTTTAAGATTTTGAACATCATTTTTTGAGACTTACCTGGTTCGTTTTCCCAGAAAATCACGTGATAAAAAATCGTAAAATTATTTTTTAGCATCCTTGGGTTGGCCGCCAACTTTTATCAAACTTGCCCGTGTCTGTGCCAAAATTTTCTCGGGCAAATCTTGAGTGTTTCAAAGTGTAAAAAACTTACATGAGGATTTTTTTTCTATTCAGGTGTCAAAAACGATGCCAAACCAAACCGTAAAAAACAAAGTAGTGTAGCTAGAAACATCGAAATTTTGTTGGCTTTCTGCAGAATTGTTCAGAATCAACTCATCTTAAACAAGAAAAAAGTTCTGACCTGAAGAATAAGCCAAAGTCGGACTTTTTCAGAAAGTTGCAAAAAATCACTTTGTGCAGTTATAAAGGCGAATCCGAAAAAACGGATTACAGATCCGGGCTGGAAATGTCGTCAGTAATCTACCATTAACGGGTGTAAACGTTTTTTTGGTCCACCCTGTATATACATGTTCATTGGGGTCTTAGAATTTTACCTATTGTTTTTAGGCCAGCTAGGAAAGAACACTCGACCGCAGCGCAGGCTCCTACCTAGTAGAGGCAGACCTCAACTCAACCAGGAAAAGTCTATCCTGCTTGCTAGAATACCTCTATACTGGGCAAGCTAAAGACGACTCTAGACGGGAACCTCAATTATCCATCACTATACCTCCACTCGTCACACCAGAAAGCCTTAAGTCTGGACGGCAGTCCACAACTTCGGCGATGACTTTTTGAAATAGTGTGATCGGTTGAGGGGGAGGGGGGTCGACAAGAATCAGATTTTGCCCATCTGTTACCGTTTCGGCTGTAGAAATATTTTACGCCTGAACCTTCGACTCTCACCCGAAATACGGGCAAATGTCACTCGAGTTGATATTACTTACTTGTAAATTAGGGACGGGTTCTAAAAAGCTCGAGATATACAGAGTGTCCCACCAAAGTTGGACACCTCAAATTACCCGGCCCATGAAAGAGTTTTTGAAAAATAAAAAATTCAAGGGTACATGTTTTAATCATACGGTTTCGGTCATGAATTTTTTTTATACAGGGTGGTTCGAAAGTGAAAAATTGAGGTGTCAACTTTCAATTTTTAAATGAATCGACCTGAATTTTATTTGATAATTTAACTTCTAAATAATTTCTGAGTACTTTTTTAAACTAAAATATTACATACAGGGTAGGTTTTTTGACCATTTTACATCCGAGAAATTTCTAATATTAGAAATCGGAAGTATTGTGTTTAGTTTTTGTAAAAAAAAAAAAAAATTTTGCTCCGATTTCATATTTCGTCATTTTTTTCATATTTCTGGACGTTTCATAACCTCCTGAGCAACTTTGGTTTTGTGTCCGTCTGTCGATCCGTCGGTCTGTTAAAAATATTCCTTGTAACGCGCAAATCTCAGAAACTACTGAACGGATTTTGATGAAATTTTGCACACGTATCCCAGACAGCACAGTCAACTGGATGTATACCATACTGTTAGGTGGAAAAAGTCTACTTGCCCACCTGGAAATCAACTGGAGATTTCCACCTTCCACCTGACCTCCACCTGGAAATCAACTGGAAATGAACTGGAAAGTAACCCAACTTTTAACTGGAAGTCAGTTGCCCAAAGTCAACTGGATTTGTTCCACTTATTTCCAGCTACTAGTAGTGCTCTCTAGTGTATGGGATAAGAAGTCACTAACCCAATGCTTACATACCTATTTACCTATACTGTACATTATCCTACATAATAATTAAATGCTACGCTCTTGGTTTTGAGGTCGTGGGTTCGAATCCCATTATATGCATTTTTTTTGCAAAAAATAATAATAATAATAGTAATAAAAATACTAGAAACAAATGTATATTAGGCATAAATTCAATTTAAGTTATTTTATTTCGAGGCGATACATTCAAATCTCATGAAGAATATTTTTTTGTATAAAAATAAAGTAATAAATTTTAAATAGGTTTTTTTAACACATACACACACACAATTTTGGGTATAATTTTTTTATATAGAAATTTGGAAAGAAAAAGAAAATAACTAATCTGTTTTAAACAACACAATTCAAATAAGACTCTTTACCATTATTATATTTTACAATAAGAGTGTTTATTATTTAAAAAAATGTCACAAAAGTGTAAAATGCACTATCAAATTTCCACTCTCACTGAGAGTTCACCCCCCTGAGACACCTTCAACATACTAGAAAATTATCAAAATTAAAATTTCTAATACAATTTTCAAGTGCACTGGTAATCAAGTGGTTAACGCACTAGTCAGATAATCCACTTAGCGTAGGGTTCCGTTGTTTCAAATTTTTCCTCATTATGGTTGTGACCACATAATAATAAGACTCTGAGGGTTAGGTGGTAGAAAATGCTCTGAGCATAACCTTACCTGGTGGTTACCTTCCAATTAAAAGTGTTATTATTATTTTTATTAGGACACCGGCCATGAGAAAAAACCTCAATGGTGACAAAATGCCAGGTTTTAGCTAGTATAGAAATAAAATAATGATATCCAATTATCAAATATGCTCATACCATGTACATAATCACAATAAAATAATAATACTATGTAAATGAAAATATATTTCTTTATTAGTGAAACCAAAAATAACAAAGAAATAAACTAATAGCCAGCAGAAAATGAAGATAGGGCATGGAATACACCAGTTTTCATGAAATTGCAAAAGTTAAGCAATGTCTAACGTGGTGGAACATGGATTAGTTAATGTTTTTATGTATTTGTAATCCTTCATGACAATTTATATACTGCTGTGGCTAATTAGAATTGCTGAGTTGTTTGCTTTGAGAATTATTACCAAAAAACATTGTTATACTTAAATTAAAACAAAATTGACTTGTTAAGACTAGTGAAATTATAAAACACAATAGTGTGGAACACTTTTTTTAAAATAGATATAAAATTAACTCAAAATTTAAGGGGCTTCATAGTAATAAGGTGGTAGAGAGAGCACAATAGTTATTATTGTTATTATGAACAGTGCACATTAAATTGGCCAATTAATTTTAAATCAAGTAATCAGGAAGCATGTCACAAAGTAAACATCATTTTTTAGTGTGGCAGAACCACCTGAGTGAAATATTCATTTTATAATAATATGTATTGTACATCTAAATAAAATCCAGAGAGTGAAAAATTTCACTATCTAGCACTATGGCATTCAGCTGTTTCTTTGCTTGAACCAGAACCTTTTTTTAGCCAACCTATGGTCAAGAGATCTTGAGCATAAAAAATTCTGTTTCCCTTAACACATGAGACTAGCATTCATGGTCCTACTTTGGCTTGGCTAGGCTAGGTGAGATTAATATGGGTAGCTGGTATGATTCCAAGTGAACTGAAGGTGTTAATTGTGCTAGTCCAGGAACAGCAGAGTGCAGAAAGTTCATTAGGGTCCAAGTGGATGTCTCTAGAAATGGATGGTTATTGTCAGATGAAAAAGGTGATCCAGTATTAACTGTTTCTTATCCTCTCCTTTTCTTCTGTCACGATTCACGATTTAGACAAACTAAAGAACTATTTTTTGAAACATCTCGAAAGCAAATTTGGAGTTCAGAAATGAAAAAAGTAAACACTTTCAGTAGTTATAAAAAAGATGTTCAAAACTAATTAAAATATTATTTGTATTAAAATATGTTCAAATAAGGCAGAGTCAAGTTACCTCACATTTTTTTTTAGCTGATGTTTGTGAAGTTGACAGGTAATTTCGGACTGTTAATATGCATAATAGGTAGTACAAATTTCAACAAAGCATTTTCATTCCCTCAGAATGGGACATTTTGTACTGGATGAATAGTTTAGACTTTAGGATAACATCTTCCCATGGTAGAGGTAGCAAGAAATCCCACGGTGATTGTTCAGGACATTCTGCATTTTGTTTATCATTCTGGTTATATCTATGGACTAATTTTATTATTTTAAATTCTAAGATAACCAACTAAGTGTTAATTAAGATAAAATTTTCGCTTGTCTTTAATTATTTGAATATAAGGTATTTAAGTTTACCTTAAATTAGGATTTCAATTATTTTAGTTTTCCTTAAGCTTTGTCCCCACGTATTTGCTTTTCTTTTCACTTTCAACATGACGCAAGGCTACAGGTGAAAAGAGATAAAATCTTTTTGTCCGCCTTTATTCCGACTTTTATTTTTGAAGAAATCACGAAATCCATTTAATTTGTTTACATAGGGAATAAATAAGCTATTAGACATGTCAGGAACATATAGAAGCTGTTGTGTGCCACTGTGCGAAAGCACAACTTATAAAACACCCAAGAAACTTTCATCTCCGTTCCCAGAGGTATAGAAAAACGGAAATTATGGTGTACCATCATCAGAAGAGATCAACTTTTGACAGCTGCATCAAGAGCATACTGCTGCAAAGATCACTTTGATGTGAGTATATTTTTTTTATATTTAGATAATCAAAATGACCTACCCTCCCATAGAAAGTGTGCATTATTTAAAAAATCTAAGTATCTCACAGCAAGGTGGCACAAGTTACATAATGACTGCAGTAGTTATTGCTTGTTAATGCTTAACTGTTTAACATGTGTAAACACATATGTATATTTAAAAAAAAATAACAAATCAAATCTGTTCAGTGTCATTCCGGACTTTTCATAACCTCCTGGGCAACTTTGGTTTTGTCTCTGTCTGTTGGTCTATTAAATACATTCCTTGTATCACTCAAATCTCAGAAAATACTATACACATTTCAAAAAAAATTAAACCCATAAGAAAAATATTGTATAATTATGGTCCCATTTTAAATCCATCAACTTTGGACTAGTGGTGCTTGGAGCTAGAGACCACGTGCCTGACCTCTAACTCTTCACTTAAACACTTCTTGACACCTGATTTTGATAATGTTTGTATATGTGTAACAGTGGTTTACATAGTGAATTTTAATTAGTTTTTTTTTTAAATAAAATGTGTGTTAGCTCTGAAATTTAAGAAAATCTAAAATGTTGGACAAAAAAGTGCAAAATCTTCAACTTGCCGATACCGAATTTTTGGTGGTACCTATTTAAAATGTAGGAAAAACAGCATACTACCTTTTTAAACAAATTTAATGAGAATTTTTAAAAAGATTTGGAGATGCAATTGATTTAGTATAAAATCTCAATATTGCCAAGTCCACAATGTGTACCAATCACAAGGAAGTATTGTGTCCATTATTGGTAGTGTGTTTTTTTTTCTAGTTTAATGTTAATTTTGATGATTCTTTGGACTGAAAATTGTGGAATTTATAGGATTCACAATTTTAACATACTTTACATAATGCATAATAAGCTTGAGATAAGCTTGAATTTGTAAAGATAATGTAGATCAATTTATACTCTCAAAAAAAATGAAAACATTGCCTGTTGTTATTGACATTCTTCTTATTTTTAATCTGTTTCAGTTGGAAAATTATTTAGAAAACAGCATGAAGTGTAGAATGATGCCAAGAACACCAATGATCTTAAAGCCTGTTGTTGTGCCACACAAGTTTGCTTGTCAAGGACGGATGGAAAATATTGTCCAAAGAAAACCCAACAAGTTGTCCACTACCTGGGAAAAAAGAGAAGTTTGTGCAATCAGCATTGCAAGAAAGTGAGCAGGTTGCAACTGAACAGATTGAACCAGAAAGAGAGGAGATAGATTTTAATATTGATCAACCTGTACTTCACATCATCAATTTTATGTTGACAATGGTATCCAAGTGAAACCACATTATAGAAGTAAAGAGACTTACCGTTGTATAAAACCAGACATGGTAACAACTGGTATAATGGCTATTTGTATTACAGCAGATGTTTTGACAAACACCACTGACATTAAAACAAAATTAAGAGTAGAAGATATATTCACTGACACAGACATTGAATGCTCATCAGTGTAGTCTCTGTGACTGATTTTCAACCCATGTCTACTGATGGATCCAGTCCATTAACTGAATCCTTAGGAACTAACTATCCAAATACAAAGAGGAAAGTAGAGTCTAATCTTATGCTTTCCTTAGGACTTCCTAACAATGGACATTTTTTAATAAATTCTTTAAAAAATCACTGCCAATGATCAGAGCAGGATATATTCATTTGTTTGAAAAAAAATTGCTGGAATGAACCATACCGTGTTCTGGGTTTAGACTTTAATTTATCCCCTGCCTATATTGGGAATGTGTTTCGAATAACTGTACCAAATAAAAATACAAAAGCCAAGTGACAATGTAAATCAAGCTTTGACTTATTCAGATTACAAAAAATGCAATACAATTAAATATTTAATATGATGCACTCCAGATGGTACTTGCTGCTATGTTTCTCCTAGCTATGGAGGTAGGGTATCTGTTGCAGAAATTCTACGTGAATCCGGATTTCTAGAGAAACTAGAGCCTGTTATTCAGGTAATGACTGACAGGGGTTTTAAACATGTAGTAAAAGACATAACTCAAAAGGGAGCTATGCTAGTGAGTTCCCCAAGTGTTGAAAGTGCAGGTGCTCTTTTATCAGGTGATGCACGTCTCACTAAACAAATTGCGGCCCTTAAGATTCATGTTGAAAGAGTGATAGGAAGACTTTGGCACTTTTATTTACTGTCACCTCATTCATCTATTGACAACAAATTGATAGGATTGATGGACATTGTTGCATGTGCTTGTGCATTGACAAACTTCCATTCTCCTATCATTCAGTAGCTGTACACATATGATGAAACTTTGTTTGTTTTTTTTTTTTTTTTTTTTTTTTTTTTACTTTCAATAAATTATGTGTTTGATTCTTTTTTTTTTTAAACTTTGTTCTCAAATTTGTATTTTATTTTTACACTTATTCGTTTGTAGATAAATGTCCTGTTAATAAATAATTTAATAATAATAATCTCCTGTTTTTATAATAATATAGCCCTCTGTCACCCCTATGGAGCATAGGCCTCCCCCTATGAGGGGGGTATTGGTATTTGGTATTGCATCTACATGTTATCATACAGTATTTCTATTTTCCCTGTTATATGTTTGTTTTGTTGAATTTTATGTAATCAGTTCCTTATATTGGGTAGATCCCCTAGTTTTTTTTCATTTATTTATTAGTATTTTATAATAATACTATAAATATGTAGTAGTGGTGTTAATATATTATGATAACATTGAATAGTTTAACTCATGTACCAAATACATCAGTTAAACAAATTTGATACGTTAGTTAGACCATTGCTTTAAACTTGTGTCCACAAATCATCCAAAATACATAAAGTCTCAACCAGTCCATATAATAAATTCAAAAACTTGTAAGCCTTTTTATACAGTGTGTTCATAAAGTTTCGATTGATTAGCCAAATCACCAAAACTACAAGAGATGTTTAAAAAAATGGAACAAATTTTGAATATCAATTTCCGACATTATTTGATATTCTACACCATACCAACTTTTACCTGATTTCTACCAACGGTGGAGCGTTGAAGATTTTTTTTTTTTTCTTCTTTTTTTACTTCTTCTAGTTGTGATATTGAGCTATTATAATAATATTACACTCGGATTTTTTTGTTGATTTTTCAATTAATTTTTAAGAATTTCAGGCCTGAGTGAAAGTGAGACTTTATGTATATAATTGTACATCCTGTATATTTGTTATATGTATAAAAAAATATCTTTGTGATGTTATATAAACTTTCTTGAAATAATTCAATGAATAAAATTTAAATGATTTTGGTTCCTGTGAAGTGAATTTGTTATTTTTTTAAAGTCCATGAATAGGTAACATACCCTAATTAAGCTAGTTATTCGGTATCATTTGTTATTTTTTAAATAATATTGTAATTTTAAAAATAAATAAATAAAGATGGTTAGTCTTGAGACTTCTGAAGTCATTATATAAAAAAAATTCAGAATACCAAAAAAGTGATTTTCGGCCATTGATCCGTGCATCTGTCTGTCCGTCTGTGAACAAGATATCTCGAGAACGGTAAGAGCTAGGTACTTGAAATGGTATGAAAGTAGATCATAATATATACCACACGAACCACGAAACTTTTGATTGAAATCGGCTGCATTCTGCGGTCGCAATAATCGGCCGGAAGGGCCGTTTC
This sequence comes from Bactericera cockerelli, assembly GCA_024516035.1. NCBI lineage: Eukaryota > Metazoa > Arthropoda > Insecta > Hemiptera > Triozidae > Bactericera > Bactericera cockerelli. The sequence goes on along the minus strand of CM044962.1, from coordinate 33,184,662 downwards.
TTTGAATTTGTTAAAATAACAATAGGGGTTTACTCAGATCATTTTTTTGATATCTTGAACTTTTTGGAATCCGGCCCTAATTTACCGGTATTTTCGAGGGTCCTCATTAGACCAACATTTACTTCCGAGAAATTTCTAATATTAGAAATCGGAAGTATTGTGTTCGTTTTTGTAAAAGAAAATATTTTTTTGTTCCGATTTCAATTTTTATTATATTTCTGGACGTTTTATAACCTCCTGAGCAAATTTGGTTTTGTGTCGGTCCGTCTGTCTGTCGGTCTGTTAAAACGATTCCTTGTAACGCGCAAATCTCAAAAACTACTCGACGGATTTTGATGAAATTTTGCACACATCTAGGAGACATTTTGTAGATGGTTCCATTTTCAATTCATCAAATTCATACCAGCGGTTCTGGGTGAAAGAGATGCGCCTGACCACTAACTTTTTACTTAAACGCTTATATCTCGTGAACGGTACACCCGATTTCGATGAAATTTTGTAAGAATATGCATATTATTGTTTTACATAGGTTATTTATATTTATTTTTAAATTAATTATAATTTGACTCTGATATTTAAGAAAATCCGAAAATTTGGACAAAAAAGTAAAAAAATAAGGACCACGACTTGCCAATACAGAATTTTTTGTGGAATCTAGAATATAGAAAAAATGATATTCTACCATATAAAACAAATTTGAAGAAAATCGGTTCAGTCGTTTTGGAGATACAAGTAATTTTGTATAAAATCTCAAAATTGGCACGTGTTTACAATGTGAAACAATCACGAGGAAGTATTGTGTCCATAATTGGCAGTGTTTTTTTATTATTTATCGTAGGTGGAGGTTGTGACATATCAAATCCAATGATTTTGAGGTGTTGATTACCAATAAAATTGGACATTTATTTTTCACTAATGGCTTTTAGTCCTGTTATTATTCCTAATAGGATAAGGAAAGTCGTGTGATGTTTACACCAGATTTTTTTTTCCTGCCTCCGTGGCGTAACGGTTGTGACTACTGCCCGTAGTAAAGAGATCCTGAGTTCGATTCCCGGTTGGAGCAGACTTTTCGCACAGAAAATTCTGTTCCCTCTGACCACGTGAGGCTGGCAATTCCGGCCCTACCCAGGCTGGGTGAGGTTAATGTGGGTAGCTGGTACGATTCCCAGCGAATGGAGGGTAAAACCCCCGTCCTGTCTACCTCAAGTCACGACGTTAAAGCCAAATAGAATCAATGGACATGAAAGGAGCCTAGACATTGGATCTGGGCGTCCATATAATCCTCTCACCACAGTGATTTAGGTATCAATACCTATCTTACGGACACGGAATTATTATTATACCAGATTTTTTAATATCTTTAACATCATTGTCACCGTGGCAGATTGAGTAGCGCGCTAGATTTGGACACACGGTGACCTGGGTTCGAATCCCAGTGGAGTCAGATTTGTTTGGTTCTGTATTGTGGATGTTACGGGATCCACTCATACCTCGTGAGGGAAAGTGATAACAGGTATTGGTGTGAGCAGCGACCGGTGGACCCGGTGGTGGTATATTATGTTGCAATCTTATAATTTATTGTGATATAATAACACAAAAGAAACTAATTTATCTATTTAGTATCACTAACGAATTAAATATAGTTTTAACCGAACAACATTTTAAAGCGCACGAATAGCTCAGTGGTAAGATACTCGCTTACCATGCGTAAAGTCCCGCCGACGAAAGAATTGTATTCAAAATTTGGTTACAGTTTGTAAGGAATACCTTAAGGACAGTTCGCAATTGCAAACTGCACCACTTCTCGTCCATCAGAGAGGAGCCATACTACACGGTATGGGCAAGCTAAAACAAGGACAACAATCACAGTATAGTAATCAGTAGTGGAATTACATCACATACTCGTAATACACCCTGTATTGATTTTTACTTTCCTTATCCTATAATAAGGAAAGTATTGTATTCGTCGAAAATTTGACCTACCCAGCTTTTCACATTTCTGGACGAATCATAGCCTCAGGATACCAAAAAAGTGGTTTTCAGCCATTGGTCCGTGCGTCTGTCTGTGTGTGTGTGTGTGTCTGTGTGTGTGTGTGTGTGTGTGAACAGGATATCTCAAGAACGGTAAGAGCTAGAGACTTGAAATTTGGTATGGTAATTGATTTTATACACCAGACGAACTATGAAACTTTTGGTTGAAATCGGCCGCATTCTGCGGCCGCAGGGCCGCAAATATTGGCCGCAAGCACCGCTTCTTTGAATTGGTTAAAGATACAAAAAAAGTTAGAGAACAACATTTTCTCAGATTAAAAAAATAATAGGGATTCACTCTGATCATTTTTTTGATATCTTTAACTTTTTGGAAACCGGCCCCAATTTACCGGTATTGTAGGGGGACCCGATTGGACTAACTTTTTTACTTTCCTTATCCTATAATAAGGAAAGTATTGTATTCGTCGAAAATTTGACCTACCCAGTTTTTCACATTTCTGGACGAATCAGAGCCTCAGGATACCAAAAAAGTTGTTTTCAGCCATTGGTCCGTGCGTCTGTCTGTCTGTCTGTCTGTCTGTCTGTGTGTGTGTCTGTGTGTGAACAGGATATCTCAAGAACGGTAAGAGCTAGAGACTTGAAATTTGGTATGGTGATTAATTTTATACACCAGACGAACCACGAAACTTTTGGTTGAAATTGGACGCATTCTGCGGCCGCAGGGCCGCAAATATTAGCCGCAAGTGCCGCTTCTTTGAATTGGTTAAAGATACAAAAAAAGTTGTAGAACAACATTTTCTTAGAATGCAAAAATAGTAGGGGTTTATTCTGATGACTTTTTTGATATCTTGAACTTTTTGGACCTCGGCTCCAATTTACCGGTATTTTGGGGGGACCCGCTTTGACTAACTTTTTTATTATTCATCCTAGATGGGGGTTGCGACATATCAAATCCAATGATTTTGAGGTGCTGATTACGAATTTCACATTGATTTTTAGCTAAATGTTACCTTTGAGTCACCAGTGGCTTTTGGTCCTGTTCCAATTCCTTATAATTATGATAAGGAAAGTCGTGTGATGTTTACACCAGATTTTTATTATTCATCCTAGATGGGGGTTGTGACATATCAAATTAAATGATTTTGAAGTGCTGATCACGAATTTGGCATTGATTTTTAGTTATCTGTTACCGTTCAGTCACCAGTGGCGGAATTCGACTCCTTTTTGGGAGATAAGGAAAGTCGTGTGATGTTTACACCAGATTTTTTACTTTCCTTATCCTATGTTAGTATGTATGATTTTATTTGTGGTGAAGCAATACAAAGAGCAGCCTCCTTTACTTTTCGAATTTTATTACATTCATTTCTTTTTACTCTGGTAATGCCGCCACTGGTCGTTACTCATACAAGTAACTACTCATTTTTCCTCACGAGGTATGCATGGACCCCGAACATCCAAGTACAGAGCAGAAAAATTCCTGCCCCGCTGGGGATCGAACCATGCGTGCAATGCCTAGCGCGCTAACTCACTCGGCAACGGTGGCTACATAAGGAAAGTAATAAAGAAAATTGTGTACCTATTCGTCGAAAACTAGACCGTTTTTTCACATTTCTGGACTAATCATATCCTCAGGATACAAAAAAGCTGTTTTCGGCCATAGGTTCGTGCGTCCGTCTATCTGTAAGAATTTATGTGTGTAAACACGATATTTCGAGAACGGTAAGAGCTACAGACTTGAAATTTGGTGTAAATTGAGCCCGGGTTAAAAAAAGTTTAAGATATCTTAATATATAAATGTCAAAGTCACTGACCACTGACTGATCATCGCTCTATAGCCCAAACCGTAAGTCCTAGGAAGCTGAAATTTGGTAGGTAGCTTTGTCTTATAGTCTAGATGTGCAATTTTTCGAAATTCCCACTACAACACTTGCCATTGGCGAAAAAGGATTTTTTGCATTCACGGCCATGGCTCGGCCCGCAAAGCGGGCGACAGCCTGCTTGTTAATAAATAAAAATCATCTGAGTAGACCCCTTTTTTTCTGTTGATCTCTAACTTTTTTTGTATCATTAACTAATTTAAAGAAGCGGCACTTGCGGCCATCTAGATCAGAGTACTTTTACGTATCTAGATCAAAACATCTGTAAAAGAAAGTTAATTTAAGCGGCCCCCAAAAATAGCGAAAAACGTGGGGCCGGGTACTAAAGCGACAAGATTTTGAAAATGACCGGTTGAAAACTCATTTTTTTTTCTCATTACACGAAATACTCATGATTTATTTTCCTAAAATTTACAGTTTTGCTAGAACCGCCACACGACTGCTTAAATCTTGTGTTAATAAATGTGTTTTTGTAAAAAAGTGACACTTTTGTTGAACTGGCAGAAGTTATGTTATAAACAAAAATATTGTATTTAATATGGCATTTCAAAAACAGTTTAGTTTGTCTAAATCGGATACGCCGTTAAATAGTTAGATTTGCTAGAATTTCGAAATTTTTAGAATTATCAGGTCAAGTATTATCTTTGCGTATATAAATCGCCATTTTGTGTCTTAAGAAGTTATTTTTGGAATTTCAAACTGACGCTTCCTGAAGGCTGAAGGCAATAGGAGCCTTTGGGGTTGATGTGAAACACATTGTTGCATAACTGGTCAAATTGGCAATATGTTATTTTGACTTTTTATCGGTTAAAGCTCGTTAACGGTGTAGCTTTTATAAATATTGCTATTATTAATGCCTCCCGATTAGTACATCAAAAAAGAAACATATTGCATCTCTTTTTATTGCCATATTGCCAAAGCCTTAATAATATTGCTATTATTAAGGCTTTGGCTGTTGGTAGGTAAATGTAAAAAAAGGTTGATAATCACAAAATAGTACCGTTAAAACATTTATAAGAATATAAACTTCCTTTTTTCTATTGAGATCTTTTTATTGTTCTAATTTGCGAAGGATATGAGGAAGTGCTTCACATAATGCCGATAAGTGATGTAACAAGAGGAATGTATACCTATTATCTACTTACAGTACTTACCTAATGACCTTAATCATTACAAACGGAATGCGGGAATTTAAATTATTTATTTAAATATAGAGGGAAAAAACATTGTTCCAACAAGTACCTCAATCTATTTGGGATATTTAATTCCCTTAAAGCTGCAGAGGGATATTATACTACCCATTCTGCATAAGGTCGTTTTTGATGACGTCATAAAACGACTGTTTTGACTGCCATCTTAACACACTAAAATGTGAGGTAACTTGACTCCGGTTCAAAGGCTAAATGAAATACCTATTATTTAAGAGAATTATTAATTATTTAAAACAATTCACAATATTTGTCACAAAAATATCACAATTTCTGAATGTCCTTCAACAATTGTTGAAGGACGAGTTTTATCCTTTAAAGGACGAGTTTTATCGAAACACTTCCAGTAGTTATAAAAAAGATGTTCAAAACTAATTAAAATGATATTTGTATTTAAAAATGTTCAAATAATTATAATGAAATACCTAATATTTAGAAGAATTATTAATTATTTAAAACAATTTACAATCACCAATATCACAAGGATTCTGAAATTACGAGAGATCAAAGATGGCGTCTTCAACAAAGGACGCGTTTTATGTAAACTGGAAAAATATGGAACATTTCCAGCTGACTGGTCAACTGACTAAATTCTACTCATGTCCTAGCTGGACTGAGTCGTTATATTTCCAGCTGACTGCCCAGGTGACTGAGTCTAGATGGATTTTTGTTGGAAATATCCAGGTGGCTGGTCAACTGATTTAATCCATGATGGAAAAATCCAGCTGTCGGGACAGTTGGAGGTCCAGTTGACTTTATACACCTGGATATTTCCACCTTAAATCCAGACTGGAAGTCAACTTCCGTGCTGTCTGGGATAGGAGACGTTCTGTAGATGGTCCCATTTTAAATTCATCAAATTCGTACTAGCGGTTCTGGGTGAAAGAGACCATACGCCTGACCACTAACTTTTTACTTAAACGCTTATATCTCGTGAACGGTTCACCCGATTTTGATGAAATTTTGTATGTATAGGTATGCATAATTATTATTGTTTTACATAGACTATTTATATTTATTTTTTAATTAATTATAATTCAACTCTGATATTTAAGAAAATCCGAAATTTTGGACAAAAAAGTCAAAAAATAAGGACCACGACTTGCCGATACAGCATTTTTTGTGGAATCTAGAATGTAGAAAAAACGGTATTATACCATTTAAAACAAATTTGAAGAAAATCGCTTAAGCGGTTTGGAAATACAAGTGATTTAGTATAAAATCTCAAAATTGGCACGTGGTCGTGTATACAATGTGAAACAATCACGAGGAAGTATTGTGTCCATAATTGGCGGTGTTTTTTTTTTTTAAATCTCGAATAACGATTTTTTTTAATTTTTTCGATAACAATTAGAATAGAAAGTGTTTGTGTAATGAAAATACGCATTTTCAATGGGCAGCAAAAATTTTCATACAGGGTGTAAAATAACTTTACTTTGTTTTTTTTTTTTTTTAAACCGAGTTTATTTTACAAAAACTCTTTCAGGGTCCGAGTAATTTGTGGTGTCCAACTTTGGTGGGACACCCTGTATATACATATATCTATTTATAAAATGTTTGAAGGTAACCTCTGTCATTTTTTTACTTTCCTTATCTTATAATAATAATTTAAATAAATGTGTAATAAAATAAAAGACCAGAATTATAGGACTTTTTCGTATCCGGTATAATCCTTATATCTTATTTCTGCTTATAATTTCGCCTCTCTACGCTGCTTATATTAAAGCAGCTACTCATGTTTCCTCACGAGGTATGAGAGGACCCCGGACATGCAAGTACAGGCCCGAAAAAATCCTGCCCTGCTGGAGATCGAACCCAGGTCACCATGTACGCTGCACGCAAGCCAAGAGCGGTAACCCACTGGACAACCGTGACCACCCTTATCTTACAGAAAGGACAATTTTTGCATATTTGTAGACTTCTTTTAGGAAGAGGATGTAAAGAAAAGACCCAATAAAGGAAAGAAAAGACCCAATTTACCCGTCTTTCAAAAATTATTCCACGAAATCAATTCAAAACCCAAACCACTTTAATATGCTCTAAATTTCTAATGGGTTATTCAATCATTCTTTCTCCTTATCACTCTCTCTCTCTTTCGCTCACTTACTCTCTGTCAGGTCGTCTTTTTAATTTTCTCTTCTCTCCTAATTATAAAATTTAAAAACTCAAATTTTCTCTCATTCTTTTTCTCAGGGTCGGACTTAAGTCCTGTAACCCCAGCGTCAATGGTACGTTGAATAAACCAGTTCTCGTTTTGTCTCTAAAGTTAAGCAACGTGCAGCGAGGTTAGGACATGGGTGAGTGACCATTCAATTTAGAACCCTCCTGATATTGACTATTCCCGACCTCACTGAAGCTGGGTGAAGTTAATTTGCATTGTTGGTTTGTGAGTTTCGAGCGAATGGAGGGTGAACCAACGTGTGAAATGACCATGCAGCTGAAAGCCATATTATTTTAAAAAAAAAGATCCTGAAATTAAGCAATGAAGTTAAAAAAAAGTTCAAGACTTGGATAAGTCACCATTCGAATTCAAAAATGCTCGTGTTGCTGACTATTCCCGCCCCACAGTAGTCACCGTGGCCGAGTGAGTTAGCGCGCTAGTCATTGCACGCACGGTGATCTGGGTTCAATACCCATCGGAGCAGGATTTTAGCTGCTTTAATGTTAGGAGCGACCAGTGGCAGGATTATAGGCAAAAATAAGATATTGGGTTATTAAAGATATGGAAAAGTCTTATAATTCTGCGCTACCCACTAAAATTGTGATTTAATAACATAAAGAAGCACATTATTATTATTCCCGCCTCACCCAGACTGTGTGAGGTTTATTTGAATAGCTGTTTGTGAGTACCCCTTTATATCTTTATAAGTGCCGCACGCGACAGAAATGAATAATATTAATTTTATTTATTTTTACTGGGGTTTAATGTCTATAATTTTGGGGTTCCATATCTTTAAGGTCGTTTCTCACATTAAAAAAGCTACTAATTTTTCCTTACGAGGTATGAGTGGAAAAAATCCTGTCCTGCGGTGATCGAACTCAGGTTACCGTATGTGCAAGTCTAGTGCGTTACCCACTCGGCCACGGTGACTAAAGTATCCATTTCGATTTTGTCTTTTAAATTACCCTTAAAATTAGTTAAATAATTAATAAAATAAACATGTTCCAGGTCTCATTAAGCTTTTGCGATATTTACTTTTAAAGGGTTTTTTAAAATATCGTGGGATATTTTACTAGAGATTTGGGAAAAATCCCGTATGTCTACTTCCCCTACATCCATAGTCTATACAATGAAGTTTTTTTCGATTAATCGGTTATGCTGTGCGTTCATTATGCTGTACGAAATTGTGCTGTGTAACCGTTGTGTTGAATGTGATTGTGTTGTACGAACACGATTTTTCAAATGTGAATTCGATTATCGATATTTTATGCTGAAAGACCATTGTGCTGTGCGAACTTGTGTTGAATGACGCCGCACCCAATTCTCAGTGTGCGTTCGATCGCCTTACGATAAAAACTGGGTCGTCCCGGTACCTGTGAAGTGACCCCTCTCTCTATCACTCGTCGGCATGGAACTCTCAGTCATTCAAGAACAGCGCGTCATCATCAAATTTCTCGTAAAACTCGGCAAGAATGGGCACGAAATTTTTAATGATCTCAACCAAGTTTATGGAGATGATGTTTTCAAGGAACCAACAGTGGGTAAAAAGATTTCGTGAGGGCCGAGAAAGTCTCGAAGATGACCCTCGGTCAGGACGTCCTTCCACTTCCAGCACTTCTAACAATGTGGAAAGAATTCGATCCTGTGTCCTGCAGGACCGTCGTTTAACCGTCAGACAGGTGTCTGAAGAGCTTTCTTTGAGCAAAACAACTATTTGGCGCGAGAGGGGCGGTGGATCCTCCACCACGACAATGCCCCCGCTCACACCTCTCTCGTTGTGCGTGAGTTTCTGGCTGCCAATTCGATCATAGCGACTGAACACCCCCCTTATTCACCGGATTTGGCACCCTGTGACTTCTTTTTATTCCCAAAAACAAAATTGGTGCTTCGGGGGCGGCATTTGGGGGACGTTGAGGCCATTAAAGCAGCAACGACGAGTCAGCTGAAGAGACTTCAAACTGAGGACTTTCAAGGAGCCTTCAAACAGTGGAAACGGCGTTGGCAGAAGTGCATTGTGTCCCAGGGAGAGTACTTTGAAGGAGACAAAATTGAATTACCCGATTAATTGTAATATAAAATTTTTATTTCATTTTTATACGAACTTTCGGGACAGACCTCGTATATAAAACTCAAAGTTGTGCATGTCTAGCTGACTATGTCCTCTTGGGGTTACAATACCAAACGGTACTCTCACTGAGAGTTCACCTGCCCTGAGACACCTTCAACATACTAGAAAATTATCAAAATTAAAATATGTAATACAATTTTCAAGTGCACTGGTATTCAAGTGGTTAACGCACTAGTCAGATAATCCACTTAGCGTAGGGTTCCGTTGTTTCAAATTTTTCCTCATTATGGTTGTGACCACATAATAATAAGACTCTGAGGGTTAGGTGGTAGAAAATGCTCTGAGCATAACCTTACCTGGTGGTTACCTTCCAATTAAAAGTGTTATTATTATTTTTATTAGGACACCGGCCATGAGAAAAAACCTTAATGGTGACAAAATGCCAGGTTTTAGCTAGTATAGAAATAAAATAATGATATCCAATTATAAAATTTGCTCATACCATGTACATAATCACAATAAAATAATAATACTATGTAAATGAAAATATATTTCTTTAGTGAAACCAAAAATAACAAAGAAATAAACTAATAGCCAGCAGAAAATGATGATGAGGCTTTCATGAAATAGCCAAAGTTAAGCAATGTCTAACGTGGTGGAACATGGATTAGTGAATGTTATTATGTATTTGTAATCCTTCATGACAATTTACATACTTCTCTGTGGCTAATTAGAATTGCTGGGTTGTTTGCTTTGAGAATTATTACCAAGAAAGCATTGTTATACTTAAATTAAAATAAAATTGACTTAATTGTTAAGACTAGTGAAATTATAAAACACAATAGTGTGGAACACTTTTTTTTTTAATAGATATAAAATGAACACAAAATTTGAGGGGCTTCATAGTAATAAGGTGGTTTAGAAAGCTGAATAGTTAATATTATTATTAGAGACAGTGCACAGAAGATTGGCTAATTAATTTTGAGTCAAATAATCAGGAAGCATGTAAAAATGTATACACTACATCATCTTTTTAGTGTGGCAGAAGCACGTATGAGTGAAAAATTCATTTTATAATAATATATTATGTATTGCATGTCTAAATAAAATCCACAGAATGAAAATTTTCATTATCTAGCACCATACATCAGATAATTCAGCTGTTTCCTTGCTTGACCCAGGACCTTTTTTAAGGTACAATTCCAAGTGAATTGATGGTGTTAAACCCAAATGGGCTAGTTTGACTGTCCAGTGTCCAGGAACAGTAGAGTGCAGAAAGTTCACTATTGTCCAAGTGCATGGAGTATTGTCCAATGAAGAATGTTATCCATTATTAACTGTTTGTTATACTCTCCTTTTCTTCTGTCACGATTCACGATTTAGAATTTTAGACAAACCAAAGAACTCCTTCTGTGACATCTCAAAATCAAATATGGAGTTCAGTAAGAATTAACACTTTCTCGAAATCAAATTTGAAGTTCAGTAAGAATTAACACTTGCAGTAGTTATAAAAATGTTCAAAAACTAATTGAAATAGGTACCAATTATAAAAAGAATTAAAACAACTCACAATAATCGAGAATCACAAAAACGAAATTTCTCTAAAAAATTATTCAAAGATTAAAGATGGCGAATTCAACAAGAACACTCTCGGTAAAGTTCGTGTGAAACCCGAATCTATCCGAGAACGCGTTTTAACTGAACTGGAAAAATGTGGAGCATTTCCAGCTGACTGGTCAACTGACTAAATTCTAGTTATGTCCTAGCTGGAGAGAGTCGTTATATTTCCAGCTGACTGCCCAGGTGACTGAGTCTAGATGGATTTTTGTTGGAAATATCCAGGTGGCTGGTCAACTGATTTAATCCATGATGGAAAAATCCAGCTGTCGGGACAGTTGGAGGTCCAGTTGACTTTATACACCTGGATATTTCCACCTTAAATCCAGACTGGAAGTCAACTTCCGTGCTGTCTGGGTTACTACCCGTATTGATCTAACGGCCATGGCTTTTTGAAGGTACTTCTAATAATGTGGAGTCAATTCTCATAAATGGTTAGTTAGTGCTTCTGATAAATTTCTAATATTAGAAATAGGAATATAAGTATTCATACTCATACTTTTCTTTTTTTCCTGTTTTTCCTTTGTCATTCCTATTACACATAAACAGTTAACTTTTTCCTCTTCCTTCTTCCAGTTTGGTTAATCAGGTAAATTATTGCTTCTAGTTCTTTTGTAGGTTAAATCCATTGTTTATCTCTAAAAGTACCGAAACGCATTTTTCTTTCGCGATTTTAGTGAAGTTGACTTTGGAATAAAATAATGTCAATATTTAATCGTATTTTTCTTTCTAACCAAAAAAATTTCCTGGTTAGGTTTCTTCCAAATATTTCCATTTTATTCCAAGGTCATTCGTAAAAGAAAAATGCGTTTGGTTACTTTTACAATGGACTTAACCTATAAAAGAACTGGAAGCAAGAATTTTCTACTTCCAGTTTGGTTAACTTTGGAAGTGGAAATTTTTCCTCTTCCAAAAGAAAAATGACTTGCTTCCAGTTTGGTTCATTTTATTCCCGTTTGGTTAACTTTGGTTAGAAAGAAAATAATCTACACGTTATGATAGGGCTTTTGAAAATATCGAACCTGGAAAAAAAAAATTATCCAAAAGAAAAATACCCCTCACTTCTAAGGTCCTTGAAATGTTGATACAAGCGGCAACGTTGCATTGTTATCAAATATTTGAGTCGCGGTCAGAGGTGCGTTTCTTCGATGGTGCAAACCTTCAATGGTGCTCGATTTGCTAACTTCACACATGTCTGCTATTTTTAATCAATTTCAGGATAGATAGTACAAATGTTGTGGGATATCTTCTTGTGGGATATTTTAATATCAGTAATCAGTTTTCTAATGTCCGCTGTGCTAATACTGCTAATGTCCAATTGTACATTAATGCATTCCAAATTCCACTACATAACTTGTTTTGTATTTCCAAAATCCAAATAATTATCCATTACCCAACCTAAATGTGAAATGTAATGAGTAATGACTTTCTCTTCTTGAGATCTTTTTCTTTTGACGATTCTACATTCAACCAGGGGCTGTTTTTTTCCTGTTTAGGCTTTTTCTTTAGCTACCTATATTTGATTATTCTGGGCTCTTAAATTTCAAGTGACCTGCAGCATCCACCTAACATTCACAGTGGTTTGTTCAATAAAAGGTGAGTTCCCTCTAAATTGAGGAATCTATCTTACTTGTGGTTACACAATTCATACTTATCTACATAAATTGTGGGGAAATTTCAAGTGCTCTTCTTACAGCCTTATGATTAGTTCAGACAACAAGCTTAATACTACAATTTCTGGTAAATCTGAGTTATATTTTACCAGTTTAACAGCTTGATTCACCTGCACAAACTGTAAAATATCACTCCAAAGTGTGTTTCCAAGGTAGTTTTGTCTATACTTAATTAGTTCCTGAGAACCTTGATTTATTATCTTGTAACCATAACAAATATCAATAAAAGTTCTCAGAGTTGACCACTCTTACAATGGGATCCAATATGTTCCTATCTGAGAACATATTCTGGACCTATTCTCATGAAACTTAAACAGAATGCTAAGAATGATCTGAAAAAATTAAATTTGCCTTAATAATTTGAATGCCCAAGAAACATTATGTGGTCAAAATCCCATTCAGAATATTATTTGTCATGGATTTCCTACCAGACCTCTGGATGAAAATAGAGATGTTGTGTTTTGTTAAGCTTAATTAGAATAGCTTGGGTGATGGTCTTATTAGCTAAGGTCCATTAAAAAATAGTGCAAAGTTAAACTACTTTACTTTTGGTGTCCAAGATGGTTGTGTCATGGTGGTGGAAGGATTGATTAACCCCAGTAGCCGAACCCAGAAGTCACTAGATTTATAAGGGAAAAGGCAAGGGAGATATAAATAGAAGCTAGTATTGATTCACATTTTAAATTAGTGGATTATGTATGTATCTACATACATATGTACATACGAGGCGTCCAGTTTCAAAACTCTTTATATCCAAAAAATCGAAAACGCAGATTTTTACATTTTTGAAATCTTCAGAACAAAGCACACATTATATTAAAATATTTAGTAGCAAAACTATGTAGAACCCGGTGTAATATCATGAAAAAGATTCAAGTCGGTTGCTAAACTCAGTATTTCCAAAGGAGATTTGGCTGCATAACTCTGTATATCCATGCGTAAAAACTGTTGCAAAACTCTTTATATCCTAGTATAATAATGGCGTACGGGAAATGATCGGTAACAAAACTCGTTATGTCCATCGAAAGAAAGGCTTGGTTCTTGTGAAAGGTGAAGTTCCCTACAGATCAGATGTCTGCAAATTCAAGTCTGTTATGAAGAAAGGTAAAACTTTAATAATTTCTATCCAACCATTATAGAGTTTAATTAATTTCTCAAACCTGAAAAACTTAATAAAAATAATAACACTCTTTAGTGGAAGGTAACCACCAGGCGAGGTTAATGCTTAAAGCATTTTCTACCACCTAACCCTCAGACTCTTATTATTATGTGATTACAAACTCAAATTAGTGAATAAAATTCATGCACTGGGTGGGATTTGAACCAACGGATTGAAAAACTTATTGATGTTAATAAAAAAAAAGTTATCATATATGTGTTAATCACTTTCGTATTATCGCTGAAACCCGGACTTGAACCACCGACCTCCAGGTTACAAGTCCGCCGCCTTATTGATCAAGCTACTGATGTTTATAATTTACTATAAAAACATTTTGGTGAGTCTTGGAAAAAAAGGGAAGACCTCAAATTCTACAAATTAATACTGGAAGAAGAGGCTACTGCCCCACATGTAGCTGAAGAAGAAAATGATGAAGATTGTTTCCCAGAAGAGAATAAAGATTTGACTGTTTCTATTTGACTCATATTTGTCTGATAAAAATACATGCCAACTTTTATTGAACAAAACTATTGAAGTACCAATCGTTTTCTTTTATTCTACGATATTATCAGGCATAATTGACTGATGATAATAGATTGTGCTGCTGCAAAACTCTTTATATCCTTTTGATACGGTTGCAAAACTTATTATATCCATGCTACGGTAGCAAAACTCTTTATATCCAAATTAAATTCTTAAATATTTTGAGAACACCTGAATAAAATGTTTTTTTCTCGTCATAAAAAGGTGTATTAAGACTAATACTATCTACCAATATGATATTGTCTTTGGAAAATAATAAAAAATGGACTTTATCGTTTTTTGTTGTTCTTGTAAAATTTGAAAAAGTGGATATAAAGAGTTTTGAAACTGTACGCCTCATACATAAATGTACATTTTTCATATCTTACAAAGTTTTCTTATAGTGTACATTGTTCTCTATAAGTGATACACATCAGATATAGAGAACTTGTTCCTTATAGCCGATATATCAGTATTATATCAGTATCAACAGGAACAAGGTACTAGGTACTGAGTCTAAAAAATCTTAACAAAATGGTCCTAGATCTTCAATTCTGACCTTTAACTTGATTTTATTGATGAATTTTGAATAAATCTCAGAGCAAAATAACAAAATTGTTTATTTTAAATTTTAAACTAATGGATGAATGCATTTTATTTTCAGATAAGGATCAACATAATCAACTCTCAGGTTGGAAAGTGTCACTGTCTCTATCTCCACACCACATTGAATATGACTACTATGAGACAGTATGCGTGCAACAGTGTTTTTTTTTATTTTATTTGACAAATGGTCTTGACATATAATTATGAATGACCTGTTAGATATAAAAAAATTAAGAAATAATTAGAAATTAAATTATCATCATAGAGTGGTGTCATAGTGAACAATGGTAGCCAGACAGTGGAGGAATGACTCAGCAGTTCTACCACTGTCTTTACAAGGAGGCTAGTAATTGACAAGGGCTCTCAAAACCAAGCCAGTGCTGGTCTACTCTCTGTTTATATTCCCCCAGCCAGAAGTAAATATCAAGGGGAAAAAAATGATTTTATGACTATTCAAATTTACTTGGTATGTTATTGTTATCTTTGTATTGAAAAAATATGTATTAATTTCTTGTTAAGTAACATATTATTTAAAATAATCTGAATATTCTTGTACATTATATAAAAAAATTCCATACTAAATCTTTTATGATTATTTGAAATTGTTTTTGTTAATTTCTTTTAACGCTATGGGTAAAACATTACATAATTTAGCTCCATTAAATTGAATACTCTTTTCATATAACGCTGTGGATTCTGGTTCAATTGTTAGTGTATTTATGTTGTTATATCTAAATCTTGTTTTATATGTATATCCAGCGTTTTTTTTTTTTTTTTTTTTTTTTTTTAAAGGAATGTCTAGTATGTATAAAATTGGAAGCATTACTATGTTACGCATTCATTCACTCAATCATATTTTACTAGTTGTTGTTGTAGGGAGCTTGGCTACTGCTGGGCCACTCAAGGTGCTACTCTATTCCACTTCAGTTAAAATTTTGGATCATTCTAAAGCACATATTTCTATGTGCAATCACCCACAGTAAGACCTTGACCATTTTCTTTATAAGCTACTAGCCACATTGCGACTAGGCCTGCGGCGCGTTGCATTCACTGCATTTTGCTGTTGTAAAAATACAGGTAACATATATGGTTAATAAGTATAGATTCAATGAAAAATAATATTTTTTAACTTTCATAAATAATTTATATGTATTTGTTATTGTGAAATTAATACAGTACCTGCTTGTTCCATGTCTCAATTGCACTTCTCTTTTGTTTTTATTGGTTTTTAAACTTTTTTGTATAAGTTTCTGTGACTGAGAAGGCTTGTATGCTTTCTGACATGGGTTTGATTCCTAGTGTAGTAAGTTTTTTTCTGCTCTTTACTTGGATGATCAGGATCCACTCATACACTTTGAGTAGTTGTACAAGTAACCAGTTGTGGCATTTTAAGCTAGCAATGAGTTACCAGGCAAATAATGTTAAAGGATTTTTAAAATGCCAGGCTACTCCCTAAAGTTGTGATATAACAACACATAGAATTACCACATCTGTACATCTTCTGCACTTTAAATAGAAAAATAAAAACAAATGTAACAAAAATACCAGGTTGTAACAGAAATACTTCTACTTCTGAACAAATTAAATTAATAGGAAAAATATTTTAATTTATTTATTTTTCAACTGGCATGTTAATATCACGAAGGGCGTTTTAACCCTCAATTCGCTGGGAATCGCACCAGCTACCCACATTAACCTCACCCAGCCTGGCTGGGTAGGGCCGGAAAATTTAGCCTCACGTGTTTGGAGGGAACAGAATTTTCTTCGAAAAGTCTGCTCCAACAGGGGATCGAACTCGGGATCTCTGGACTACGGGCAGTAGTCACAACCATTACGCCACGGAGGCTGGGAATGTGGTGATTAATTGAAAAATAAAAATTATTCGTGACACACGATTAAAACTGTCGTGGTATATTGGAAAAATTAAAACAGAGAAAAACGTGTGTGTATCACATATTGAACTTTGCAGCCATGAAATAACTATGCTCCGCTACTTTTGGACGTATGTGGTCTGTGTTTAGCCTATTATCCACCCCGTAGTATATGCTTCCATTGCCCATTCCGTAGTATACCTCGCCACTCCAAAATTTGGTAACTAGCTCAATTTTATTTACTTCCAAGCTCTTTATTAAAATATAAACCTTTTCACAAAAGTTTGATAGAGTTCATTTTAGTTTAACGTGGTTGCAATGAAATATTGTATATTGTTGTGGCCAGCTTGACGCACCTATAGGATCATAGATTTAGAAAATAGATATCGCACAGTTGACACAAAAGTGAAGTCGATTTTGAGAGAGAGATTGAGAGCACTCTAGTGAACATTTTGGGCGCTATAAGGGCAAAACATTGGAAATTTTACATTGGTTCTTATGGAAAAACCCGACCCTTTGTAGTTTCCGAATATATTAATTTTCTTTTCTCTCTATAATTTTACGCGAGTTTATTTTTTTAAACCTCCACTTTCTAATCTTCAAGATGGTAAACTTTTGCTGCGCTTATGGCTGTACCAACCGATATAATAACAATTCTGAAATACACTAACATTCTAGTATTTTTGTTTGTTGCCAAGGAAACACAATAAATTGAACTTAATTTACCTTTCAATGTATTTTAATCATAGTTTGGGGTATCAAATAGTCATAAAACGATTTATAAGCATAATAATATCCAGAAACTATCTTGTTAGAGGATTTTAAGCACCCTCTGGAGTGGTATGAATGTCTTTTTCCATTGTAAAGGTCTCAGCTAGTATAATAATGGAGTATATACTTCGTAAAATACCGTGAACTGATAACAATAGCTGATAGTGATAAAAATAAAACGTAAAAATCAGTTTCAATTGCTAATTATTTCGAAAAAATATCGAAAAAGAGAGGCTTAAGCATTTGGCAATATTTCAACAATGAAAATATTAAACGACAAAAAAAATAGTGTGAAAGGCGTAGAAAAGACCACATAACCGAATTTGTTTCGAGAAGTTTTCATAAAATGGGGCTTTCCCACATTTTTTACAAACCAATTATTCTTATGGTTTAGAACACGCTGATTCTATTGGTGACATCCATTTTCAATTTAGGAATCGCCATCATTGAGAAAATTTCATTTGAAAATCGGAAAATTTGAAACACCCTAATTTTCGCGGGCAGCCATTTTTGTTTTGATGACGTCAAGAGTATGTAAACAAAAAATATGGAGTTTTGAAATACTACAGTTTCCATAGGTTTCTCATAGGTATCACTTCAATAAAATTGATTTTTTAATCCTTCAGTGAATGAAAAACAGTAATTAATTTGCTATAAGTACTATCCTTGATACTATAGCTGACTATTACAATATTTTTTTGTGGAACACGATGTGAAAACAATGTGGAACAAGTCGTTTGAAACCGCGGTATTCTCTCTAGACTCCTCGAGTCTAGCTTTCCGATACTACAGTCGCGACCTTGGTAATTTCTATTTTCTGTTTTCGTTCTGTGAGAAATTGAGAATTCGTGATTCGCGAAGGGTTCAAGAGTCCAGCATACTGTCTGTCAAAACTGGTTGCTACGATCGAGTTAGGATGCTGGGCCTTTGAACACTTTGCAAATTCACGTTTCACTTTCACAGAAAACTGATGATGTTGTTACTTATTGTTAACACTCCCAATCTCAAAATAGCCACGTGTATACAATGCGAATCAATCACGAAGAAACATTGTGTCCGTAATTGTTTTAAAACGAAAAAATGCAATACCCAATACAAAGAAGATTTCCATTAGCGTCATATTCGATAGTCGGACGTAAAAAGCAATATAGAGATGCCTTTAGTAAAATCTCTAGCCTATACGTATATAAATGACACAGAACTTCTCATTTTTACATAACACAATAACCTTGTATAGTTCGCAATCCAGTAATAAATAATCAATAAACACACTAAAGTTTTCCTTCTCAGATATACTTCAGTCAGTAAATCGTGGGGCTTGTAATTACACCAATTACCAATGATGAATTTTAAATTAAACTAAAGCGTTCATCGTTCTTTCTCTTAACCAAGCTGGACGTTTCTTAACCAAAGCGAGCGATTGGACGGCTGGCTGCACTTGAATTTGATTTGCTGAGTATGTCTGCAGCACGCGTGAAATACACGCGTAAATTGAAGAAATTGGCCATTGTAAAAGTCCTTACTGCAGGTAAATTTCCACTGACAGCCTTTGCAATACCGTCATCTACTGATATTTTAGACATTGTTAGTTAACATTAAAGTTTAAAATTCTGTATTAGAGTTAAAATTCACAAATTTATTACAGTTTTAAATAGACTCTTCACATTAAACTCTAATGTAATTCTCCACACAAAATTCGAAGTAGCGTTTCAAAATTGTTTGTTTACATACTTTTGACGTCACAGCGTAGGCGACCAATCAGATTGCGTTATTTCAAGGAAGACCTTTGGAGAGCCTTTTCATCCCAAAGGAATGACTTTTTTAATTTTTGGACATCAAAATCGTGTTCCTCGGGTCTTTTTACATTAGAATCAATCATCTGCTCGAAAAAAATAGTCATTTGGGAAAGCCCCATTGTATGGTTTGATCATAGATTTAAAAAAATAGATAAACAACTCCCTATGTTCCCTGTGTAAATCCATCTGAAGCCGGGCTTCAGTTGTGTTTACAGCGTTGCCGTGAATCTGTAATAGTAAAAAAACACAATTCCCTATCATTGCAATGTAATTTTAGCGATTTTCTTCTTCGATTACTGATCGAACCATACAATTTTATGAAAACTTTTCGAAACGAATTCGGTTATGTGGTCTTTTCTACGCATTTCTCAGCATTTTTTTGTCGTTTAATATTTTCATTGTCGAAATATTGCCAAATGTTTAAGCCTCTCTTTTTCGATATTTTTTCGCGGGAATTTTTTTTTTTTTTTTTTTTTTTTTTTTTTTGAGTGGGGTTTAACGTCGCTTTCAACTGCCATGGTCATATCACGACGGGGGTTTTACCCTCCATTCGCAGGAAACTCACAAACCTGCTACTCACATTGACCTCACCCAGCCTGAGTGGGCCCGGGAAAAGCCAGCGTCTTAACCTCGCTGGATGTCGCTTAACTTCGGTGTTCTGAAGGGAACCGGTGTATTCAACATGCCATCGACGCTGGCTGCGGGAAAATTTAAATAATAGCAATTGAAACTGATTTTTACGTTTTATTTTAATCACTATCAGCTATCGTTATCAGTCCATATGATATTTTTACGAAGGATTTACTCTATTATTATATTACTTAAGACCTTTACAATGGAAAAAGACGTTCATACCACTCCAGAGGGTGCTTAAAATCCTCTAACAAGATACCTTCTGGTTATTATTATGCTTATAAATCGTTTTATGACTATTTGATACTCCAAACTATGATTAAAATACAGTGAAAGATAAATTTAGTTCAATTTATTGTGTTTCCTTGGCAATAAACAAAAATACTAGAATGTTAAGACTACTTACTTGTGGAAGTGTATTTCAGAATTCTTATTATATCGGTTGGTACAGCCATACGCGCAGCAAAAGTTTACCATATTGAAGATTAGAAAGTGCAGATTTAAAAAAATAAACTCGCGTAAAATTATAGAGAGAAAAGAAAATTAATAAATTCGGAAACTACGAAAGGGTCGGGTTTTTCCATAAGAACCAATGTAAAATTTCCAATGTTTTGCCCTTATAGCGCCCAAAATGCTCACCAGAGTGCTCTCAATCTCTCTCTCAAAATCAACTTCACTTTTGTGTCAACTGTGCGATATCTATTTTCTAAATCTAAGGCTGGTATGCAGAGACGATTTTGTAATCCCTATAGAGTTCACTGTAGGTTGGTCCCGAGCTTGCTATAGGGAATACTTCGACCTTGACATTTATTTATTCAAGAAACATGCGTTGCACATGCGTACAGTCGCTTCAAACAAACGTCTCTGCATAACAATTTCAGCTGAAGGGACAAATGACCCAGGCATCCCTACAGTGAGGACTCTGCATACCACCCTATGGGTTTGATCAGTAATCAAAGAAGAAAATCGCTAAAATTACCTTGCAAGCATAGGGAATTGTGGTTTTTGCCCTTACAGGTTCACGGCAACACTGTAAACACAACTGAAGCCGGAACTACACAAAATGGCCAGTTTTCTGAGACTGGATCAATCTTATGAAATTTACTTGTTCTCCATGGTTTCATTTCTAAGGATAATAGCTCCGTGAAACTGGCTGCGCCACTTCAAACACAAAATTTGGTGGTAGTATTCAATATACGTAATTACTTATTTTCAGGATAATATAATTATCAATATGTACCTATAGAGAAAAAATATGAGCTTTTACAAAGGCTGCTATAAATCATATTTATTTAAATTAGCCTTGCCACACTTCACTCACGAATTTTGGCAGATATTATTTCCGGGGTCGAGTGTTCTAGTACATTGTGCTTACACGCACGTTGCATAATGATAAGAATTCCAAATGGAAAGATAACTTCTCATGTCCCGCAAACTTTGAACCTGCAAACTCTAGGCCTGACCTATATAAATTAGACTGGATGGTCACAATAGTAAATTTATGACCACTATACATTTTCCTCAATACCAGTAGAATTTATGAAAGACATTTTTTATCGATTTCGAAGAGAATTTATTACTATTAAATAAACTGGTGTGACACCAAACGACTTTCCTTATGCCTTAAAAATAAATAAAATTCCGCCCACTGGTGACTGAACGGTAACGTACAAAATATAAATATCAAATCAAATTCATAATCCAGCACCTCAATGTCATTGGATTTGATGTGTCACAACACCCATAATAATCATAAAGTTAGTCTAAGCAGGGACACTCTCTCTCAAAATACCGGTAAATTGGAACCACCAATTTATATTTTTACAAACAAAAAAAAAAATGCTGTATCCTCTGCCAAATTCAAGTCTCTAGCTTCTACCGTACTGGAGATATTCAGATATCTTGAATGTTTACAGACACACACACACGGACCAATGGCTGCTGAAACTTTGGATTTAGTCTCTGGGGACCCTAAAAACGTTTTTTGGCACAGAAAATTTATTTTAGGTATCGAAAATTTTGGATGATTCCATTACTTTACTTAAATATTATAGGATCAGGAAAGTACAAAATACAGGGTATTCCTTAGCTTTGAGGTTTTAGTTTTATTGAAAAAAAAAAAAAAAAAAAATATGTCACACCACACGACTTTCCTTATCACTCGAAAAGAGGTCAAATTCTACTGCTGATGGTTAGTGGTGACACAAACGGTAACATATACATGTTACCGTATATATAGCTAAAAATCAATGTCAAATTCATAATCAGCACCTCAAAATCATCAGATTTTAATATGTCACAACTGCCTTCTAGGTGAATCATAAAAAAGTTAGTCCAAGCGGGTCTCCCATAGTACCGGTAAATCGTACAGATTCCAAAAAGTTCAAGATAAAAAAATAAAAAATAATAAGATCTGAGTAAATCCCTATTACTTTTTCATTCCAAGGAAAAGTTGTTCTCTAACTTTTTTATATCTTTAACCAGTCCAAAGGAAAGGTCCTTGCGGCCCTTTTTTTCAACCATAAGTTCGTGGTACCTACGTGTGGTGTTTAGAAAATCTTACTGTTGTCAAGATAGAAAATCGTGTTTATAGATAGACAGACTCATGGACCAATGGCCAAAAAAACAACTTTTTTGGTATCCTGAGGCTGTGAATGCTCTGTCATCCAGAAATGTGAAAACTGGGTAGGTCAAATTTTCGACGAATACAACACTTTCCTTATTATAGGATAAGGAAAGTAAAAATCCACATTTTCAGTCATAGTGAATTTTCTGTTTTCTTCCCAGCCATCATGAATCTTCCTGATAACGAAGCCAAAGTCCTGGATGAACTGCCGGTTGATAAGGATTACTTTGTAAAAAAGCTGATATGATCACACAACATTCTATTACAAGTGTGGGAATTTTTTTACAAGGAATTTTGTGAGGGAGTTTTTTTATGACACGAGTGTCGGAAAATAATAGGTTTACTTAATTGGGTTTGCTTATTATAATAGGTTTACTGCTAACTATTCTCATTACAGACAACTATTAAGACGGCTAGATTTGGGTGAAAAAATCACAACTTTTTGGTGGGGTTATTGCCAAAACTTTAGTTAGGACATAATGTATATATTTATTTATTTATTTTAACTTTTTCTTATATTGTATATTAATTTGTAATTACCTGTGTTGAATATATGTCCTTAAATAAAATGTAAAATAATAACAATAATAACCTTTTAAAAAATGGACATTTTGAAAAGTTAAAAATCTGTTTTACGTGCACTAGTAGTCAAGTGCTTAACACACTAGTCTGGTAATCCTGCTAGCATAATGATCCATTGGTTCGAATCCCACCCAGTGCATGAGTTTTCCCTCATTAATTTGAGTTTTTGACCACATAATAATAAGACTATCAGGGTTAGGTGGTAGAAAATGCTTTGAGCATTAACCTTGCCTGGTGGTTACCTTCCACTAACGAGTGTTATATTATTTTTATTATTGTTTAAAGATGACATAATTCAGATAGAATAATTATACAAATACATGAGAGGACATTTAGACATTATAAAATACACACATGAATACATTTTACAAGTACACTTTTCAACAATGTTACAAATCAAAAATCTCTTATAATTAGTTGTGCAAGCTTTTCAGGTTAGATAGTATACTAGCAACATTACCCCTCTAAATTGCAAGGGATATTCTCTGCCAAAGATGTTGAGCTGCCTTTCTATCCCCGGAAATATTCACAAGCAGGCTAGGTACATGGCTTCTACTTCATTTTGATAGTAGATGCTGTCTCTTAGGAGTAAATGTAGTGAGAGATATGATGAATCTTTCCAAGCTTGGAGCAGGTTTGGTTGATCCATATTATTATTATTATTATCTGACCTGGTTGCAGGGTTTTCAGTGAAACCCTTACAATTAACACTGCGACCTAATTAGATCTATTGTGACCAGTTGATTCTATTTGGTTTTAACGTCCTGACTGAGATAGATAGTCAGGACGGGGGTTTTACCCTCCATTCGCTGGGAATCGTACCAGCTACCCACATTAACCTCACCCAGCCTGGGTAGGGCCGGAAATGCCAGCCTCACGTGTTTGGATGGAACAGAATTTTCGTCGAAAAGTCTGCCCCAACCGGGAGTTGAACTCGGGAACTCTGGACTACGGGCAGTAGTCACAACCATTACGCCACGGAGGCTGGCTTGGTTGATCCATAACTGAAAAAAAAATATATACTATATAAATATTTTTAAATAAAATAAACTGATGTGAATGCAAAATTTTGTTACAAATGAATAGCAACTTTGGTTTTGTGTCCATCTGTTAACTGCATTCCTTATAATGTGCAAATTTCTGAAACTCCTAAACAAATTTGAATTATTACTAAACAAATTTGAAGAGAATTGGTTGAGAACTTTTGTAGATACAAGTCATTTAGTAACAATCATAAAAAACAATAATAAAAGTTGAAAATTATGATTACCATTCACAAGGAAGTATTGTGTCCATAATGAATTGGCAGTGCATTTTTCTCTTTTTGACTTAAGTTAGTCTACCCTGTAAATTGCCTAAAATAATTGAACAAGAGAATTGCAAAAATTGTCAAAACTGTACCATACTTATAGGTTCCTATTGATATAAACTTGTTTTGTTTAACAGCGTTTTTAGTAAGTTGTGGTTTGCATTGTAGTAAACCCCCATTAGCACATACAATAATGTATGCCTACAAAAAAAACTGTGTTTCACATGGATTGAAGTCAGAGGTACTTTTTATAATATTCTGTGACAATGAACTAGCTTTAATGTGATACACACTTAATTATTGTGATATTTTTTATTATAATTAATGCCTTAGCTAAGTCTAAATGATAAAATATAGAAAACAATTCATAAGGTTTGACCCCTAGTAAAAATATGTAAAAAAAAATACAAAACAACTTTTCTAAAATATTTGAGAAAATATGTTTATATTGAATTATTGTTTATTTTAACTTTCTCAGTTCTTAGAGCATATTAAACTAATAATTAATTGATCAACAGTATATATTTAGGGCTAAATAATCCACAGCTGACACCGTTTCTTCTTTTCTACTTCAGCTGGACAATATGTTTTCATCAGATTTGAATGTCATGGGGATCTTTTGTGACCTTTCTAAAGCCTTCAAGTGTGTTGTGTGATAGTTGAAAGGGAGATTATGAGAGTGTGAGTGCTTTCTGGAATGAAGGCTTGATCTTAGACAAAAATCAATAGTAGCAGCTGAATAAATCCTGTGACAGCACATCTGTACCAGAAATACCAGATTACCTGTATAGATGGTAGAAAATGCTTTGAGCATTAACCTTGCCTAATGGTTATACCTTCTACTAAAATGTGTTATTATTATTATAATAGATTCAGAGAGTCTGAGTTATAACACTAGATCTGTCAATATTACTTGTCAGAAGTAAATATGTTTTTGAATTTAAAATCTTATTCTAAATCAATGGTTTTGGATTCAGTTCTTTAAAAAAGTACAAGCTAAATGTGTCCAAAATCTTGCTCAATTTAGCCTTTAAAAGTTCAGGTGACTGTTTCAAAAAGAGTTATGTTTATTATTCATTCAAATAACAGTGGAATCTTTTGAGTTCATTTATAAGTACAAGGTTTGCTTTTCAGGAATTGACGTTCAAAGTTCAAAAATACCTTCTACTGGACAAAAGTTATAGTACATTTAAGCTAAACTAGACTAATAAAATTGAAGTTCTGAAAGAAAATGCTATTATTGCTCAGTGACTTACTCTTCCTCATCTTCCTGTAGTGATATGTGTTTGTTGAGATCTGTACAATCTACAATAATTATTTGAATAAAACCAAGCTCAAGAGGAGATACAAATTTACTGAACAAACAAAACACTCGATAATGTAAGGGAATTGAATTAAATAAAATATCCCACAACAAGGGATGAAGGGATTGTAAATTTCCAATCAGAAATTTGTACTATCTATCCTGAAATTGATTAAAAATAGCAGACATGTGTGAAGTTAGCAAATCGAGCACCATTGAAGGTTTGCACCATCGAAGACACGCACCATTAAAACCGACCCAAATATTTCTGAGCGGTAAAATTCGAACTTTCCGGCTAGCATGATATTGATAACAAGAAGGATCATCACTTTACTCTTTAAAAAAGTATAAAGAAAAAATCACTTTACCTATCTTTACTGGATTGGATAACTCAGATTACTGTTTCACTCATATTGTTCAAAAACTTACACATATTAGGTACATTTATAAGTATATATTTGTTCACGAAAAATACATGTCAAAATTTTGAACACTATATCTTTCAGATATGATAAAGAGTTCCAAGTATTAATGGAACCAGGAGCGAACTGATGAGGTTTTCAACAATGAATAACCAAAACTGACCAGGAGAGAAACATCAATATCCCTCAGTTGAAATCATGGATTTTTTGCTTGCAAAATGGAAAAACCTTCAGAACAACAGAGGCTTTACACATGGAGTTCCATTTGTATTGTTCATTGTAGGCTCCTCATTTGCTCTGAGAGAGTTCACAACACTAAGGTATGTTCAATGAGCCTGTTAACGTACATTCATAATCAAGTGCTGGTGACCATGCTGGTTTTGAATCCATCTATGGTCATCATGGAAATCCACGTTCTGCTTGCTATTTGCGGCCTCACTCAGGCTGAGAGATGGCACTAATGACTCATTGGTTGGTTGTCACACAGTCTAGATTATTATTATATCGTAATTTATTATTATCACCTGCACTGGTAAGCAAGTGTTTGATGCGCTATTCAAGGAATCAGGGTAGCAAAGGGATCTGTCAGTTCAAACCCTACCCAATGTATGAATTCTTCCTCATTCATTTGAGTTTGTGACCACATAGAAATGAGACTCTAAGGGTCAGGTGGTAGAAATTGCTTTAATCATTAACCTTGCCTTGCGATTACTTTCCACTAAAAAGTATTATTATTATTATTATGTTCAATATGCACTCAAATTTTTGTCTAAAAAAACTGGGTATGTATTACACTCAGTTGGCAGTTGGCAAACTGTTGGCATAATGGGACTACCTGTCTTGCGCTGACAGTGTTAATAAAGCACTACTTATACAGTGTAAATAAAGCACTACTTATAGCACTACACCCAACAGCCAAGTCTGCTCACCCAACAGCTGAGTCTGCTTATGTCCATGTACATAAGTTATTTTAATTTACATTAGTAGTTTAAGATTAGAATAAAAAATACTTATTAGTTTTAAGAACTAGATTGTATTAATAAATTTAGTCCCTATGGACTCGGTTTAATAATAATAATAAAAAAAAACTTATACTTATACCTTAGAGGATTGCATGACCTCTCTGGTTTACAAGGGCTACAAATCTTAGTGTGAGAAAAATACCTCTTCTAAAGTAGCTTTAACTGACTTGAATTTCCAGGTATGAGTTCAGGAGATCAGAACCTATTTCTTCTGAAGAGTTTGAAAAATTGGGAATATCAAAGAAAGATCCAAAGGAGTCAACTCTTGAAAAGTTGTATGAAAAACATAAAGAAGTAAGTATCTACCTACATAATTAAAAGCATACATTGATGGCACATTGAATGCAATAGTTCTTCTTCTATCACTGAACTCAAGGAATATTATTTAATATATACGGACGTGTTTTATCCAAATATTGTTGGAATGTATTTTATTTTATTATTTTTATTCTTAAACTCCTTGTTAAATAGCTTGTAAAATGTTTATATTGGATTCTTTCCGTTAAAAAAAGTGCCTTTGAGCACTATTACCATCATATATTATAAACAATATCCTGCTAGTTTAGGACTTGGATAGGTGACCAATGACCATTCAAATTAATGCCCTTGTGACTCTGGCTAATCCTACTGAGACTGGTTGAGGTTCATTTGGACAACTGGTTGTTAAGTTTCCAGCAAATGAAGAGTAAAACCCGCTTCTTTAAATCCCCAAAAAGAAGAAAAGTACATACAGGGTGTATGAAAAAAAAGGAGCCAGTCAAAATATCTCCTCTATGGAAGCAATTTTCAAAAAACCCTGAAACACATGTCTCATTATATGGAGGGGGCAACTTTTTCAGGGGGTTTAATTTTTCATACCCTTAACAGGGGCGGCCCCAGGGGGGTCAACTTTGGAATCTTAAACGGAACCACCCTATTTGTAATACATTTCTGAAAAGTAGTTGACATTAAAAGTATTTTAAGACTAGTTTGAGATTTTTAATCAAAACAGGGCCGGAGATATCGTACATTTCATTTCACAGGTTTCAGTTATTTTTTACAAGTAATTTATGGTATTTTTGTAAAAATTGTTAAACACATGTCTTTCTATCTGAAATAATTAAATTTTCATGCCTTTTTTATATCATTCGCTTTACCAGGGGAGATGTCAAGGGGTCATCTTTTTTTACATTGTGTAAAAACTATTCTTTTTTTAGTATAGTCTAAGCTAAATAAATGCACTGAGTGTTGTTGTTTAATCTAAATTTAAGATACAATTGAAAACGGGGCCGGTGACTAGTACTGCACGCCAGTTTTAGATTTTTTCACATTCATTTGAAATAAATCGGGCCTTGTTTTATTTTAAATTGAACAACATGGATCATTGCATTTATTTCTCACAAAATTTACTCGAAAAATGATGCTTTTTACATTAAAAAAAAAGTTGACCACTTAGAATCTTCCCTGGTAAAGCGAATGATATAAAAAAGGCATAAAAATTGAATTATTGAGCAGCCTCCGTGGCGTAATGGTTGTGACTACTGCCCGTAGTCCAGAGTTCCCGAGTTCAACTCCCGGCTGGGGCAGACTTTTCGAAGAAAATTCTGTTCCATCCAAACACGTGAGGCTGCCATTTCCGGCCCTACCCAGGCTGGGTGAGGTTAATGTGGGTAGCTGGTACGATTCCCAGCGAATGGAGGGTAAAACCCCCGTCCTAATCCAGGACGTTAAATGAAGTAGAATCGTTGGCGTTAGGAAGGGCATCCAGCCATAAAAAAAAAAAACGTGCTCCACCCTACCAACCTCAACCCTGAGGTTGAACAATGCCGACCCCAAAAGCAACATAAGCTAATATGGGATAAAGGCAAGGGAGATATATATGAAAATTGAATTATTTCAGATAGAAAGACATGTGTTTAACAATTTTTACAAAAATACCATAAATTACTTGTAAAAAAATAACTGAAACCTGTGAAATGAAATGTACGATATCTCCGGCCCTGTTTTGATTAAAAATCTCAAACTAGTCTTAAAATACTTTTAATGTCAACTACTTTTCAGAAATGTATTACAAATAGGGTGGTTCCATTTAAGATTCCAAAGTTGACCCCCCTGGGGCCGCCCCTGTTAAGAGTATGAAAAATTAAACCTCCTGAAAAAGTTGCCCCCTCCATATAATGAGACATGTTTTTCAGGGTTTTTTGAAAATTGCTTCCATAGACGAGATATTTTGACTGGCTCCTTTTTTTTCATACACCCTGTATAAGTAGTGCTTCTAGAATTTAGACTGTCAGCACTAGACAAGTGGTCCCATTATGCCAAAAGAAAGCAATCTTTATTTTATTTAATGCTAATTATGTCTGTAAACAAGATCATCAACTAATGAAGTGAAGGTCTACAAATTAAATTAATGTTACCAGAAGGATGGACCCGGGGAGAATATTTTTATTTAAAAAATAAAAAATGAACATTAATTTACATGAGTATATGAACATTAACTAAAGTGTTGTACCTAGTTTTTCAGAAACTCAGTGGCCAACTGTGTGTGTGATTTTGGGGCTTAAAAAAATCTATATTGGCACAAGGCTCTTGAAATATTTAAAACGTTATTTCCACTTATTACAGGTTGATATAGACAACTGGACCAATATTCGGGGCCCCAGACCTTGGGAGGACATGACAGAATTTGAGAAACTGAAAGAAGAAAATCTAGCCAAGAAAAAAGCAAACAAGTTGGCCAGTCAATGATGCTTTAGCTAGAATTGTTGAAAATTAGTTTTTTTAATAATTGGAGAGAGCAGAAAGACAGCTTAGAAGAAGCCTATGATGGATCCAGGAAAATAAATCTTGTCAGAAATAGTTGTCCCACGTGAATAATTTGATATAGTGACAGAGCTTCAGAAAAAGAAACATTCTCTTTTTAGCTAAATTGGTTGTTAAACCTTTTCAATTTTTAAACATAATGAGCAGTTTAGTGGTGTTTTTACTAAACTAAACTGCTCCTTATGTTTAAATCTGTTTTAACACAGAGTTGAAGGACCTAATAATAAAAAAGGAGAAGTAAGAAAGAATTATTAGAGTTACTTTTTCTTAGCTTTGCATACAGAATTTCAAGTGCTAAATCCAACTGTAGTTGGCTAAATCCACAAGGATGGATCTAGCTGTGACATTAGTTCTTACACATTTCATCAGCTATCCAGGACCATGTTTTCTAGTGGATATTTACTGTAAAGATCAACTAGAATATAACACATATTATGTATTTGTAATTTTTCCTAAAAAACTGAAGAAATAAAAACAACATCAAATTATAGGATTTTTATAGCTTTTTAAAAAAAGTTTTTTTGATTTTTATTTGATGAAAATATTTTTGTTTTTAAAAACATTTTTAATTTTTTTTGTTTGATTTTTTCTTTCCTTTTATAATTTAAAATTTACATGAACAAAATGACAAAATAAACGTATTGACTTATATTACAAATAAATTGGTTCCCAATGACTTTGATGCTTTAATTTTTTTCTCTTTTTTACTTTAATAATATATTTTTACTAAATCTATTTTCAAAGTTCTTTATTCTCAGTATTGCATCATACATTGTCACTCTCTTTCTACACATTGCCTTCTTCTGTATAATATTCTCTGTTATTAATGTCACTGGAATTAAGTTACAATTAAGAGATTTAATATTTACCAGTAAGTACAATAAAAAAGCTATAAGTAGTTTTGTGACTTCCAAGCCAGATGTGCCAGGGCACATTCATGAGATAGAAAGAAATTAAGACCAATGAGCCCAGAGACCAATTGAATTTAAGTTTGGTGTTAATTAAGAGCTAATGTAATAGAGAGAAGATTGGTCAAAAAGTTGGCGAAAAATAGCACTAATTAATTAGTATTTTTGAAATATGCTACCTAATGAGAGTTTGAATTCATCATAATTATTTTGATCAAATATTAAAAACCAGAGTTGGTCTTGGGCTTTTGGTATTTAGTTTTACTTTTTTTTTTAAATTATTCTTATATTGAACATAACACTATGAACCAGTAAATATTAAAGCTCAACCTGATTATAGATAATACTAAGGGCGGAATTGATAGACGTCACTCAACAGTCGGCTATGTATTACAAACTGTTGCGTTCATGCATTGTTTAAGTCCAATCTTTTGTTGGTCCATTAACTCCGCCCTGAATGTGAACACTTTTGGCAGAGTAAAAATTAACGTAATGTAGAATATTAACACGTAAATTCGATAAGAATAAATAAAATTTCTGCTTAAAATAATATAAATAAATTAGATGATGGGACAACAATGTTTTTAGTAAGCAAAAAATTCAGGTATGTTCTTCTTTTGATAATTATTTTAACCAACTGAGTTTTTTTTAGTGATTAAAGGCAATAGTTTCGAAATAAGACATGAGTTCTTTGTAGAAGAAAAAGCACTGGAGAAATAAATGAAAGAGAATTGTAGATAATTGTTCCCATCAAATAAATTATACGAGACCAATAGGATGGTTGAAATATACATAATAGGTACAAATTGACTAAATGTGCCGGGATAGAAGAGAGAGGAGAAACGAATCAAAAGTTTCACAATTGGTTTACAAAAAATAATAAATTTTATGTTCATGTGATTTCTTTGTTTAATCATGATTTCTATTCGCAATAGCAATATTTTACATAAAATTTCTAGTCAGGAAAAGGCAAGATTAGGTATTGATTTTTTTCATTATAATTATTTGATGCCACATTTTTTGGGTACCTGCTTAGGAATAAACATTGGCAAGAATTAAAATTTTCAAAACCCATTTCATTTTTTTTTTAAATATAAAAACAAGAACTGATCATAATTCATAATAATATCAAAATTCCATTAGGTTTTGTTAAAATAATGAAATATCAGCGTGAAGGTAGAAGGAAATCTTTCGATTGTGAATAGAATGTTTCCAAGGTTAAACAACATTTTAAGTCATATAAACTGCGATCTAAAGGTTTAAAAAGGAATTACCCAATATTTTGGGATGGTCTAGAAAACCCTTTTCCTCGATTGCTTTGGTATGAGATGGATTAAGAAGACATTTGTCCAGCGTTTCTAAATAAACCATAATAAATGTGTGAAAAAAAAAATAATGAAAAATGCTTCGGTATGAGATGGATTAAAAATTTAGCCCAGGGCTTCTAAATAAACCATAATAAATGTATGAGTATGAAAAGAGAAAAATATGGAAGAGATTTTGTTTTGACATACATATATTTTATAACTCAAAATAAATTGATGAACTTGTGCATTCCACATTATGAAATAATTATACTTGGTCCTAGTCTATGGGACCATAAGCAAAGGTTTGAATAGTTTATGCGTGCCACGAAAAATTTATCATGCACAATTTATTTTAGTAGTTAAATTGTTTTTGGTTTGCGAATATTTAAAATTGCCGAAAAATCTATGATGCACAGTTTATTTTGGTGATTAAATTATTTTTGGTTTGCGAAAATTTAAAATTGGATATAAATAAAATTTAACTAGTTAGCTCTTTTGCGAAAAAAAATCCATGGATTCACTGTTAACAGTCCACTTGGGATAAACCATTATAATATTTTTCTCAACAGGTTATTTTATCTTATTGGTATTTAGGTACGTTAAAATTTATGCTAATTTGATCTCGTTCCATTCACAGCTGGATGAAAATACTGTTGCAATTACCAGACAGGACTTCATGTTAGTTTCAATAGTTCTACCAATTAATGACCACTTTAAGCTTAGAACGAGATTGTCTTTCATATTATACTGACACATCTCTATTATATAGTTCAAAAAGAAAACTTCACTTCGAGCCCATCTATTCTACAAAATTATATTCTATTAGAACCATCTCCCGTTCTAATCTTTACAGTACAATGACCATTTTCTAAAAGTTTGAAAGGACCTGTTTCAGAAAGCACTTTCACTCTCATAATCCCCAAATCTCCTT
This sequence comes from Bactericera cockerelli, assembly GCA_024516035.1. Lineage (NCBI taxonomy): Eukaryota > Metazoa > Arthropoda > Insecta > Hemiptera > Triozidae > Bactericera > Bactericera cockerelli. The sequence continues at coordinate 33,151,496 of CM044962.1, read as the reverse complement.
TTCACCTGCACTCTGATAGGGTTATTTAGATGAACAACACTTCTGATTGCTTTATTTGAACGAAATTTGACGCGTGAAAGCGAGATTTGGGGATTTTCAGAGTGCTCCTTCCTGGTATATGAACCTGGGGCCTGTTTCACAAAACTTCATTCCACTATGATTTTGAAAATAAAATAAAAAAAGGAACGCCATACTTGCAAAATGTACATATTTAAGTTTTAGACGTCAACATAAATGAAAAATAAATTTCACCCGAAAGTTGTGCTTGTTTAAATATAAAGGGTAGTCCTGAACTTTTTTTCAACAGAAATAATTCCATCTCTGTTTGAAATAATAAAAAAAAGCACTTGCTTATCGGTTTTTAGGGTTCCCAAAAGTTGGGTTACTTCATTAGTAACATTTTAGGGTTCCCAAAAGTTGGGTTACTTCGTTAGTAGATAACTTTCGATTTTCAAATAAGAACCTAAATTTTTTGTTTCATATTATTAAACTCCGAATTCTACACACTTGAGAATAATCAGAGAGTATGGAACATTTTGACAAGAAAAGAAATCGGGGTTCTCATGTGAAAGTCGAAAAGTGTGATTAAAATACCCAACTTTTGGACTACTCTGTATAGGAAAATAATGACTACTATAACCGCGAAAACAAAACTAAGAAACGCGAGTTTTTTTAAACGAAATATTTCGAACAGGGATGGCATTGTTTCTGGTTTACATAAGTTTCGATCCACCCTGTATAAGGAGTTGAATTATTAAAATAAAATGGAACAAACCATTTACTTCACCATAAAATACATTGTTTGTTTAAAATTGTGTAAGAGTCAAAGTGAAATAAGTACTGTGGAAAAGGCACCATGTTGTCTCTGCCCTGTTATAGAAATCAATCAATTTATCATATTTATGTCGTCACCATTTCTTAGACAAGCAACTCACACGAACATACTTGAAAATACCAATTCAAAAAACTTTCTACCTCTTCTCTATGACCCAGATTAAAGCAACAAACTCGTTCCAATCACAAAACACAGCCCCTGAAATTTTTACTTGCATTTATCAGTCAAGAGTACTACTCCCTTTCTTCTTCCAGCGAATGCAATAAATTAAGCTCCTTATAAACTCAGATAACAGTTTTCATATAAAGCACTTTCCCATCCTCCTTTCAAACAATATCCAATCACTAGCCCATCCTATCACAAAAAAACCGCTAATTTTCTAGCCCTTACAGACTGGATCACCAAAACATATTTCTCCTCCAGTATGATAAATGATAAAAAAGTCCCATAAAAAAAAAAAAAAAAAAAAAATACACCATCTCATTCCCCAACTCTTGTTTCGACGAGAAAATCTGTACTAAATGTCCCGCCCGTTCTTCAAGAGAAAGAACAACTGGGGGGTCCAACATCACAACCATTTTTCAAGTCACCAGTAATTTCAAAGTTAGTAAATGCAGACTTGTAATTTGGGAACTTGTAATTTGCAATAAGCGCAAAGTGGTAAAACTGCGATCCACCATATTCACGTGTCCAGTGGCCGGGTCAAGATACTCCTGCCAGGTGTCACCGATCAATGTAAGAAAGGGTCACGTGATCAATTTCCACCACTCACAGAGCTGTATGATCACGTGACCCCACATCTACATGAGGTTGTGGACCTAGCAGGCGCATATTAACCCGGCCTTAAAATATACCAAAGTGTAAAGTCACTTAAGAATCCAACCCGGCCCTGGATTCCCAACGTGTAGAGTCACTTGTGACTTCAACCCGGCGTTAAAATATCCCAACGAGTAAAGTCCCTTGTGACTCCAACCCGGCCTTCAATTCCCAACGTGTAAAGTGACTTGTGACTCCAACCCGGCCCTTAATTCCCAAAGTGTAAAGTCACTTGTGACTCCAAACCGGCCTTCAATTCCCAAAGTGTAAAGTCACTTGTGACTCCAACCCGGCCTTCAATTCCCAAAGTGTAAAGTCACTTGTGACTCCAACCCGGCCTTCAATTCCCAACGTGTAAAGTCCCTTGTGACTCTTAAAATGATATCTCAACCCGGCATTAAAGTTCCCAACGTGTAAAGTCACTTGTGACTCTAACCCGGCCTTTAATTTCCTGGCTCGTGACTCCAACCCGGCCTTCAATTCCCAACGTGTAAAGTCACTTGTGACTCCAACCCGGCCCTGAATTCCCAGCGTGTAAAGTCACTTGTGACTCCAACCCGGCCTTCAATTCCCTGGCTTGTGACTCCAACCCGGCCTTCAATTCCCTGGCTTGTGACTCCAACCCGGCCTTCAATTCCCTGGCTTGTGACTCCAACCCGGCCTTCAATTCCCTGGCTCGTGACTCCAACCCGGCCTTCAATTCCCTGGCTCGTGACTCCAACCCGGCCTTCAATTCCCTGGCTTGTGACTCGTAAAATGATTGTAAAACTGGGCCCAGGTCCGGCGCGGTGCTCTCGTGTGCATCAGGAGGAGTGGGGTTGGGGTTGGGGTTGGAAGATGGAGTTCAAGTCTTGAGTCTCCTCGAGGAGGGATGAGCACTTGCGGATCACACCTCGGATGTGCTCGAACACCTCCAGGTTGTAAACTGACCGGGCCGTGTTGGTCAGATCAAACGGTTCTGGAAGAGAAATATCAATATGTCGTTAAGATTATATCAATCTAAAAAATATCAATATGTAGTTAGATTCTTAGAAGCTTTAGCTTAGGAAAAATACCTTTGTATATGTTATCCTGTTACTAAATAAATAAATAACTTAAAAAAAAAATAATAATAATAATAAAAATTAAATTAGATTAGAGATTAGAAATTTTTAGTTGTATTGAAATAAATTTTGTTACAAGAGAACAATATGTAGTAGTAGTAGTAGTGAAAATAAATATCAATATGCAGTTAGATTAGATTAGAGATTTTTAGTTGTATTGAAATAAATTTCGTTACAAGGGTTGGGTGGAAGAGATTGCCACAGGCAATAACCCCGCCCTTTAGTTAGGACATTTCTCTCTTTTTTTTTTTCTTTCTTGTATATTTTTGTTTAATCTTTTTGTTTTTCTTTATATTTCATTGTATTCTACTGTATATGATTTTAATTCTACTTAATAAAGCTTTAAAAAAATATGTAGTAGTAGTATAGTAGTAATAATAAGTAAAAAAAAAAAATGTGTGAGGAAGCTAAATGTTTCATCCCAGACCTCGGGAAACTCCTATATTATGTAGTACAATATGTAGTAGTAGTAATAATAATAATAAAAATTGTGTGAGGAAGCTAAATGTTTTATTTTTATCTATATCAGGCGACAAAAGAAGGCATGAGTTTTTATGACAAAGAATCTCGATTGCAATTCAGAAAAAACAATGCCGCCTGTGTAATGGACACAATACCCTATTCCTCTAGCATGGAGGATTTTTTTTTACATTTTGTAAATTGTATGTATTAAAATAATATAGACCGACCTCTGTAGCTTGGTCGATAAGGCGGCGGACTTGTAACCTAGAGGTCGGTGGTTCAAGTCCCGGATTCAGCGTGGATTTAGTAAAGCTAGTTTGAGTAGTTGTGATATCACGAAAGTGATTAACACAAATATGATAACTTTTTGAAGACTTTTTTTTATTAAAATAATATAAATATAACTATTTTTTCAAGTAATAATAACGCAACCTAGTACAAAAAATAACTTCTCACCTTCTATGCAGAGATACTTCCACTGGTTGTACTTGTTCCTCTGAGACTTGTGGTTGCGACACTCCTCAATAGGGATCTTGGTGCCTCGCCTCACTGAGATGGCGTACTCAAAGTACCTGGAAGTATGGACAAGGTCACGTGATGTGGGCTTTTATTTCTGGTCTTCGAAATATGGGCTGGATCAGAGGAGTGACGTTCGTAGTAAAAAGCAAAAGATAAAAAAGACATGAAAAGCTGGTTTTTTTTTTTAGCCAGCCTCCGTGGCGTAATGGTTGTGACTACTGGGCCGCGGATGCTGTGGCCGTAACTCGAGATATATAAATACAGAATATATTAAATCGGGGTGGGCCGCAAAATTGTTTTCAAAATATTATTAGACATTTATTTCGCATTCTAATTGCCTTTTTCAAACTTATTTTAGAACAATGTTCTGCAATCCTTTATGGAAAAGAGTAAACAATGCAGCATGGGGTAACTCCATCGTCCAACATTCTTCTTGAGATCAGGGTAATTGTATTTCTTAGTTGTTTTGTGTAGGTATCTTAGTTAAAAACTAAAAAAAAACACTAATTTAATTTTAAACTATGTTTGAATTTTCGGAAAGTATTTGAAGAATTTTGAGAGGAAATTTGTAAATTGCAGCCATACAGGCGCCTGGCTAAATTTTATTCGGCTCCCAAGCTCAAAATGTTGGGAAGAAGAGGAAGGAAAGGGTTGGGTGGAAGAGATTGCCATAGGCAATAACCCCCCCTTTAGTTTAGGACATATGTTTTCAAATATTTTCTATTCTTTTTCATTTTATTTGTATATATTGTTTTTTTTTTTCATTTTTTCACTGTTAAAATTATTAATTGTATGTACATAATGTCCTTTTGTATCTAATAAAGAATTGTATATAATAAATAATAGATTTCTTTTTACTCACTCAATTTCTTTTTGTACTCACTCAATTTCTTTTGTTTCTCACTCAAGATTTCTTTTTTTTACTCACTCGAAATTTCTTTGTTACTCACTCAAAATGCGCATAGTAGTGGAAGAACTGCGTGAGCAGGGCGCCCAGAGATTCCTCGTTGCTCGATCGGAAGGGCGCCAGGGTCTCGTGGATCTGGATGGCCTCGATGGAGGCGCCCGCCGAGAACTTGCCGGGGTACTGGGCGACCAGATTGGGCAGCACGGGGGGCGAGGGGCCGCACTGCAGGAAGTGGATCACCATGAGGGTGAAGGAGTAGGAGGAGATGGTCATGTTCTTGGCGTCGTTGATGTTGTGGGCGCGGGCCCACAGCTTGACCAGCAGGACGAGGGGGCGGATCCGCCAGTCCACTAGAAGAAGAATAGTAATATCGCATTTTTATTATACAATCAATCAAATGTTTACTGTGATTAAATGAGTGCTGGAAAAGCTAAAGGAGCTATTAAACTCTGGAATTAAACTAGAATGTATAGTTTTGAAATTAAAAAAAAAATTATAATGAAAAAATTACACAGTTTTAATGGTCTCCTGAAAAATTAATGTTTTCTCCTTTAGCTCCTTTAGCTTTTCCAGCACTCAAATATATACAAAGTATGTGTTTCACATTTATCTTAAATGACTAATTAGATACTAAAAAATAAGCTAAACTTAAACTAATGCGCCAGAGGCAACCAGTCTCAGGCATCAAGTGGCCCCGGGAAAAGGAGAAGCAAAAGGAGAAAAATGAAAGAGAGATAGCAAGATGTAACATGAGGTGATGGAGGGCCACCATGAGGGTGAAGGAGTAGGAGGAATGGTCATGTTCTTGGCGTCGTTGATGTTGTGGGCGCGGGCCCACAGCTTGACCAGCAGGACGAGGGGCGGATCCGCCAGTCCACTGGAAGAAGTTTTTCATATTTTATTTTTTTATTTTTATATCTTATCTGTCATGTACAGAATTTCGCCGCTAGAAAGTCAAAGAGGCGTAAGTGATTTTATCAAAGTTTTCAGGAGCGCACTTAAGCCTGTGTGTGCTGCAATTTTCCCCGCAAATATCACATACGCCCAAACATAAAAAATCAACATCTTCACAAGGGTTTAGAAATCACAACGTCTGTTCGTGCTACCAAGAGTATCTCTCAAGAGCAGTATGCCTGTGTGATAGTATCGATTTTCGTTTTTTTTGTCACTTACGCCTCTTTGACTTTCTAGCGGCGATTTGATGGTTGTATTGTTGTGCACAGTAATTTTGTCGTGCACAATGTTGCATTGTAACTAAAAAGAATATACATATATATAATTATATAAACAGGGCTTCCATAAAGTCCCACCCAGGCCTCGGTTTCTTAAAAACTACTGAAAATATTAAAAAAAAACACTAAAAACCCGTATTCCTTTATTTTTAGGGGGATTAATTAAATAATAATGATAATAATAGTAATAATATCGCCTTATTTATACTACCCGATTAGGACTATTAAAGTCCCATTATTCAGCAGTAAGCTTAAGACACATTATTATGAGGTAAAAATACCAAATGGGACGATAACTCGTCATGTTCCGGCTGGTTTCGAACCCACGACCTCTGGAACTTCTGAATTCACCGAGTGCCGCCTTTACCACTGAGGTACCGCGGGACAGACTTTTTTACTGTAATGAATTTTTCATATTTTTTTTTTATATATACAGGGCTTCCATAAAGTCTCACCCATGCCTCGGTTTCTTAAAAACTACTGAAAATATCAACAAACAAAAAAAACCCTAAAAACCCGTATTCCTTTATTTTCAGGGGGATTAATTTTCAGCAAAAAAAATTGCCTACACGGCCCCACTCAGACTGGGCATGGACCAACTTTGAAATTTTAAATAGTACGTCTCATCGAGAGAAGTTCATTGTAACAATTTTAAGTGCGCTACGACTTACCGTTCTCGAGATACAGGGTCGGACGTTCTGCGTAAAATCCATACATTTTGATCTAACTTATAAGTACGATAATATCTCGTTATAGCCAGATCTTTCGAACAAGTTAAAAATTAACCTATTCTGTACTACTTACTTTCCGTGTCCGCAACCTATTCGGGTTAATATTAGTTTCTGTTCGGTTTCGTCAGCCAGCTGGACAAAACAGCCGGAAATTTTTTAACGAAAAAACAAATCGAGCTATAACTTGTTCGTCTCGCCATTAGGATTTATTATCAACAAATTTCATCCTTCTGGAATTTACGATTAAACGAGCTATAAGTCAAAAATTTATGGATATTTCGCAGGACGTCCGGACCCTGTATCTCGAGAATGGTAGGTCGTAGCCCCACTAAAATTTGTTGCAATGAACTTCTCTTGATGAGACTTTTAAAACAAATTTGCCACACGACGTATCATTCCTTTTAAAAAGATTTTGGAAAGTTGGTCCATGCCCAGATTGCCCAGCCTGACTGGGGCCATGTAGTCATTTTTTTTGCTAAAAATTAATATTCCTAAAAAAAGGAAAACGGGTTTTTGCCTTATTTGATATTTTGAGTCGTTTTCGAGAAACCCAGGCCTCGGTGAGACTCTATGGAACGCCTGTATACATAAATGAACGAAGTTAGGCAACGTTTCAGCGAGTTGTAGACCTCATAATGCTGGCATTCCGGCCCAACTCACGCTGGGTGAGATTAATGTGGGTAGCAGGTTCGAGAGTTTCCTGAGAATGGAGGAGGGTAAACCCCCGTCGCGATATCAACATGCAGTAGTTGATGTAAAAGATGAGTGTTTCACAGCCGTTATTATTTCGTATCCATGAAATCGGAGCTACTGTAGACGCTTGTGGTCTGGGTTGTAGCCTACCCATCCCGTAGTATGCCTCCCCTCTGATGGGCGAGAAGTAACACAATACTTCCCAATCAGGTGCTGGGTCAACACGAAAGCAAAGTTTAACAAAAACAAATCAAGATTTTTTTACTTATTTATTTTGTCATTTGTTGGTTTCTTTTTCTTCTCTTTTCTTAATTGTATACTGGGTTTCCTGTACTTTGTCCTCCTAATAAAGCTTTTTTTTTAAGAAAAAAAAAAAAAAAAAAAAAGATTTACTCACTTTGAGCATAGCAGTAGAGAAGATGGGTATTCCGCACCCCGACCACATTGTTACAGTTGAGGTCTACCTCCAGCTTGATTGAGCTGTCTTGGAATTTCAGAATGGGGAACTTTGGCGTGGATCAGTCTGCTTTTTTAAACAATTCTGAAAAGGGGAGAGAGAAAAAATAGAAGTGTTTTTTTTTTCAATACCTAATGTTAATTATAAAACTAGAGATATTTCTCCGTGAACTTAACCAAAAAAAAGTGTTATAAAAAAACCAATTCAGTGTGCGCCTTCACGGATATAAATTTGGCTTCCGGATTTTTTTATTATTATTATTATTATTATTAAAAAACTGACCTCCCTAGCTTGATCTATAAAGGGGGGTGGATTTTTAGAATTTAGAATTATTTGATGTGTATCGATTTACATTGTTAACACAAGTCATTATTATTTTAAAATTAGGTTGAATATTAATTATACTTGTACATACATAATATATTTAAAAATAAAAATGAAAATTAATGGGTATCGATTCAAACCCAAATCGTAGTTAATCGGAGGTCGGTGGTTCAAGTCCCAAGTTAAGCACAATATTTAGTAAAGCGAGTTAGAGTAGTTGTGATACCACGATTGTGATTAATACAAAAAAGATATTAAAAAAAAACTCAAAGGCTTGGGTTGAGTGAAAGAGATTGCCATAGGCAATAATCCCGCCCTTTAGTTAGAACATGTGTTTTATATATATTTTCTATTCTTTTTCATTTTTATTTTATATATTGTTTCCATTTTTTTCATTGTTAAAATAATTATTTTGTATGTACAATGTACAAATGTACATAATGGTCCCATTTATATCTAATAAAGCGTTTATCCTCACATAAACTAAGGAAAAACTGTAAATGAAAATACAAGTATCTCCTTCATAATAATAATGTTGTTGTTGTAGCCAGCTTGGCTGCAGCTAAAGGGGGAGTGATGGTCTCCAGCCAATTTATTTCAAAATTGGCTCGTCCTGAACCACATATTTCTATGGGGGATCAAACCATCATGAGGACAAAGATTTTTTCTTTATAAGCCACTAGGGGTTGTCGCCCGCTTTGCGGGCCGGGGCATGGCCGTTAAAGCAAAAAGTCCTTTTCGCCAATTGGCAGGTGTTGTAGTGGGGGAATTTCGAAAAATTCCTTTCTTATTGCACATCTAGACTAAAAAAGCCACTGGCGGGCTGTCGCCCGTTTGGGGGCCGAGGCAGGGCCCGTGAAAGCCAAAAAATCCTTTTTCGCCAATGGCAGGTGTTTAGTGGGGAATTTCGAAAAAATTCCGTTTATTGCAATCTAGACTATAAGCCCAAAGCTACTCCCAAATTTCAGCTTCCTAGGGACTTACGGTTTGGGCTGTAGAGAGATGTTTCAGTCAGTCGTCATTTCAGTGACTTTGACATTTATTATTAAGATTAAACCCATAGGAAACTGCAAGCTAGCCTGGATTGAAAGGGTTGGCTAGTCTGTTCTCGTTTATAGTCCTCTAGCGGGGACATGGTCTTTCCCTGTTTAACGCCCCCAGCCAAATAAAAATAAAAAAAATATCCTATTCTGTAAAAAAAAAAAAAAAATATATATCTGTTCTAAACCCCCACTCCCGAAGTAGTGAAAATTGTTCTCTAGCACATACAGGACCCGGATGGCCAGGCCCCGGTCGAACTCTTTACGGCCGGATCCCGAGGCACATGTCCACGTCGGAGGGCGTCTGTCCCGAAGCCGGGCATGGTGCTTCCCACCAGGAACAGGGAACTGTGGCTCTCCAGCGTGAAGGGAAAAATTTTCCCCCCACGGCGCGGGTGGGGTGAGCTTCTGAGGAACGGGGGGTCAGTCTGCTGCGCCCCCAGGAAGCGAGACCAGTGCTCTTCGACAGTGAGGAGGAGAGGAGGTGGCACATTTTTTCCCCATTTTTTTTTCTTTTTTAATAAGTACTTTCTTTAAAAAAAAAAAAAAAAAAAAGATGAGTGTTTCACAGCCTTTTTATTTCGTAGCCATGAAACAGGAGCTACTTTTAGACGCTTGTGGTTCTGTGTTGTAGCCTGCCCGTATGCCTCCCCTCTGATGGGCGAGGCCGTGACCAGTATTTCCCCAAAATTAGATGCTGGGTCAACACGAGCCCCACCGGAAAGGTATCCCTTACAAACAACTGTAACAAATTGGGAAATATAATTTTTTGTTGGCACGGGGGATCGAACCTGGGACCTTCCGCATGGCAAGGGAGTGCTCAACCACTGAGCTAATCGCGCGCTCATTTCTTTTTTAAATTTTCAAAATAGAAGTTGAGGAAAAGGTACACAGTTTTTTTCACATATTTTTTTTTTTTAATATGTAAAAAGTCTTCTTCTTTTTTTAAACCTTGTCTTATCCCGCTCAAGCGGGGGTCGGACGTTGTTCAACTCATGGTTGAGGTTGTTGGTTTTGGGCCTTTTTTTCGGTTGGATGCCCTTCCTAACGCCCCGATTCTATTTGATTTTAACGTCCTGGATTAGACGGGGGTTTTACCCTCCATTCGCTGGGAATCGTACCAGTACCCAGATTAACCTCACCCCGCCTGGGTAGGGCCGGAAAAATGGCAGCCTCACGTGTTTTTGGGTTGAACAGAATTTTCTTCGAAAAGTCTGCCCCCGCCGGGAGTTGAACTCGGGAACTCTGGGACTACGGGCAGTAGTCACAACCATTGCGCCAAGGAGGCTGTTAAATTTTGTAAAAAGTACTTTCTTTTTTAATTTAAAATACAAGCACAAGAGCCCAGAACAGTGTTCTGGGCCCCCTTCCATATCCAGTGAGTTGGTTGAAAATTTACGACCTTAAAACTGAAAAATTAAAAATATTTCTTAAACTTATTCTTACCATTTTAGTACGCTTTATTAGGTAAGGACAAAGTTAATATTGACAGAACAATACAATGACATTATAAGGAAAAAATAGATAAAATCATAGGGTGGCGTCATGTGAACGTGGTAGCCAGACAGTAGGGAATGACTCAGCCTTCTCCACTGTCTTTACAAGGAGGCTAATAAAATTGACAAGGGCCCCCCGAACCAAAACCAATGCTGGTTTTACTCCCTTGTTTATGGGCCCCCAGCCAGACTGCTGGCTACTCCCTGTTTATAGTCCCCCCCGCCAAATTGTGTACAGTCCCCCAGCCAGATTAGATCGAATAAAGAAAAAAAAAGAGAATAAAGCTAATGTCCTACCTAAAAAGGGGGAGGTTATTGCCTGTGGCAATCTCTTCCAACCCAAAATACCGGGGTCCCAGGCCTCTAGCTCGGGCACATCCAGGGCAGGGTCGTGAGCTTTGGGGCTCGCGTATGACGTCACCAGGGGCGGCGGCCCGGGGAAGCAGCGGGGCCCCGCCCCCCCCCCTGTTGGGAATCGCCAGACTGGCCAGGGCCGGCGGGTGTAGAAGTTGATGTCGGGGCCCAGGGGCCGCCGCTGCGAGAAGTGGGGCCCAGGGCGAGTTGAGCAGGGGTGGGGTTGAGCCAGGTCCCCGGCGGGAAGGCAGGCTTGGCGTAGGGGGGCTTTTCCCCCCCCCCCGCCCCTCCTCTGTCGGCCTGAGGTGTTGCGACGCTTATTCTGGACCTGTCACGGGGGGGGGAGTGGATTTGATTATTGGGGATAAAGAAGAAGGTATATGTAATATTAATAAAAAAATATGGATTCTTTAAAAATTTTTATTTCACTTTTTCGACTTAAGTTTCGCCAAAACTGTAGGCTTGATCACGATAACAAGCTACGAGTTAGGCGAAATTAAGTCAAAAAAGAAAAGAAGTTAAGATATAAAAAAAAAAGATTTCCAATAGTTTTAAATAATATTTTTTAAATGGGTACATTATAAACCCAAACTTTTAAACCTTGGGGGGGTTTTTTATATAATAACCTTGACCAAAAAAAGTTAATAAAACCCTCAGATTAGAACAATAAAAAAAATTTATCCCCGATTGCAATTGAGGTCCCATTTTTCCCAATTAACCCAAGAGCGTATTATTAATTGTTCAAACAAAAGGGGTAAATTTCTCCAAAATGTTCATTTGAAAACCCTTAACCACATGATAAAATCAGGTTATTAGTAAATTTAAAAACAAAGGCTGGGTTCATTACGGGATTCCTTCCCAGGGGTTCTTATTTATTTTCTCAGGGTAGGTATCATTCTATTTTCCAACATTTTAAAACTCGTGTTTTAAATGTTTACTTGGCCAAAACTAGGTTACACGACTCAAAGGCTGGGTTCACTTACGTAGTTTCTACCAAGGCTGGGTTCACTTACGTAGTTTCTACCAAGGCTGGGTTCACTTACGTATTTCTACCAAGGCTAGGTTCACTTACGTAGTTTCTACCAAGGTTAGGTTCACTTACGTAGTTTCTCCCCAAGGCTGGGTTCACTTACGTAGTTTTACCAAGGCTGGGTTCACTTACGTAGTTTCTCCAGGCTGGGTTCACTTACTAGTTTCTACCAAGGCTGGGTTCACTTACGTAGTTTCTTACCAAGGCTGGTTCATTTACGTTTTTCTACCAAGGCTGGTTCACTTACGTATTTCTCCCCAGGTTGGTTCATTACGTAGTTTCTACCAAGGCTGGGTTCATTACGTAGTTTTTCCCAAGGGGGGGTTCACTTGGTAGTTTCTACCAAGGCTGGGTTCACTTAATAGTTTCTCCAAGGCTGGGTTTCACTTACGTAGTTTTACCAAGGCTGGGTTCATTTACGTGTTTTTTTACCATTGCTGGGTTCACTTACGTAATTTCTACCAAGGCTTGGTTCATTACGTAGTTTTTCCAAGGCTGGGTTCATTACGTAGTTTTCTACCAAGGCTGGGTTCACTTGCGTAGTTTTCCAAGGCTGGGTTCATTTTACATAGTTTCTACCAAGGCTGGGTTCCCCCTTACGTAGTTTCTACCAAGGCTGGGTTTCCCTTTATTTACGTGTTTTCTTTTCCCAAGCTGGGTTCACTTACGTAATTTTCTCCCAAGGCGGGTTCACTTACTAGTTTCTCCCAAGGCTGGGTTCACTTACGTAGTTTCTACCAAGGCTGGGTTCACTTACGTAGTTTCTACCAAGGCGGGGTTTCCCACTTACTGGTTTCTACCAAGGCGGGGGTTCACTTACTATTTTTCTCCAAGGCGGGGTTTTCACTTGCGTAGTTTCTACCAAGGCTGGGTTCACTTCTTAGTTTCTCCCCAAGGCTGGGTTCACTTACGTAGTTTAAGGTGGGATTTCAAGCCCAAGGGCCTGGGTTCCTACGAGTTTACAAGGCGGGTTTTCAACTTGTAGTTTCCCGGGCCCGGTTCCTTGTGTTTCTTAAGGTGGTTCAGACTGTTTCTCCAAGGTGGGTTTCATTTTAGTTTTCCAAAGGCGGGATTTCTATTTCTCCCAGGCTAGTTCCTTCGATTAATTTTTTTTGGGGGGGCCCTCGGGGGGAAAGGGCCCGGGGGGGTTGAGAGGGGAAAGGGTCCAGGGATTTGTGAATGGAGGGGGGCCCCGGGGTTGGTTTAATGTTCTTGACTTTACCCCCAAGTCGTTTTTCAATTATTTTTTTTAATAATAATAAAATTGATTTTTTTCGTTACAGTTTTTTCTTAAATCCCTTGAAGTACAATATATTTTGTATTTTAGGGGGGGGGATCATTATCTTCTTAGATTATTTTTTCTTAAATCTTTTATTTGATGAATATTTGTCTCCTTTTCACTTTTTATTCAATTTTCTTTCATTTATTATTTTCTTCTTATTTTTTATTTTATATATCATTGTTTGATGATAGATAATATTATTGTAAGAATGTTACATGGAATGTGGTACAAAAGTCAATAAAAAAAAAAAAATACATAATTTTTCAAGTTTAAATGATAAAAAATTAAAAAATGATAAATCGGGGGTAAAAAAACCGGATTAAAAAGATAAATCGCGGTTAAGTGGCAGAGAATGGCCTAACGTTAATTTCGCCCCGTTTACAAAAAACATTGTACATTTAAAATTTAAATATTTTTTCTTTATTTTATTTTGTAAATATTGTTATTTTTTTATCTTTGTTAATTATTTATTGTATTGTATAAAAAAGTAAGTGTAAAAAAAAAAAATAAAATTAGAAAATATAACTAAGCGACAACTAAATAATTGAAAAGGATTGCCAAGTCATCTTAAAATATAAATGTCAAAGTCATGAGGGCTGACTGATCATCACTGTTTTCTCCGAACTGGTAAGTCCCAGGAAGCTGAAATTTTTGGTAGGTAGCTTTGTCTTATAGTCTAGTGTGCAATAAGACGGGATTTTTTGAAATTCCCATTACAACACCTGCCCTTGGCGAAAAAGGACTTTTTGTTTCACGGCCATGCCTGGCCGAAACGGGCGACAGCCCGTAGTTGATAATAAAAATAAAATAAAATTCAACCTGGATAAACGGGCTTGTGGAAAAGGAAAAAATATACATAAAAAACTGGGGTTTGACGGGGGGTAATTTTGAGAGCAGTCACTGACAATCTGCACAGAGGAGAACTCTGACGATGAAACTTTTACAAAAAAAATCGGATTTCTTTGGCGGAATTTTGGTTCTGTTAAATTTGACAGTAGAAAAAAAAAAAATCAATTTGATCTTAAATTTTTTTCCTTTTTTTAACACATCTGCGCCTTGTAAAAAACCCCCCTTGACCGAATTGATACGTCAGGGGCCGCGTGATACTATCACACGCTCCCAGGTGCTTTAGGGGGATGTGGGCATAGTAAGTAACAAAAAACAAAGAAGGGGCCTAACTACAATTTATCAAAAAAAAAAAAAAAAAATTTGGGCCCGTAGGAGAAAAATTTCAGTTTTGGCCTTGGGTGTTGTTTTTAAAGGGGTTCGGGGTGGGCCTGTTTCCCCCCGGGCCTGAGTGGTTGGAGCGAGGGGGGGGGAGTACTGGAGCCCCCACTCCGATGGGCGTCAGTGCCGTGTCGCGGTCCAGACCAAAAGGGGAGAGCCCCCCTAGGGGCGGACCCCGCGGGGGTGGCGGCTTGCCGCCAGACCCCGGGTCTGGCCTTTTGTCGGGAAGTTTTGTAAATTCATGTAAGAAAGGGATGCTGGGTGGGGGGGGGGTTTAATCTGGGAAAGGGCTTTTCTTTTCTTATTGGGTTTACCTAATAGATTACCTAATGACGGTTACAAAAAACCCCAGTTCGGGGGTTTTAAAAAGCTCCCCCGGGACCCCGGGACTGAAAAGTTTTTTTTTTACTTTTTTTTGATTTTTAAAAACAAAAAAAATTGATGCACTGGAAAGTAGGGGTTAACACGTAGTCTCTAACCAGGAGTTTTGGGGCCCTTGGGGTTCGAATCCCATCAGTGTTTTAAAATTTTTCCCTATTAAATTTAATTGTGACCAACATAATAATAAATCGGGGGAGGGTTAGGTGGTGAAAACCCTTTGGGCTTTAACCTTCCTTGTGATTCCTTCTTTTATTTGAGTTTTTGCCCCATGAAAGGGACTGGGGGTTTTAGGGGGTGAAAATGCTTTGAGCATTACCTCGCCTGGTGGTTACCTTCCACTGAAGAGTATTATTATTATTATTAATAAGTTTGAAACTTAATGTATCAAAACATGCTAGAAATTATTATGGTTTTTTTTTTGTTAATTGTATTTGCTTCTCTTTTTTCCACTAGTCATTATTTTATGTACCTACAATTATTTTATCTCATAAGACTTATTTTAAATTTCTTTTATATTTTTATATACTCAATTTTCATGTTGTTTCAGAGGTGTATTAATTATTCGTGTTTTTTAAGACTTTTATAATGATATCTTAGTGTGTTATAATGTTATAGGTTGCTTGCAACTGTTTTGTAATTACACTTTAAACAAATATACGAAATTCAAAATTCAATCGAAAAAAAAAAAAAAAAAAAAAAAAAAAAAGATGCTCACCCAGGCTACCGTAGTGGTCGGATGAGGTGGACGATACTGCTGGTTGTTTTTGTTGTAGCCGCTGTTGTTGTGCCTGTAGTTTGCTGTTTTTGTTGTAGTGATGGTTGTTGTTGTTGTTGTAGTAATTTACCTCGGGAGTAGTTGTGCCCGTCGCGATTGTTGTTGACCCAGTGACGCGTGGGTTTTTTTAGTTGTTGTTGTTGTTTCCTCCGTTGTAGTTTTTGTTCTCGACAAAAACTGTAACAATAAATAAATGGTGTTTCTTTGTGTTAATTTTATCACAATTTTAGTGGGTAGCGTTTGAATGTGGGACTTTTCCATATTTTTAATATCCTAGTATCTTATTTTTGCCTATTAATTCCGCGACTGGTCGCTGCTCACATTAAAGCAGAACTCTTTTTTCTCACGAGGTATGAGGGGACCCCGAACACCAAGTACCAAGCAAAAAAATCCTTTCCCCGCCGGCGTTTGAACACAGCTCACCATGTGTGCACTGTGTGTACCTTTTGTGCATGTGCAATGCCTAGCGCGCTAAAAGCGAAAAAATTAAATTTAAAAATTTTTTCTTCTAAATCAGGGCCGGTTTTTTTTTTTTTCTCTCTCTCTTTTTTTTTTTTACTTTTCAAAAGTTCAAGTTTTTATCAAAAAATAATTATGGATATTTCTGCTTCTAAGTCGGTAGGGGTCCCCTTTGAGGACAATTTTAGTTGGGTAAGTTGGTTAAAATCTGTAAAAAACACATTGTCAATGATTCGGAGTCGCCGATGGCGCTTTGAATGCAACGATTCTTGTAGGAAACCCGAGTTAAGCAACGTTCCAGCGAGGAGAAGACTCCGTGATTCTGGCATTCGGCCTTACCCAGGCTGGGTGAGATAAAAAGTGTTTAGGGGTTGGTGGAGTTTCTTGCGAATGGAATGTAACCCCCCGTTATGATATGACCATGCAGTTTGAAACGCGATATTAACCCAAATTTAAAAAAAATCATACTGGTGTTGCTAGTAATAAATTTACCAGGTTTTAAAATAAAAATCTAATTTATCTCGAAATTTAAGAGAAAAAAAATACCAGGTCAAGTACCAAACTCTTGGGGGGTGAAAATTAAAACAATTAAATTTTTTAAAGAGGCGAAGAGAGAGAGAGAGAGGAGAGAGAGAGAAAGAGAGAGGGGAAAAAAATTATCGGGCACTGATTTAGAAAAAAATAATCTTATTTAATTTCGCATTTTGTTTGTTAATTGAAGTATTTTTCCCCCTTATTAGGTATTATTTATTTTCTATGCCAATTGTGTTTCCTCAACAACAAAAAAATCCAATACAAAAAATCACCCACTTTACAGGACACGGTCGTGAAAAACTAGCAGGTTAAAAGGTTTTTTTTTTATGATTTTAATCGCTTTTTCCGTTAAAGGGTTTTCTTTAAATTTTTCAAGCATAAAAAACATATGTCACTGCAGACTTTCCCCTCTAAAAATGCCAATTTCGAGAACACCATTAATTTACGGAAAAATTGACGTGAGAAAAAAAGGACATTTACAAAAACCTTACTATGACTCTGAATAGAAGTAACAAGAATATTTTTTGATTTCATAGGGTGGTAAAACAATTTTTGAATATGAACATAAAAAAAGTACTAAAAAATCTAACTAACGCTAAAAATTTACAGGGTGTAACAATTTTAAAACTTGCACCCTACTAGCTCCGCCCTGAAAAGGGTTTTTTAAAAATTTTAAAAGTCATTATACTCAGCCTAACTTGGACTTTAATTATCAGGAATAAAAAAAAAAATAGCATTCCCATTTAAAATTCGCGAGAAAATAAAAAAAAAATAGGGCCCTTTAAAAAGCCGGAAGGGCTGACGGGGCCAAAAAAAATATGACCACAGGATGGGCCATGGGATTCCTTATACCTGGGGCTTTACAAAATTAAAAAATTTTCCGTCGCGTTCAAAAGTTACGAGGGGGTGGCCCCTTTTTTTGAAACATTTCTGTATATGTATAGTTTTTTTTTAACCGACTAAATTTAAAAAATAAAAAATTCCCCAAAGATTTTGTTGGGACCTGACATTTTTACTTTTCCTCTTGTGTTATTTATGGATATAATTAATTTTTTTAATCAAAATTTAGCATTTCATTAATGTATATATGTAACTACTTGTCAGTTTCAGTATCAGTATAAAACAAAAAGTGAGAGTTGTACTAGATGTAAGAATATCAGAACATACTGGACAGCCCGTTTTTTTTTTTTTTTTTTTTTTTACGATACAACTATGCATTTTTTTTTTACTAATAGACGTTTCTTACTACATGTTTGAACTCCTATTCTTTTTACGAAAAAAAATATTATTTATTTACAAGTAAACTTTTCCCCACACTCAGAATGTTACCTGAGCGCCGCGCTGGTTAATTCTTTTAAAATTAAAAACAATAAACATTCATTAATGTATTTTTCTGTAGTAACTCCCTATGTTTTTTTTTCGAAAAAAAAAATATGTATTTATTTAAAATTTAAAAAGTTTTACATTTCAGGGGAAGCTCACCTGAGCGCCGCGTGGTTCCCCCCCTGGCTCCCCCCTCCTGTGAGTGGGGGGCCCGGGTTTTTCCCCCCGGGGAGCCCCCCCCGGTAGCCCCCCCAAAGGGGTATCTCACCGGGGGGTGGAGGAGTGAAGGTGTTCCGTGGTTTCCCCCCGCCACCCCGCCCATGTCGACAGTTTCCCCTTTGGAGTGGGGGAGTTCGGTTGTCGTAGTACCGAAAAGGGTTTTTAAAATATTTTTTAACACCTTGACTGCCACAAATTTTTGTGTTGTTTATGCCCCCGGGGAATTTTGAAATTTCAAAAGGTGAAAATTTTTCGAAAACACTAATTCCAAAAAGCAAAAAAAGGTTTTTTATGTTTTTGAAAATACACGAGGGGAAAAACAGTAAAACTGGGTATGTAGAGTTTTAACCCCCCGGAGTGAACTTCAAAAACAGTGGTGTATGTTGAGATACACCTGGATTTTAAAAACCAGTACACCGTGTATCGCTAAAAATCACGGGCAGAAAAGGTTTTTTAAATTTTCCCGCTATGAAAAAAAACCCCCCGAAAATGTAAAGGGCACACAGTAGAAGAGACGATAAAAATTTTTTTTAAACAGCTTTAACCCAAAAATATGTAAAGGGACACCAGTAGAAGTCTCGGTTGTTGTAGTCCCTGCAAAGAAAAAAACTCTTTAATAAAACTAGGGGAACCAAAAAAATGTAAAGGGCACGGGGGAGAAGTCTGGTTGTGTTTCCCTAAAAGGGGGAAATAAAAAAAAAGTTGAAAAATTTGTAGGTATTTTTAAGTACAAGTAGGCTTTTTTAGGGGGGAGGAAAAAATCCCCTTTTAAATTTTAAACTATAAACCCAAAAAATATGAAAGGGGGGGCCCCACAGTAAAAGTTTTTGGTTGTTTAGTACCGCAAGGGACGTTTTAAAAAATTTTCTTTAAAAACGCTATAAACCCCAAAAAATGCTCCTTTTTTCATGGTAAGCATAAAAAAGCTGTAACAAACGTTTAAGGACTTTTTAGTGGAAGGAAACCCCCAGGCGAGGTTTTTAAAACTCAAAAATTTTCAAAAAAAATGCCCCTTTTGAGTTTTTTTATGCGGTTAAAAACTCAAATTATGAAAAAAATTCCTTCTTTACTTTAAAAAAGCGTTTCATGCGGACTCATCACTTTTTTCCCCAAAAATGGTGAGTTTAGGAAGCGGGGAAATTTGGAGGTACTTTGTCTTTCGTCTGGGGTTTGCAAATAAGACGGGATTTTTTAAATTTCCCCTACAAAACCTCCCATTGGCGAAAAAAAATTTTTTTTTTTTACCCCTTATTTCTCCGCCGGCCATCCCGGGGTTGCAAAGCGGGGACAGCGCTAGTTAATCTAAATATTTTTAAATGAAAGGGGACTTTTCCCCTGGGGGCCGGGTTGAAACCCGAGTCGACTACCCCAAAAGGGAATTTTTTTTAAAAAAATTTGACCGATCGTGCTTTTTTTGAAAAAGGGGGGTGGCTTGTAACCGGAGGTCGGTGGTTAAATTCCCCGGGTTTAGCGTGATTTTTTTAAACGAGTTTGAGTAGTTTTTTATATCACGAAAATGATTTTTAAACTAATTTTTAAAACTTTAGTTTCGCATTTATCATGATGTTCAGTTTTTTGTACCCAAATTTTTACAAGGGAAAAATCATATACGCAGATAGTCACAAAAAATTTTTACAAAAAAAAAAAATATAAAATGGAAAAAAATAGAAGGGGGAAAAAAGGGGGGGGAAAAAAAAAAAATTTTTACATGTCCCCAATAAAGAGTGGGGCTACTGTTTTGGCCCTTTCTTCCGCCAAACCCCTTTTGGGAACATTTTATGCTTTATCTTTTTGGGGGTTTAAAGAAATTTTATGGCGAAAGGCTAACCAAAAAAACAAATTCCAAAAAAAATTAACAAAAAATTTCCCAAAAATTTAAAAAATTCCAAAAGAAAGAAAAAGAAGCAGAATTAAAAAAAAAAACCCTTTTTTTACAGATAAAAAAATTAAAAATTTGGTAAAATGGAAATAAAAAAAAAAAGAAGAAACAATGAAAATAAAAGAATTTTAAAAAAAAACTGATGTGATGGAAAATTACTTACAAAATCCCCCAAAAAAAACAAAGTCTTATGGGATGTGTAGGAATTGGGGAAAGTATTGAAAATAAATAAAATACTTTCTTATTTTATCTATTTTGACCCCAATTTACCTTTATTTGTTTCGATCTCTAGCTGTTGGTTCTATCGATGAAAAAGGTCCATGGTTTTTTCCATTGTATCCATGGTAGCCGTTGGAATGGTAATGTCCGTTGTGGGGGGTAGTGACTATTTTTCACCCTTGTTCTTTTTGTATTTGTTAGCATTTTTTTCTTTTTTAGAATGGCCACCCCCTATCTGATGGGCTCGAGTTGGACCGGGAACTCGGATGTTTTCCCGGGGTAAGTTTTTGGGGAATTCCCGTTCAGACTCCATGTCGTTCCACTATTACCCCCCCCCCCTTACTTTTTTCCCCTTTGAAAACACTTTTTTCCCCCTTTATATCACCTTGTTGCATTTATATCACTTTTTTTAAACTAAAAATTGTCTATGCCCTTTTTTTCTTTTATTTCCCCGTTTCCAAAAAATTTCACCTCGATTTCAATCACCCCATTTTATCTTCACGAACATCATTTCTCCCATGGTTCATTTTTTTTGGGTCCCTTTTATATCCTTTGCTTTTTTTTTCCCATTTTTTTGGGCCCCAAAACGTTTTTTGAACTTTGTTTGAGTTTTACGGGATCATCCCCGGGGGTTTTTTCAAAATTAGATTCCCCGGTTTTCGGTGGGGTGAGGAATTGTCCTGGGGGTAAGGAGTAGGTTTCTCAAAAATTGTTCACAATTTATCATTTTTAAAGGAAAATAATTTCCAGGGTGGGGAAGGTTTCTTAAACAAAAACGAGAAGGAGGGGAGCCTTGATCTTCCCCCGATGAAAAGGTTTGTAATATTCAAAATACAATGGTCTTACTTGAAGACCTTCTAGTTTCACTATTTCAAAAACCATAAACCCAAAAACACTTTGTACACTGTTTTTTTTGGTTGGTTTTTTTTTTAATGGTTTGTTTTAAAAGGGGTTGGGTTTTTTGATAAAAGAGATTTGGGGGTTTTGTCCACGGGGGGATTGGTTTTGGGGCCCGGGCAGGCGGCGAGTTTTGTCACGATAGGAGTGACCCCAGTCTTTTTTTGATTTTTTTTTCCGCCACTGATGATGTTCGTTTCCCTTAGCACCAAAGGGGGGAAAAGGGCAAATGAAAGTGAATTTCCTTCGCACTCTCCCCAACTTCTCCTGCACAGTAGTTTTGCCCGTTTTCAAAAAGGGGATTTTCTTCACGCACGTGCCTAGCTTGCCTTTCCCTTTAGTTGATTTGCTTTTTCCCCAACATTTTGCAGCATCCATTATTTGGAAAGTGTTTTCAAAATAAACCCAAAATTTTTCCGCATTCCCCCCTGGGGGCATTCATTTCCCCCCCGTTTTTTTTTCCGCTCATCCCCTCATTTCATTCGTTCTCGGGGAAATTCTCCTTACTTTAAAATTCCCTTTTATATTTTTTGAGGCTGCAAGGAGGGGGGTTCCCCTTTGCAGGGGTCCTTTGTTCCTTAGCACAAATTTGGGGGGGCCCTGCATCTTGACCCCCCGGTTTGCTTTCCAAAAGGAAAAACCTTTCACCCCCGTTTTAGTGACACTTTCTATAAAAACCCGCGTTTTTTCTTTGGGGAAAACCGGGGGGGAAAATTTTACACTTTTTTCCCCCAAATTTTTCGAGGGTTTCGCCCTTTTTTTCCCCTTTGACTGCTCTCGAAGCTCCCGCTGAGTGCACTGATTTCAGTCTTCTTCAAATTGGCGGGCTGAATGGGGGGGGGGGCGGGGCAGTCTTTTAGCCGATTGCCCCCTTTCTGACAGAAACATTGCTGGAGTTGTCCCTTTTGGGATTGAACGCTTTTGTTGCCCTTGACTTTTTGGTTGGGGTGAGGGTACTCCGCGTGTTCCCAGGGCCCCGGGGGGTCGCGGTTTGCGCAGTTCTTTTCCCAATTTTTGCGCCCGGGGTTCCCCCCCGGGGATTGCCCCCCCGCTGAGTTTTTCCCAAAAGGCGGGAAATTTTTAAAAAGGGGGGGGGGAAAATTTTTAGGTGTTGGGGCTACTGCTATGGTCGGCTGCACTGCTTGCCATTACAGGAGGCGGCGCTCGTGTTTCCCCCCCCTCCCCCCCCTGGTGTTGATACTTTGGAACGTTGGGGGGGGGCTCGCCAAAAGTCGCCCCCAGAGGAGAAGGTGATGAAAACATCACGGATTTTTTTAAAAATAAAGGGGAAACCCCCAAGAAGGGGGAACGTGTTTATGTGTTGCGTTGTTTTTTTTTTTTTTTTTTTTTTTTTTTGGGGTTTTTTATTTTTTTTTTGGTATAAAATTTTAATTTTTTTAATTGTACAAAAAAAGCCGGTATTATTATTTTTTAAAAAGAAAAAATTTTTTTTGGAGTGAACTGTAAAGGGTTGGGGGAAGGAAAAATTCCCAGGCAATAACCCCCCTTTTTTGGTAGGACATTAACTTATTTCTTTTTTGTTCTTGTATATTTACTACTTTTTGTTTTTTTTTTGTAATTTTAAAATTTTTTTACTGGGGTATATTTTTTTTCTACCTAAAAAAAGCTTCTATAAAAAAAAGAAAATAGTCGGAACCCCCGAAGATAAAATCCCGCTCAATTTGGTTTTTAAAAAAAAAATTCCAATTTGGAAAAATTATTCCTTTTTTTATTCATAGGGGAATTTAAAAAAACTTTCAGAATTTTTCATCCCCCACGGGTTATAAAAAAATGTTTCCCTTGCAAGCATCTATCTTTAAAAAACTATCTTAAACCCCTTAAGGGCGGTTGGTTTTTTTTTTGAATTCTCTTTGGGGACCCCGGGGGGTAATAGGGCTCTCGCTTTGTACCCGGTGGTACCCCGGCGTTAGGTTAAAAAAAATATCTTTTTAAAAAACCCCCAAAGATTTAGTTGGGGGTGTTCTTTCTCTTTTCTGGGGGGAGTAAAAAAAAAAATAAAATAAATGTGTTTTTTTGTGTTTTTTTTATCACAAAATTTTGGGGTAGGGGCGAATTATAAGAATTTTCCATTTCTTTTTTTTCCCAAAAAATTATTTTTTTCCCCTAATTTCGCCCTGGTCGCTGTAAAAAATTTAAAGGGGGCTTATTTTTCCTCCCCCAGGTATGGTAAACCCCCAAAAAAAAATACCCACAGAGCAGAAAAAATTTGCCCCGCTGGGGTTTAACCGGTCATTTTGGGATCAAAACCCCCGCGCTAACTCACTCTGGGGAGGTGTACTTGGATCAATAAAAGAAAAGTTAAACCATAGTTATTAGGGAGGCTAATAGTTGAGAATTCCCCGGGGGAGGTGTGACTCAGTGGGGAGTCGAGACTGGGGGTGGGTGTCCATTTGATGCGGAGAGTTGTGATTCAAATGAAGTGGGGGGGATGACCACGGGAGGACCGTTATTACCTTTTCGAAAATTCCCAAAAACAGAAATTGAGAAAAATGAAATCCTCTAGAATTCATTTGGGTATTGCAAATTATTTATTATTATACAATACTTTATTTAGATATATAAATGGACATTATGTACCTACATACAAATAACTATTTTAACAATGAAAAAAAAAAGAAAAATAATAAAATTTAAAATGAAAAGAATAAAAAATATATAAAAACATATGTCCAAATTTTAAAAGGGAGGGATATGCCTATGGCAATCTCTTCCACCCAACCCTTTTTTTTAAAAAATAAAATACATATTATCAATAGTTCATTTTGTAAATAAAATAAATTTAATACTCCTGAAATCTTTTTGTTAACTCTCATTCAAATCACAGAAGTTTAATCAACATCCAGAAGGTTGGACTTAGTGGGTTCCCAAAACAAACTTGAACCCTTATAATACAGGCTAATCTCGGTCCAATTTTAGGGGGTTGTGATTAATGTTGGTATTTTTTTGTGAGTTTCCAGTAGATAGACGGAAAAATCTCTGTCTTAATGAACAATGTTGAGATAATTATGTTAAGCAACAACAATAAAAAGACCTAGTCGTAAAATAGATCCGGAAACCTTCAACAATCCTTTGATTGATGAGTCCAAATCATTGAACTGCAAATCCAAATCATTCAACTACTTCATGATGTAACTACCATAAACAGTATGTACCTATCCATCAAGTATTTTATTTACCTATGGTGGATGATTGAGAAGCACCCACGTGTTGACTTATCAGAGGCAACACCATTTGTAATGGATACATAGTGATGTCACAAACAATCATTATACATCACTTGGTCAAGCTCAAATGTGTTGCTGCCATGGTTAATAACAGCTTCTATCCAAGGTCACAAATCTGGACCAAATTCACCCGTGCTTTAAATTACACTTTCAAATCCTCAGGATTCTAAAAAAATGAAAAAATAATTTAAATACACACTATCACATACACACAAATGTTAGTGTTTCTTCACTAGGTACTACAAAAAACCCTTTCTAATATATTGGTGGGTTTACACTTTATGTAATTTATTATCTAGAAATTCATTATGATTATGTTTAATATGAACATTCAAATTATAATCGATTAATTTATCAATGTCTTCTTAAGTTAGGCTCGGTACCAAGATATGTGAATCTACTTGGTTAGTATATTTTAGTGGTAAGATTTAAATTATATTTTAGAGTGTTTTCATTCATACTTGGTATTATTTTTATCAAAAATTTACTGTCTCAATTCATTCAAGTTTGAATATCAAAATATTAGATCATCAAAAAAAAAAAAAAAAAAAAAAATGAATATTAAATTTATAAACTAAATCAAAAGAAACTTTACAAAAAAGAAAAAATAACTCATATTGAATACATATTTATACAGTTTTTTAGAATTTAAAGAACTAGCTAATCAGGCCTAAGGTCTGTACCTACTCAGTCAGGATTTGAGCACCAATGGAAAATTATTATTAAGGAAAAGAGACAGCAAGAGAATATAACTCTGTCTACAAGCACTTTGTGTTCATGAGGACTTTTCCCTTTCTCTAGATTTCACAGACTGCATGGGATTTCTTATAGAACTTTTGTTACTTTCATCAGCACTAATCAACTTCTAACTTATTCCAATTTAAATAACCAGGAGCTGTTTTGATATGATGATAATATGGAATATTCATCAGTTGATCATTGAAATTTCTCTTGAACATTGAACTCTAAAAGCACTTTTTTCAGGAATGTGATAGTATAGTTTAATTACACAAATGAACTATATACAGCACTGTGCTAGAAATGAGGTTTCTGGTGAATATCAATAATTTCCTGTGAACAGAAAAAATATATTTTTATACATGAGAAAGGTCAATCCAGCCCAGATGAATAAGGGGGACATCTTGACAAGTCTAGGTCAAGAGTTTTCACATATTGCAAATTTCTTGAAAAACATTTATTTGTACTACATTTTTCAAATAGAATTGCATTAGACTAAAATCTTTTTTAAGTGTTAAAAGTAATGTTTGTAGATTATAAAAAAAAAGGGCAAAAATTAAGGCAGGATGTAGATAAAATTACGACAACATTTAGTGAGGAGATTCAATTAATGTAAACATTCAACAATTCAAGACAAATTGTTTAGAAATTTGTATAGTAGCATGAGATCTAATAAATGTGCAATAAGAAAGGGGAAAATTTAAACAATCAAAACTACACAAATGAAATAGCAGGAAAAAAAATACAGAATTATACATACCACACTACTTAACAAGAAAATTAAACTGGTGTCTACATGACACAACTTCCTATTACTTAAACTTGACAGGTTTTTTTTTTAAAGAAATTAAAAAATAAAAGTAAAAAAATAAAAACCTCACAAAAAATAAAAATATTTAGAAACAACAAAAATATTGTTGGGTCAGGGATCTGGAGCAAAGTGCTAGTGATAAAAATCATTCATCTGGAATAGAAGAGACTAATTTGTCCAGATATGTTATTAATCCAATTTCAAGAAGAAAAAGAAAAGGTTGAAAACATATCTTAGAGGTAAAAGAAAGCAAAAAGGCACATTGAGAGGTCAGAAGAATAATTGAATGCTTAGTAAATAATCTTAAAATATAGACAATCATCCATTTTTGAGTATGTTCAGCCCTAGGATAGAATTTTTTGTACCATTTTTCTAACCAACTAGTTTCTTTATAGGAAACAAATTGTTTAAAAAAACAAATCCTACATGTACCTGTTACTATCAATCAATTTTTTTTAAACAAGATATATTGTAGAGTCTGAAGCAATATATTCACTATCAACATCTAGTTACAAAGCCATATACAGGGTGTTTCAATAACAATTGGACTTTAAAGGGTAGATAGTCAGGACATGATGTGATATCATTTAAGTCCAACTTGTAATGGAACATTCTCTTCTTCCTTGTTTGGTAGGTCCAGGAAATTTGCAACCTCTACTGGATGAGATCACAGATCTAAGATTGTCGGGTGACTGTCAGATGCTAGTGCCTGATGGGGTGATTGACGTGTTAACAGTGATTTGGCTTTTAGGCCCAAAATTATGAAACTTGATAATATAACCTAATCTTACACTATCCCTGGACACGCTCCTCTCGTGGGAATTTGAACCAATCATAGCTCATTTATATCAGGTGTAAATTTGATTTGATTTATTTAATACAATATAAATTTACATAAAATGACACCTCCTAAGATAATTCTACCTTATTGTGAAGGATTGTAGAGAAATGATAAAGGCTAGGATTAAAAACCTTAGATATTTAGTAATTTTTTATAATTTTTTATTCAAGGTTATTTCCAATAAATCAAAATTAAAACAAAATATTTTATTTAATATTGGAACGATTTATTTTAGTAATCAAAGTCATTAGCATAGAAGAGGGTTCCCCGCACCTTAAACTCAGGGCTGATACCCAGGAAGTCTGGTAGTCTTGTAATGTTCAAGAATTAGTGCCCACAGGTTTTTTCCGAAAGCCTCTCTAATTCAAGGTCAATCCTTGGGTAAGGAAAAACATAGAATGATATATAAAAATCTATGAATGGATACTTGGCACACAAGTTCTCACTAGGTTTACTGTAAAATGCACTTTTTCAAGCCTGATAGTTCAAGGACAAATATTAAATCAGCCAATATCTTCTTATGGTGGCCAGGTGGGGTAGCATATTGTGATCTAAATCAAAGTCCAGAAGTCTTATGATAGTTATCTGCAGAAACCAGAGCATTTTATAATAAAGTGTTATAATTTTTTGTATCTAATGATTTGTTGTATATCTACTGAAATGTGATGGATTATTCTGTTAGAGTTACTTATTAGCTAGATGGTATTCATGATTTAGGCATGTTAACCAAAGTCACCTTATTAAGTCAATGATTTCAGTTATGAGTAGTAACATTCTATTTCATTTGGACAAATAAAAAAAAGTATTCTCTTATTTATTTAAAGATGTAATCTGTAAGTACCTACAAGAATTCATCTTGTACTTCTGTTTCATGTTGAGAAAAACTTCATTCCTCAAAACAATACTTTGATTCTTAGAACATTAACTTACATTAAAAAATTAACACCTTATAGAATTCATTAAATTGACACAGACCTTACCTAACATAACTTGAAAAAAATTAACAATAATATTCTAACCTTAAATAGACAATTTTTAGCTAAGAAAAATTCTCATGCCTTGAGTAAACCTGGCACTGTTGATTCATGCAATCAGTTTAGCAATATATTAATTACCATGGTATTATTGGAATAATATTCAGATAAATCTCAACACTTGGGTAGTAACACTTTAGTGATTCTCCTAAATATTCCGAAATTAAAAACTAAAATAATTGATGCTAATCACTAAAAAGCAAGGCCCTAGAGAGGGATGGAACCAATTTGTTATCACTTGTATGAGATAAGAATGAATTGAAGACAAACATGTAGGTAGTTTACCTTTACACGAACAGTTTGATTAATGAATAACAACTCAGTAAAATATTAAATAACCCAACGAAACATATAAAAAGTTAACAAAATTTTCTACACAGAAAAACTAAAGACATTGGAAACGCAGGAAATATTTCTCTAAAATTTAAATAACTTTTTGAAAGCAAATACTACCCAAACCAAAATAAGAATAAGAAGATAACCTTTATCTGTGGCTTGTGGATTCGTCGTTATTTCAGCTGATTTGAATCCGAGTAATACAGGGTTGCCAAAATGTAATTTTTTAACTCAGATACTCGAAGAAATGATCTGTGTGACCAATTTACTGTTTGCAGCACTGTCTTGCGGATGTCGGTTTTCTCTTTTCGTTTTTCCGATACAATGAGAATAATAAAATTCAAAGCCCGAAAAATTGATGGAATAATTTAAATGGGAAATGTTGTAGGTAGTGAGAACAGAACCAAGATGAACATTTCCAGTCAAATTTTAGTGTTCAAATTTTAGTGGTTGCCTGTGTCAGTGGGCAGCGCAGTAAAGTGCATTAAAAACCTCAGCTGGTATGCAGAGACGTTTTTTTATGCCGTTTTTTGTATGCAGAAATTTGTTTTAAAAAATATTGTTGGTCCCTCGAGCTAAAAAAGGTTGGGAAACCACTGCCCTATAGGGTTCTCTGTAGGGTGGTTCAGAGCTTGCTACAGGGAAAACTTCGACCTTGAAAATTATTTATTAAAGAAACATCTGAATGCGTATGCACACAGGCGCTTCAAACAAACGTCTCTGCATAACAAATTCATATTCACAACTTAAGGTTATAGTTTTATTTATAATTTTTACAAGGAAATCATACCTACATGGATACAAATTTACAATTATGGATGTTTTTTTTTTATAAATAGAAAATACAAAATTTACAACTCAGGAAATTTAGAGAAAAAAATAAAAAATTTAGAGAGAAAAAGGGAATAAATAATTTCATTCTTATTTCCTATTTTTTTCTAATGCAAAATCTAGATATTTGAGATGGAAACACATACCTACCTAGGTACAAAATTTGAAATGTATCTTGTAGGAAATAAATTTATAGTTTCAATTTAATATCTTTTCTGTTTTATTTTCTCTCCATTTTTTTTATTATTTTACTTCCTATTTCCTATGTATGTATGATTTCCTTGTAAAAATTATAAATAAAACTACAACTTAAGTTGTGAATATGTTTCAAATAAAAAAATAACAAATTCAGCTGAAGTTGAGTTTAGGGGATTTTGAGGCCCTAAACACTTCCGGGGTCAAAAAGGAGAAAGACCCCTGTGGTCTCCTTGAGAGCCGGCAACATTGTTTAACCAAAAAAAACACACGTGTTTTTAATTTTTTAGATTTGAATTTTAAAAAATTGAATATGACTATTTGGTGAATTGGTGGATTTTATTTGTTACTAATTATTTCTGACAATCAGTATCTTATCGCCGAGATATGATAAACTAATACTTTCCCTACTTTCCCATCATGCTTTCATATTATATGGTAGATACTTAGAATTGTATGACTTTACAGTAAGTATCTTAATTATAAAGTATCATAGGATCCTGGTTTTCTGCAATGTTAGCAGCTTGTCCTTTCTGGACTCAGGATACAATAAAATAATGGAGCTCACACACATGACTTTACCACTGTCAAACTTATCATGGATATCATTTTGCCACACACAAATCTAATTAATTGTGTGTACTGCTTTCACTTCAGATAATCAAAGGACCTATCATTAAATATTTCAAGAATGGATGCTCACGATATATTCAGAAAATTAACAGTTGGATGTTCATTTAAAAGGAAACAACCTACCCAACCAGTAGTGGTAAGATTTTAATGTACTTTATGTATCTTGGCTAATTATAAAAGCATTATTGTTTCTGGAGTGGATAAAGCTTATTTCCAGGTGCGGCCTGTGCTAAGGAGCTGCGGATTCCAGCACTCCCAGACAAAAAATAAGAAAAACAGAGGATTTTCTCAAGTTGTACACAACATAAATTATCACACACTTCTAGAATAATTAATACAAACTTATTATAAAGGGCATGGTAAACAAATTTAAAATTCTTTAGTTACTGAAGGAGCAACTATATTAATCCTATTTTAGTTTGGTAAGCAGCACCCCCAAGACATTTCCCCACCTGCCACATCTGTTATGTCTTCATTTTCTTAGATTTTTTAATCTTTTGTGCAACAGTACAATATTTTGGTGTTTTGCTCTTGTGTTTGAGTACATAACTACCATGCAACTAAGGATTTGTTTATCTAGTCTAGTTGTTGTTCAAGATGGAAGAGTTGCTACCCTAGTATTTCTCTAAAAGCAGTTTTTTTTTAATTGAACAAAAAGCCTGAACAAGACCAAATAGTCAGCTCTGGTCAACCCAAATTTGAAGAATAAAAAAAAAGGTGATTTTTGGAACTCTGGTTGGTTTACATTACAGATATTGCTGTTTGTTTACATATTGCATTTTAAACTAGCCTCTTCTTCTATTTCTTGCCAAACCAAAAGCCATGACCAAACAATCAAGCCGGTCCACTCTGGTCAGGATTTTTCGGTCTGGTCAATTAAAAAAAAGTGAATTTCAGTGACCAGGTCAGCTTCGGTTAGCTTTGTTTTTTAAAAAAAACTGTTTTTAACTCTTTGAGTGCCATGGGACAACTTGAGTTGTACCAGTACACTTTCCCACTCGGCCATGGCAAAACTGGAGTTGTGCAAGTACACTTTCCCCCCCGGCCATGGCACAACTCGAGTTGTGCTGAAAATGCAATCTTTAGGTCGATGTCGCAACTAGAGTTGTGCCACTACAGATTTCTTTTAAGTATATCCAGAATGCCTGTGTCTTAAGGATTCTAGAACTGTTTTTAAATCTATTGTAGCTAAATGTACTCAAATACCATTAGTTGTGCCATGGCCTGTGAGGAAGCAAATTTACAAAACACACACCTCCAGGGCCACAGCACAACTCCAGTTGTGTCAGACTAGATGAGGAAGTGTACATGTATTTGGCTTGGCCGGGTAGGAAACATGTCAAGATTAGCTCTCCAACTCTAAATATTTGAAAAAAAAACTTTTATTCTAAAATTTTGTTTAGACCTGGGGACTCTGTCTCACAAGTCTTTCTGCAAATAAAACTTTCAGCTCCTTTGCATTACTAATAATTCTGTGACTGTTCCATAGGCACAGATACAATTATACACTATTATGGTAATGCAAGGATTGTAAGGACACCCAGATCTAATATTCAAAATTTTGGCTCCTTTCATGTCCATTGATTATATAATTATTATTTTAAAGTCCAGTTTTTGAAATATTCAGGATGAGAGTACTCTCCAATTACTGGGTATTGTACCAGCTATCCGTATTATCCTCCCCCAGCCTGATTTGGGCCAGAAACACCAGTCTCATTTTATTTTAAATTTGGAGGGAACAGAACTTTTTGTGAGAAAATTCTCCCCCACTACAGAATCAAACTCAGGATCTCAGGATGGACCATGTTACACCACATCACAACTGTTACACCACGAGGGTAATTTAAATTCAAAAGTACCCTGAGACTCCTGGTAATTTATAGAACTCTAGTCTCAGGAGGATTATTCTGCAAAGTGTATAAAATAAAATACCAAATATAATATATTGAAGTAAAAATATCCTGTTCTGTTCAATTTACAGAAGAAAGAACTTGAAGAAATTCCATTTTACATTGATCAAACTGGTGACACGTTTCAAGGCCAGGAAAAAGATGTAAAGGAAGAAGAAAATTCTGTTGAAGCAGAGAAAAGTAACGAAATACAACCAGTAAAAAAGAAAAGAAAGAAAGAGTTGACTGAAGAGAAGAAAAAACTAATTGAAGAAGAACAAGTAAGTCTTACTTAATCTGTTTATCTTATATTATACAATGATTTCTTTTGTGTGTATGTTTATTCATTTATAACTCATGAACCACAAGTTGGATTGAGCTGAAATTTCATAATGTTACCAATGACTAGCTCAGAATAGTTATGTGTGATTTCTAAAAGTTGAGCTTTTAAACAATCTGAGCATATCTCGAAAAGTACAGGTCCTAATGTCATTGTATAAAAAGCTATGAAGATTTTCAAAATGTCCATTTTTTAAAAGTTGAGCTTTTTCAGTCTAAAATCTGGACGTCCCAATAGATTTCTGATTAAGAATGCCTAGATTCTTTCTGCAATTTTAACCTTCCACAAATATTTCTTCATCCTCACAAAATAATTATTGATTTGTTTAATCATTATTCCATTGTTTCCATCCTTTGCAAATTAAGACAATGAAAAAGGGTCTCAATTGAAAAAGAGGATGCTTATTCTTAGATATTTTTTTTTTTATTACCAACTTTGTGATTATCTTCAATTCAAACTTTTGTGTCACAACATAGAAATAATTACAACATAGATCATCTTACATATTTGTGTATTTTATTGTATTATTATGACGTGAGAAACAGTAGTGTATCAAATTAATACAATACAAATCTACCAAATATTTTTCTTTCACCAGCACAGCCATGCCTTGGTGAACGCACCAAAATTGTATCAATTTTCAATGCTTACTACCTGCTACTGATGTCTTCCACTTCTAACTTCTACTAATTTGAAAAAACTGTTCTCCCTTCTTTGATCCTTTCTTGAAAATAAATCTAAAATGTAGCATGTGTGTGTTGAGGTGTAAACGTCCAGAGGTATAGTATAGTATAGTATATTTATTTTATTAGTTTATAAGACATTGAAAAATGTATAAAACATTGTCACCCTATCTAACTTATGACTAAAAAGAAAGGTATAAATTATACAGTGTTATTTTCATTGTTTTATTTTTTTTTTCATTCACAGATAAATCACATTAGGAAAATCAATAAAATTACAGTCAAAGGAAAAAATGTTGTCAAACCAATAGAAAGTTTTTCTGAGCTTAGCTCCGAATACAATGTATCCAGTAAACTAGTGAGAAATATTCAGAATGCTGGCTATGCAACACCAACACCTATCCAAATGCAGGCAATTCCGTCCATGCTACAAGGTACTCATTTGATTATTATCTTTACATCACTACTTCTTTTCTTAACCCTACAATGCATGAATTTTTTGATTTCGATGAAATTTTGAGATTTATTAGCTTTTAGGTCGTACATAACGGGAAAAATAGTGAAAAAAAATCAATTCGACTGTTTTCGACCGTTCTTCGCCAAAAAAAATCTTGTTACACTGGTGTAACACTATGCATTGTGAGGTAATTTTAATCATGTACAAATACAATGTATCCAGTAAACTAGTGAGAAATATTCAGAATGCTGGCTATGCAACACCAACACCTATCCAAATGCAGGCAATTCCGTCCATGCTACAAGGTAATCATTTTATTATTATTCTTTACATCACTTCTTTTCTTTATACAAACCATTTTTCTGTTCTGTTTTTTCCTCTCATCCTTCTGAGAGGAAAAATCAGTGACTTTTTTTGTGTGACAGTGCAGAGACCTCGACTGTTATTCTTACACCACTGATTTATTTATTTATTATTTATGTAGAAACTCTTTATTAGCAGAACATACATATATATAGACAAACAATGGTAAAAATTAAATATAAAATTGACAGTATTAATAATATGTATAAACAAGAAGAAAAAAAAAAAAAAAAATGTATACATATGTCCTAACTAAAGGGCGGGGTTATTGCCTATGGCAATCTCTTCCACCCAACCCTCGATTATTTATGTTCCGTTCTCCCCTAGGCAAGCAAGTATTTGCCTGCGCCCCCACTGGCTCAGGCAAAACAGCGGCCTTCCTCATTCCAGTGTTGCATTCGTTGCGTGGCCCTCAGAGCTTGGGCTTCAGGGCCGTCATTCTGTGTCCCACCCGTGAGCTGGCCACTCAAACCTACCAGGAAGCTGTTCGCCTCTCGGAGGGCCTTGGGCTGAGGGCCCATGTGATCAGTAAGGTAAGTGAGAGAGAGGCTGAGGGCCCATGTGATCAGTAAGGTAAGTGAGAGAGAGGCTGAGGGCCCATTTATTTATTTATTTAGAAACTCTTTATTAGCAGAACATATATACAGACAAACAATGGTAAAAATTAAGTATAAAATTGACAGTATTAATAATATAAACAAGAAAAAAAAAAATAAAATATATATACATATGTCCTAACTAAAGGGCGGGGTTATTGCCTATGTGATGAGTAAGGTAAGTGAGAGAGAGGCTGAGGGCCCATGTGATCAGTAAGGTAAGTGAGAGAGAGAGGAGTTGAGGGCCCATGTGATGAGTAAGGTAAGTGAGAGAGAGAGGGTTTGAGGGCCCATGTGATCAGTAAGGTAAGTTGTGAGGGAGAGGAAAAGATATTATGAATCTGCTTCCTTATCGTTCGAGCTATGAATAGTGAATTCAAGATTTCTTTTCAATCGAGCAACTTAGGTTGGTTAGTATCAGAGAGTATGTATGTATGATTTTATTGGTGGTGAAGCACAAGGCCTCTTCACAATTCTTGTGGGTAGCACAGCAATTCTAAGAACCCTCTGTAATTTTTGAATTATTCTATTACATTAAAATCTTTAGACTCTGGTA
This sequence comes from Bactericera cockerelli, assembly GCA_024516035.1. Taxonomy (NCBI): domain Eukaryota; kingdom Metazoa; phylum Arthropoda; class Insecta; order Hemiptera; family Triozidae; genus Bactericera; species Bactericera cockerelli. The sequence continues at coordinate 33,116,754 of CM044962.1, read as the reverse complement.
ATGCCGCCACTGGTCGTTACTCATACAAGTAACTACTCATTTTTCCTCACGAGGTATCCCGAACATCCAAGTAAAGAGCAGAAAAATTCCTGCTCCGCTGGGAATCGAACCCAGGTCACCGTGCGTGCAATACCTAGCGCGCTAACTCACTCTGCCACGGTGACAACTTAGTATCAGAAAGTATTTGTTTCTTATTAATAAATAATAGTCAATTTAATTTCGAGTCTACATATTTAATAGCTCGAGAATATGGGAATTATTCTGTTCGTTTAAAAAAATCTTATTGTTCCGTTTTTTTCTTTTTCAACTGTCCCTTCCACATCAAAGGTCTTATATCGCCGCTGCAAACACAAACTGTCGTATCTGCAAATTTTTGCCATTTTCAGTTAAGAAGTGCACATAGTGGTTCGTGCTTGCTGATAATCTTTGGAACTCACATACGACTAACCTTAAAACTTGAATACTTCGGGAAGGAGTTGAGATACAGATACGACAGTTCGTGACGTGAAAAAGGAAGAATGAGCGCTTCTTAACTGAAAAGTACAAAATTTGCAAATACGACAGTTTGTGTTTGCAGCGGCGATATGATTCCTCATTGCTGTAATTATATATTATTACTCATTACTGCAAGTATATTTCTTTTCTCATTATTTATTCAATATTCACAATATTGGTGTGGGTTGTTTTGAATCATAATTTAGAAAAGTAAAGAACATAAAAAAAAGAAGAAGAAGAAAAAAAAAAAAAAAAAAAAAAAAAAAAAAAAATTAGGTTGAAAAAGGAAAAAAAAAATATGTTTTTATTTTTACTATAGGTGTCGCAGGCAGTAGAAAAATTTGGCCCCAAATCAAGTCAGAAGTTCGATATCCTGATCAGTACACCAAACAAGTTGGTCTACCTCCTGCAGATGGACCCTCCCGTTCTTAACCTGAGCAAGTAAGTAAATAATTCGCCTCTGATAACACAAAGAGGCGTAAACCACAAATTTTTGAAATCGGTTTTATTGCTTGGATTGAGTCTACTTGTGCTATATTTTGTTCTCACAAATAGACGTAATCCAATTATAATCCAAAGAAAAGATACAACAAAAATTGAAATCAGGCGTATCCCTCATTTTCTCTTTTTCAGACAAATCAAATAGGCGTAAATCGATAATCACAGTTAAATAATCAAATTTGGCAACAGAAAAAGTTCGTATGGTCATTCACTGGTACAGGAAAGTGTAAATGTTCCTACCGTGAACAGAAAATTTATGCACAAGAAAACTCATTTTGGTTCTCCTGTAAAATTTCGAAAATGTTGTTTACGCCTCTTTGTGTTATCAGAGGCGAATTATTATAATATTATGCTTTATTAGGAGGACTAAGTACAATGTTAACAGTATAAATTAAAGAGAGAAGAGAAATATCAAACTACCTCATAAATATTTTGTTTAGTTATTTAGAAGACAGACAATTGATAATAGATGATAACCGAGAAAAATACGAAGAGAGCGATAGACATGTAAACCAAGAAAGGAATAGAGAGATAAGAACACGAAACGAGGTGAGAGGGAGAGCAGATGAGGAGCAAAATAATGTGGGGGAGTCAGAAGTTAGGGTAAGTGAAGAAAGAGAGAGTAGAAGCGTAAGAACTAGAGAGCGAGACAGAGCTATAAGGGACATATCATCGGAGGAATATGAGGGGGACAGCGAAGAGGAGAGTAGGAGGGGAATAATTATGAGTGATAGGGTAAAAAAAATTAGGGGGAAAACTGTCATGGAGCTATCCTGTGGAGTACCCCAAGGATCCGTCCTTGGAAGTCTTCTGTGGAATCTCTATTATGATCCACTTGTCAGATTACCACTACCATCATCGTCAAAAATAATAGCTTATGCAGATGACGTTGCAGTTGTGACCACAGGAGAGAGTAAAGAAGTTATAGAGAGAAATATTAATGAGGCAGTGAGTGAGATTATATGTTGGTTAAAAGGTCACAAGTTACAAGTAGCCCCACACAAAACTGAGGTAGTGTTATTAGTATGTAAAAGAGTGTGCAGAGAGATAGAGGTTCAAGTAGAAGATCTGAGAGTAAAATCTAAAAAATCAGCGAAATACCTAGGAGTGCATTTTGAGCAAGGATTGAAGTTAGCAGTTCATGTAAAGAGTGCAGTAGAAAAGACTGAGCGAATAGCGGCAAATCTGGGCCGACTAATGCCAAACATAAGCGGTCCAGATAATGAGAAAAGGAAAATTTTAGCAAGTGTTGTTTATTCAAGTTTACTGTATGGAGCGCCTGTATGGGGGAGTGTAATAAAGTGGAATAAGTATGTGAATTTATTAGAAAGAGTACAGCGGAAAGTTATGTTGAGAATGGCGAGAGCATATAGGACTTCATCTACACCAGCCTTACAAGTCCTTACAGGATCACTACCTGTAGAGATGATGGTAGAGGAAAGAGTTAAATTGTATGAATTAAAACAAGACGAGAATTATAACGAGGAAGAGAGAAAGGAAAGAGAACGTGAAATAGAGAGTAATTTAGTAGAAAAATGGAAAGAGAAATGGAGAATGGAAGAAAAAAGAGGACAATGGACAAAAAGATTGATAAAGGATATAGAAAAGTGGAGGACTAGACAGCATGGATCACTCACTTATGAATTAAGTCAGTTCATAATAGGACACGGAAATTTTAACAATTATTTATTTAGAATGAAGATAGTACGGTCAGAAGGATGTAGATATTGTAGCGAAAAGGATAGTCCCGAACATACATTATTCCAATGCCCAAGATTCGAGGAAGAGAGAAGAAAATATAGAGAGGACGGGGGGGAAGAACTATGTGTGGAGAATATAATGGATAAAATGTTAGAAAGTGAGAATAAGTGGTTGAGGATAGAGAGCTTAATAAGACAGATTATGAGAGAGAAAGCAAGAGATGAGAGATTGAGAATTCAGAACAGTCGGGCCCTTGACGTTATCCCAAGGTGAGCCCAAGAGTCAGTGTATCTGAAGTAATGTTCAAGTAACGGTTCCGGATGCACTGTCTTTAAATGAAAGAGATAGGTTTTTTAGTGGGTGGAAATCCCACTCCCCATGTTTTCCGGGTGTCTTTTAAAGATTTTTCCCCTATCTCTTTCTCAAAAAAAAAAAAAAAAAAAAAAGTATAAATTAAAAAAAAAAAACAAACAAATGACAAATAAATAAGAAGAAGAAGAAGAAGAAAAAAAAAAAAACACTTATGTAATTTATTTGCATTAATAATTGTACATAATAGGTATAATAGGTAACATTTATTTAATGTTACTACCCCACACTAAGGGGACGTCGTACCTAAAGGGCGGGATTATTGTCTGTGACAATCTCTTCCAGTGTTTCTTTGTGGTATATCACCATGTTGGTGGGTAGTGCAGAACTATTGGACTTTTTCCTTGAATATATCAACACCCCATTTTTGCCCAACATGATTTCACCAATGGTCCCTGCTAACATTAAAGCAGCTACTTTGTTGTGAGAAAAAAAAAAAACATCAAACCAGCTAAGAAAGTGCAGGGTGTTGAATGTGAAGATGGGGCGGGAATGTTATTATTTGAAAGTTGTTAAAAATTGAAAAAATAAATAAAAATAAAATCTTTCCCATAAAATTGGCTTAAAAAAAACATCAAAGCAGCTACTTGGTTATGAGGTTAAACTTGAACTTTACTACACATATGAATATATACGATATAGTTATATACTATATATACTCAGAGTCTGTCCCGGTAGCTCAGTGGTACGGGCAGTACTCTGTGAATCCGGAAGTCGTGGGTTCAAAACCCAGCCGGAACATGACAAGTTATCCTCCCATTTGGAATTTTTACCACATAATAATATGTCTTGGGCTTACTGCTAGAATAACGGGACTTAATAGTGTTAATCATGCAGTATAAATAAGGTGATTTGATATCAGTTGCATAGCTAGACCTACATTTCGGGGGGGAGGGGGGGGGGGTTGACGGGATTTCGAAGGGGGGGGGGATTTGAGGGGGGTTCAGAAATCTCGCCTAACGTATATTCCATCTTTGCTGGGGTTCCTTGGAAATTGGGTTGTCCCCAAACCCCCCCCCCCCCTGGCCCTAAACCTACTTGGGGTCGGCATTTGTTCCATGAATCATTTCCTTCCATATCTTTCTACTTAGTGCTTCCTCTTTTCTCCAGTTTGTTTTTCTCTCAGGTCTTCTTCAACTTTGTCTCTCCATCTCATCTTTGGTCTTCCTCTCTTTCTTTTACCGCCTATTTGAAGTTCCTGTATTCTCTTACTCACATAGTTTTCGTCTCCTCGCTCTACATATATGTCCGAACCATCTCAGCCTACTCTCTTGTATTTTCTTTGCTAGAAGTCCTACTTTCACTGTACCCCTAGTGCGCTCATGTCTCACCCCTATCTCTCGTTGTTATTAGATTATAAACACGGTATTTTCTATATTTCATTCTACTCACTTCTCACTTTTCTGTTTATCTTAATATATAAATGTCAAAGTCATTGACTGACTGACCACTGACTGATCATCGCTCTACAGCCCAAACCGTAAGTCCTAGGAAGCTGAAATTTGGTAGGTAGCTTTGTCTTATAGTCTAGATGTGCAATAAGACCGGATTTTTCGAAATTCCCACTACAACACCTGCCATTGGCGAAAAAGGATTTTTTGCTTTGCGGGCCATGCCTAGGACCGCAAAGCGGGCGACAGCCCACTAGTTGTACACAAAAGATGTGAATAAAGCTTGATCCAAATGTTTATAAAATAAATAATCTCTTCCAGCGTAGAGTAAACAAGGTATATTTTATTCCATTTATTTATTTAGAAACTCTTTATTAGCAGAACATATATACAGACAAACAATGGTAAAAATTAAATATAAAATTGACAGTATTTATAATAATAATAAGAAAAAAAAAACAAGGTATATTCTGTTCCATTCTACTCTCCTCCAGCGTGGAGTGGCTCATAGTGGACGAGAGTGACAAGCTGTTCGAGGCCGGAGTCCGAGGCTTCCGAGACCAGCTGGCCGCAGTGTACTCGGCCTGCTCGCGGCCCTCACTCAAGAGGGCCATGTTCTCCGCCACACACACCCACCAGGTGGCCAGGTGGTGCCGGCGACACCTGAAGGGGATGGTCACGCTCACCGTGGGACTCAGGTGAGAACATCGCGAAACATGCCATGTTCACGATATTAAACATGTTAGATCAAGTTTTATTTACAAATAACATAGAATATATTATACATAAATAGAAATTAAAATTAACAAAACAAAACTTGATCAAGGGCGGTGCTAATGCTAATGTCTTGGGCTTACTGCTGGAATAATTGGACTTGTTAGTCCTAATCAGGCAGTATCAATAAGGCAATATTATTATTTTAGAATAGAATATACCTTGTTTATTCTGCCTAGGTAAGACAGAATAGTCCCTTTACTCCAGCAGTCAAGCCCCAGTACTTAATCATCATAGGGTGACGTCATCGTGAATGATGGTAGCCAGACAGAGCAGGAATGGCTCAGCACTTCAACCACTGTCTTTACAAAGAGGCTAATAATTGACGAGGACCCCCAGAACCAAGCCAATGCTGGTCTATTCTTATTATTATTAAGATTTATTTCTACATTTCTTAAATCATCTCTTTTAGTGATGAAAATCCTTGTAAGTACTGTTGTACTTTTAGGGACTCCTAAAAGTACAACAGTACTGTTGTACTCCCTGTTTAATGTCCCCCAGCAAGAATGCTGGCCTACTCCCTGTTTATAGTCCCTCAGCCAGACTGCTGGTCTACTCCCTGTTTATAGTCCTCCAGCCAGACTGCTGGTCTACTCCCTGTTTATAGTCCCCCAGCCAGACCGCTGGTCTACTCCCTGTTTATAGTCCCTCAGCCAGATTGCTGGTCTACTCCCTGTTTATAGACTCCCAGCCAGACTGCTGGTCTACTCCCTGTTTATAGTCTCCCAGCCAGACTGCTGGTCTACTCCCTGTTTATAGTCTCCCAGCCAGACTGCTGGTCTACTCCCTGTTTATAGTCTCCCAGCCAGACTGCTGGTCTACTCCCTGTTTATAGTCCCACAGCCAGACTGCTGGTTTACTCCGTGTTTATAGTCTCCCAGCCAGAGTCTGAATAAGCCATACAATAAATATTTATAATAATACTAATATCTTGTCAGTATGTGCCTATCTTGTCAGTAATTGTAATATGTACAGCCTTTCTAGTCAACTTTCTTTACGTTTTAATTGTGATATTTTACTTGTCTTCTTAAATTTTCTTATTTTGTTTTCTTATATTTCGTATTAATTTAATATTGTTCTATGTAATCAATGTACATTGGACTTGACCCGTCAATAAAGAATAAATTAATGTGCTATGTTGGCTCATAGTGAAAATACAAATTTCGATAGTGAGAGCAGTATCCATGAGAGTGAGAGGAGCGAGACGGAGGATCAGAGGGATTGAATGTGAAGATGGTGCAAGAATGGGACGAGTAGAAGAACTATACATTAATGCTTAACTTTTGTATATATAAAAAAAATATAATAAAAATATTTAAAGTTTTGAAAAAAAAAAAAAAAAAAAAAAACAGAAATGGCACGTTGAACCAGTTCTGAAAAAAAATTAAATTAATAACTTCTCCCCCACCACAGGAACACCTCCTCCTCCGACGTGCAGCAACAGCTTCTGTTCGTGGGAGTTGAGAGTGGCAAGCTGAGAGTGGCACTATTATAAATAATGTTGTTGTTGTAGCCAGCTTGGCTACAGCTGGGAGGGTTGAGTGATGGGCTCCAGCCAACTTTATTTCAAAGTTGGCTCGTCCTGAACCACATATTTCTATGTGCGATCAACCATCATGAGGACTTGGACTTTTCTTTATAAGCCATTTAAACCCTTAGGAAACTGCAAGCTAGCCTGGCTTGTAAGGGTTGGCTAGTCTGTTCTCTGTTTATAGTCCTCTAGCGAGACACTGTTCTTCTCCCTGTTTAACGTCCCCCAGCCAGACTAATTATAAATACCAATAACTTCTCCCCCCCACCAGGAACACCTCCTCCTCCGATGTGCAGCAACAGCTTCTGTTCGTGGGGGATGAGAGTGGCAAGCTGGTGGCTATGCGGGATCTGGTGCAGGGGGGGGCCATGACTCCACCCGTACTCGTGTTTGTACAGTCTAAGGAACGCGCGCAGGAGTTGTACCGCGAGCTTATATATGATGGCATCAACGTGGATGTCATTCACTCTGACAGGACCCAGACACAGGTATAATAATAATAACAATTGCGGCCCTGCCCAGGCTGGGTGAGGTTAATGTGGGTAGCTGGTACGATTCCCAGCGAATGGAGGATACAACCCCCGTCCTGTCCACCTCAAGTCAGGACGTTAAAATCAAATAAAATCAATGGATATGAAAGGAGCCTAGACATTGGATCTGGACGTCCATGTTGTAATCCTCTCACCACCGTGATTTAGATATCAATATCTACATCACGGACACGGAATTATTATTATAATAGTTTATTTTCTTTATAAAGAAACATTTATACAAAGGTACTTCTCCTGAGCTTTGAAGAGCTTCTCAGAGAAGCCTTTACTTTTCAGTATAATCAGTATAAACAGCAAAGTGAGAAATTATATTAGGTGTACATGAATATCAGAACATACCGAGACAGCTGTTTCGAGCTTATTTGCTCTCATCAGCAGGTAATAGTTGTGAATATCCCTGCCATCAACTAACCTCTCTATTTTAATCAGTATAAATTTGTATACTATACTTTTACTTTTTGTTAAGTAGTCACCATGGCAGAGTGAGTTAGCACGCTAGGCATTGCCCGCATGGTGACCTGGGTTCGAATCCCAGCGGAGCAGGAATTTTTCTGCTCTGTACTTGGATGTTCGGGGTCCACTCATAACCTCCTGAGGAAAAATGAGTAGTTACTTGTATGGGTAACGACCCGTGGCGGCATTACCAGAGTAAAAAGAAATTAATGTAATAGAATAATTTGAAATGTGAAGGAGGCTCTTAGTAATACCGCGCTACCCACAAAAATTGTGTGCAGAGGCCTTGTGCTTCACCACAAATAAAAGCATACATACTTTTGTTTGTTATAGAGCGCGCGATTAGCTCAGTGGTTAAGCACTCGCTTGCCATGCGGAAGGTCCGGGTTCGATCCCCGTGCCGACAAAAATTTGTATTCTTAATTTGGTTACAGTTGTTTGTAAGGGATACCTTCCGGTGCGCTCGTGTTGACCCAGCACCTAAATGGGAAGTATTGTGTCACTTCTCGCCCATCAGAGGGGAGGCATACTACAGGATGGGTAGGCTACAACAGGCTGGCTTGATCACACATAGATTTATATGTGGTTCAGGACGGGCTAACTTTGAAATACAGTTAGCTGAAGACCATCACTCACCCCTCCAGTTGTAGCCAAGCTACAACAACCATAACGGGTGGAAGAGATTGCCGAAGGCAATAATTCCGCCCTTTAGTTAGGACATATATTATGTATATATTTATTTTTTTCTTCTATTATATTGTATTTTAATTTGTAATTATTTGTGTTGTATATAATATGTCCTAGTTTTATATTTTGTTTTTTATTACGATTAGTGATTAGCTGATTAGTTAGGGAAATGAATTGTAAAACTAGTTAGTACAGGGTAAATATGCCCGTATATTGTTCAAATAAATACATATTTATTTGAACAATAAAAACAATATACAATATAATTATACATATTTCGACCCAATTAATCGCATGATGCGTGCAATGAAAATGGCAACTAATGATTTATGCTAGTCTTATGTTTTTATACTTAATTTTATCTGTGATATTTTTGTTAATTATTACATTGTAATTTTTCATGTTTGTTTTATGTACTTGTGACTTTGTAAAATGATTCTTACCGTAAATAAATGTACCATATAAATATAAATTGGAAGAGAATGCCGAAGGCATTATCACCACCCTTGATCAGGCTTTGTTTATATTTATTCCAAAACTTGTTACCATGTTCATTGTATATAAAAAAAAAATGTAAATAAAGCTTGGTCCAATTGTTTATAAATAAATAAATAAAGTGTAAATAAATAAGTAAAAAATAAAACAACATTCCCTTCCCCGCAGAGAGACAACGTGGTCCGCAGTTTCCGCCGGGGAGACATCTGGGTGCTGATCACCACAGAGCTGCTGGGCCGGGGGCTAGACTTCAGGGCCGTACGCCTGGTCATCAACTACGAGAGAAAGAAAGAGAGAAAGAATGAGAGAAAGAGAGAGAGAGAGAGAGAAAGAGAAAGAGAGAGAAAGAAAGAGAGAGAAAGAAAGAGAGAAAGAAAGAGAGAAAGAAAAGAGAAAGAAAGAGAGAGAAAGAAAGAGAGAAAGAAGAGAAGAAAGAGAGAGAGAAAGAGAGAGAGAAAGAGAAGAGAGAGAGAGAGAGAGAGAGAGAGAGAGAGAGAAGAGAGAGAGAGAGAAGAAGAGAAAGAGAAAGAGAGAGAAAGAAAGAAAAAAGAAGAGAGAAAGAAAGAAAGAAAGAAAGAAAGAAAGAGAGAGAAAGAGTGGGTTACCCCTGACATTCCTGCGGCAGACTTGTAACCTGGAGGTCGATGGTTCTAGTTCCAAGTTCGTCGTTAAATAAATATATTGGTATTGGTATAAGTAGGGCTGTCGGCTACGAAAGCTCTTTGTCACTGCGACCTTAAATAGATCTTTTGTGACATGCCCTGTAACTCTAAAAGAGATCAAAGCTATTAATGTAGCTTAAGATTCTTTTAAGACTGATTTCGGTAACTTCTTTAGGTGTTAGAATCAGCCTTGAGTGTTTCAGTAAATAAATATATATAAAAATATATAAATCCCCGCAGAGAGACAACGTGGTCCGCAGTTTCCGCCGGGGAGACATCTGGGTGCTGATCACCACAGAGCTGCTGGGCCGGGGGCTAGACTTCAGGGCCGTACGGCCGTAGTCCATCCGTTAGACTAAAACTGAAAACCAAGGTTCTTCAAGCACGCTTTTAGAGGCCTTCAGCCAGCATGAAGAAATTGGTAACAACGAAAAAGAGAGCATTTGAATAGAAAGAAAAAGTCTTTAAATTAATCTTTTGTCCCTAAAAAACAATTTCATGGCTGAGAACAGTTTTTCTGTTTGTATATATTGTAATACTGATCCAAATGTTTTTATATTTTTTTTTTTTTGTCACTTGATTTTTTTTTATATAACTGTGATATGATTGTTTTTAAACCTTTCTTATGTGATATATTCATGTTATTTGTTTTCTGTTTGTAAATAGAGCTAGGCTCGTAAATATACACCCGTGCTGCGGGCATTTATTATTATTATTATATTATTTGTTCAATAAAAGCTATTTTATTTTATTTTATTCTATTTAGAGAGACAACGTGGTGCGGAGTTTCCGCCGGGGCGACATCTGGGTGCTGATCACCACAGAGCTGCTGGGCCGGGGGCTAGACTTCAGGGCCGTACGCCTGGTCATCAACTACGACTGTCCCGCCTCCGCCATCTCCTACATCCACAGGATAGGCAGGGCCGGCCGGGGGGCCGGAGGGGAGGGCCGTCACCTTCTTCACCCGCCAGGACGCGCCCCTGATGAGGAGGTGAGATTTATTTATTTATTTACTTAGAAACTCTTTATTAGCAGAACATATATACAGACAAACAATGGTAAAAATTAAATATAAAATTGACAGTATTAATAATATAAATAAGAAAATTGGGACTGACAAATACTGAGGCAATCATTGAGAACGCTCAAAAGTCGGTGATACTATCTACTACTCAAATCCTAAACAAATGCCTCAATTTTAATTAAACGTGGCTTCCTATAAACATATTGTTGTTTAAACCTATGTTTATTTGTAATTACCTCAATGAAGAGTGATACCTTATTACATACATATGTCCTAACTATTTAGGACATTTCGTTAATAACTATAGATTTCGTTGCATTCAATTAGTAATCATGTGAAGCTGCCATTTGCGGCCCCACCCAGGCTGAGTGAGGTTAATGTGGGTAGCTGGTAGGATTCCCAGCGAATGGAAGGTAAAACCCCCGTCCTCCTAATCCAGGACGTTCAATCAAATAGAATCGTTGGCGTTGAGAAGGGCATCCAGCCGTAAAAGAAAAATGTGCCAAAACCAACCAACCTCAACCATGAGGTTGAACAACGTCGACCCTGCTCAAGCGGGATAAGACAAAAGTAAAAGAAAAAGTAGTCACAGTGGTCGAGTAAGTTAGCGCACTAGGCTGGCACGCGCCGTGTCCTAAGTTCGAATCGGTGGGGTTGGAATTTTTTTCGGCTCTTTACTTAGATGTCGAGGCTTACACTAGCCTCGTGAGGACAGTTGAGGTAGTTTTAGAGTGGGTAACGAGCAGTGGTGACATTATGAGATTGATATTGGAATAAATTATGATGGTTGGTTTTAGATACATTAACATTGATACATTAACATTGGTTGTCGTAATGTCGATGCTACCACTAATAATTGTGACATAATTATACAAATAACTATCTTTTTATCTTTATCTTTTAATTGAATTTAGGGTGGATATGGATAATCGTGATTACCCTTATTCAACTGTTAGATGGTATTCACCATGGCCGAGTGAGTTAGCGGACTGACACGCACGGTGACCTAGGTTCGATGCCCACCGGCGCGGAAATTTTTGTGCTCTATCAATAATGTCTGTCCCGGTGGCTGAGTGGTAAAGGCGGCACTCTGTGAATCCAGAGGTCGTGGGTTCGAAACCCAGCCGGGACATGACAAGTTATCCTCCCATTTGGGATTTTTACCACATAATAATATGTCTTGGGCTTACTGCTGGAATAATGGGATTTCATAGTCCTAATAGGGCAGTAGAAATAAGGCGATGTTATTTTTATTATTGTTCTAATCCCTATTTCTTTCAATCTACCTTCTCCTTTCTTTTTTCACTCTCACGTTCTTGGAGGAGAACTAGTCCTGCGTCTTTTTTTTTAATTGTGATATATTAATATTTTTCTTTTTTTTTAATCAATAAGAGTAAACAAAATACCAATATATCTTAATCGGGCAGTATAAATAAGGCGATATTATTATTATTATTATATATTCTTCCCTCAGCATCGCCACAGTGATGAAAGACTCGGGCTGTGAGGTGCCTGAGTATCTGCTCAAGCTGAAGAGAACTCACAAGAGTGTGAAGAGAAAGCTGGAGACTCAGGCCTTGCCACGGGCCCAGGTGGACACCACGCCTGCCTATGAGAAGTATCAGGTGGACAAGATCAAGTGAGTGACTGGGGATGTGGTGGTCACTTTTTTTTTAAGAAAGTTAAACTATGATTAAACTTTCTTAAAAAAAAAAAGAAAGTTAAACTAGATTAAACTTTTTTAAAAAAAAAAAGAAAGAAAGTTAAACTATGATTAGTCTGGCTGGGGGACTATAAACAGGGAGTAGTCCAGCAGTCTGGCAGGGGGACTATAAACAGGGAGTAGACCAGCAGTCTGGCTGGGAGACTATAAACAGGGAGTAGACCAGCAGTCTGGCTGGGGGACTATAAACAGGGAGTAGACCAACATTGGCTTGTTTCTGGGGCCCTTGTCAATTATTTGCCTCCTTGTAAAGACAGTGGTAGTCATTCCTCCACTGTTTGGCTACCATCGTTCACGATGACGCCACCCTAAGATATGATGAAACTATGATTTCATTGTGGTGAAACACAAGGCCTCTGTACATTTGTGACAAGTACCAGGTGGACAAGATCAAGTGAATGACTCGGAATTTGGTGGTCACTTTTTTTTTTTTTAAGAAAGTTAAATTGATTTCATTGTGATGAAACACAAGGCCTCTGTACTATTATTACTACTATTATTATTATTATTATACAACGCTTTATTAGATATAAATGGACATTATGTACATACAAATAATTAATTTACAATGAAATGGAAACAATATACAGGGTGGACCAAAAAAAACGTTTACACCCGTTAATGGTAGATTACTGGCGACATTTCTAGGACGGATCTGCAATATGTTTTTTCGGATTCGCCTTTATAACTGCACAAAGTGATTTTTTGCAACTTTCTGAAAAAGTCCGACTTTGGCTTATTCTTCAAGTCAGAACTTTTTTCCTGTTTAAGATGAGTTGATTCTGAATATTTCTGCAGAAAACCAACAAAATTTCGATGTTTCTAACTACCCTACTTTGTTTTTTACGGTTTGGTTTGGCATCTTTTTTGACACCTGAATAGAAAAAAAATTCTGATGTAATTTTTTTACACTTTGAAACACTCAAGATTTGCCCGAGCAAATTTTGGCACAGACATGGGCAAGTTTGATAAAAGTTGGCGGCCAACCCAAGGATGCTAAAAAATAATTTTACGATTTTTTATCACGTGATCTTCTGGGTAAATAAACCAGGTAAGTCTCAAAAAATGATGTTCAAAATCTTAAAAGTGTTGACCGTGTAGGGTCGTCTTGTACTCAAAGAGTAATTAGCTATTTATGTCTGATAATTATTTTCCTTGGAATTAATTAAAGGCCAGTCAAATGAATGATTGTTTGTTTCTCGATGATAGTTTTCAAGCATATTTTTCTGCATTCTATGAAATATTTTCTTTAAACTTCTTGAGTTTTTTTTTAGTACAAGTTGCATTATTATAATTCGGATGCTGAAATGGCAGATAGCATATTTATGGAGTTGCCAACAGGAACATTTGGGATCACGTGAAAAACATAGTTTACGAAATGTGGTAGCAAGAATCCTGTTGTCATTCGATGACCTGACAGAAAAACCTGGAATCTTCCGCAACATCGGAACATGATGAAGAGGTTCAACCTTTGCATCCAGGAAGGTGGACGCCACTTCCAACAATTCCTCTAAGGAAATTGAGAAGGGAGAGAGAGAGAGAGAGTGAGAGAGAGAGTTCTGAGTTAGAACTAAGGTACTAAAGTCACCATTGCTTTCAAAAATTTGTGTGAGGAGAATCCATAGTGTGTACTATGGCTAAATAAAAAATGGCAACAGTCTTTTTTATTTTGTAGTCATGAATTTTTTGCTGGCTCTGGCGTTCGGACCGGGTGGACTAGCTTACCACTGAGCTAATCGTGCGGGTCTAATCGTTTCTCATTGAACATACTAAAATACAAAATGTTTTTTAAATACCTTTTTGTTTATATCAAAATAGTATAAAACATAATAAAGACTGCAAAAGTTTATTAATTTTACAAAATATTATCTTGTATTTTCAAGACTTCTATTAAGAGTTGGCAATCGGTAAATATTTGTTATTTAATTAGTATTGTTTATGATAGAAGAACCTACCTACATATATACCTGGATTTATTTCATAAACTCTATTTTCGTTTGGAAAATTCGCTAGTTTTTTTTTTTCTCTCGTAGGGAAGCATAAGAAAAACCATCCTTACACTATCAAGGCAGTCTCTCAGGGGCTTACATGAATAATAATTATGTGTATTGTGATACCAATAGTATCTGATATAACTCAATTTACAGATGGTATTACCACCAAAAAAAAAAAAAAAACCATAAGTTGTTGGTGTTACAACAGGTCAGATACAGGTATGAATAAAATATTCCATCAGATTTTTTTGATAATTAAAATAATATTGACCGTCGAGAATTGAACCTCGGTCATGCGACTAACACTCTTAGCACTACTACATCTAGCTAACACCACTGACAATCTGAGAAGCACGAAATTTATCATTTGAATTTTCCTAAACTGGCTGATGAAGGCATGTGAGACCGCGGTATTCAAAAAAAGCTATGTAAACAATTTTTGTAAACAATACAAGACGCCCTTACACAGTCTACAGCTAGAAAACTCTTAGGATTTTTGAAGAGTTTTTGGCAAACATCTAATAATTTTTCCCAGAAGATCACGTGATAAAAAATCGTAAAATTATTTTTTAGCATCCTCGGGGCGGCCGCCAACTTTTATCAAATTTGCCCATGTCTGTGCCAAAATTTGTTCGGACAAATGTCGAGTGTTTAATTTAGTAAAAAAGTTTTTTTGGGTGTTTTTTTTCTATTCAGGTGTCAAAAAAGATGCCAAACCAAATCGTAAAAAACAAAGTAGTGTAGCTAGAAACGTCGAAATTTTGTTGGCTTTCTGCAGAAATGTTCAGAATCAACTCATCTTAAACAGGAAAAAAGTACTGACCTGAAGAATAAGCCAAAGTCGGACTTTTTCGGAAAGTTGCAAAAAATCACTTTGTGCAGTTACGAAGGCGAATCCGAAAAAACGGATTGCAGATCCGGCCTGGAAATGTCGTCAGTAATCTACCATTAACGGGTGTAAACGTTTTTTTGGTCCACCCTGTATACAATGAAAATGAGAAAGAATAGAAAATATATAAAAACATAAGTCCTAACTAAAGGGCGGAGTTATTGCCTATGGCAATCTCTTCCACCCAACCCTGTACATTTGAAGTTGAAGATTACATGTTCATCCTTCATTTCACCTCCATACGCCCCCCCCCTTATACCTCCAATCTACTACACCGACCTCAGTAGCTTGATCGATAAGGCGGCGGAATTGTAACCTGGAGGTCGGTGGTTCAAGTCCCGGATTCGGCGTAGATTTAGTAAAGCGAGTTTGAGTAGTTGTGATATCACGAAGTTGATTAACACAAATATGATAACTTTTACCTCCAATCTACATCTAGATCACACCTATCCTTTATCTCATTTCATCCTTCATCTCCATACCCCCCCCCCCCCATATACCTCCAATCTGCATCACCATTAACTCTCCTCACCCCCAATCTACATCACTATTAACCCTCCTCACCCCCAATGTACATCACTTTTAACCCTCCTCACCCCCAATCTACATCACCATTAACCCTCCTCACCCCCAATCCACATCTAGAAACAAAAAAGAGAAAGAAGTCCTAACTAAAGGGCGGGGCTATTGCTTGTGGCGATCTCTTCCACCCAACCCTTTGTGTGTTCCCAACAATTTAAATGACTGTTCACGCGGTCTCAGTATGATCACATTGTTGTCTTGTTGCTAGACTCCCCGGAATGCTATTGAAAAAGAATCTACCTACATTAAAACGAGAAAAAATCCTTCATACTTTGAAACAGTAAAAATAAAAAGATATAAAAAATATCCGAAGGTAGTAAAACAGAACTCGCAGGAAAAAATTTCATCCCCTGGAGTCTCGATTACTTGTAATCCTTTCATTAATTCCCAATTCCCCTCGCTTTCCGGTTTGAAATTTAATTAACATGTTGTAATTCGAAAGCTCCCTTTGAAGATGAAAGCAATTTTTTTTTTTTTTTTTTTTTAAACCCAGTTAACTTAAAGTTGCTTGGTAATTTATTTATACTTTTTTGTAACTCGATAACTTTTTTATTTGCATGTTAGATGTTAGGTAATTAATTAATGTGTACAAATATTATAATATTTTTAACCGATTATTTGCTTCGGCGCTCATCTTTTTTAACATTAACATTTTATTAATTTACTAACAATATTGGATTTTTACAAAGGTTATTTTCCTAAGCTAATGATACAAGCTTCTTTTTGCTTTGAAAATTAATTGAAATATTTATTTCGCATATAGTAAAAGTAAAGTAGTCACCGTGGCAGAGTGAGTTAGCGCGCTAGGCATTGCACGCATGGTGACCTGGGTTCGATCCCCAGCGGGGCAGGAATTTTTCTGCTCTGTACTTGGATGTTCGGGGTCCAGGGTCCACTCATACCTCGTGAGGAAAAATGAGTAGTTACTTGTATGAGTAACGACCAGTGGCGGCATTACCAGAGTAAAAAAAAATAATGTAATAGAATAATTCGAAAAGTGAGAGAGGCTCTTCGTAATGCTGCACTACCCACAAAAATTGTGAAGAGACCTTGTGCTTCACTACACAAAAAAAACCAACCATGGTAAAAGAATTGTTTATGTTTATAACTACTACACAAAAGTATTGTTTATGTTTATAACTACTACACAAAAGTATTGTTTATAACTACTACACATCATGTGGTTAACGCGCTAGTCTGGTAATCCAGGGACCGGAGGGATCCGTTGATTCAAATCCCACCCAGTGCATGAATTTTACCTCATTAATTTTGAGTTTGTGACCACACAATAATAAGACTCTGAGGGTTAGGTGGTAGAAAATACTATGAACATTAACCTCGCCTGGTGGTTACCTTCCACTAAAGAGTGTTATTATTATTACATACCCAAGACAAAGAACATTTTTAGACACGTGAAATATCCACGAACCATGTGCATAAACGCTCCGCAACATTGCGAAACAAAATGTTGCACTCGATGGGCTACATATAGGCGAAAGTCTGTCGTTATTATTATTATTTTTTCAACTTGAATAACATAAAATTACGCATCTTTTTTTTTTTTTTTTTTTTTTTTTTTTTTTTTTTAAATGAGTGTTTCACAGCCGTTTTTATTTTGTAGCCATGCAACAGGAGCTACTGTAGACGCTTGTGGTTTCTGTTGTAGCCTGCCCATCCCGTAGTTAGCCTTCCCTCTGATGGGCGAGAAGTGACAAAATACTACCCAATTAGGTGCTGGGTCAACACGAGCGCACCGGAAGGTATCCCTTACAAACGATTGTAACTAAATTCAGAATACAAATTTTTGTCGGCACGGGGGATCGAAACGGGGACCTTCCGCATGGCAAGCGAGTGCTTAACCACTGAGCTGATCGCGCGCTCTAATTGATTTTTATTTCACATGTTTGAAATCTGTATTGTTCTTTTTTTTTCACAGGAAAAAGTTGAACAGGAAACTGAAGAAAAAGATGAGCAAGGAGGTGAAGGCAGGTCACGCCAAGGTGAAGAGGAAAGATAGAAAATTTATTAAGAAGGACGAAAAAACACAGCAAGGATGATGGGCTTTTCCAAAATGAACTCATTATACAATATAAAAATATAGCAAAATAATGTCCAATTATTATTATACAACACTTTATTAGATATAAAACAAGTACCATATTTATTTATCATGACATTATGTCATAAATAATTATGGCGTCAACATGTTGGGAATGTGCTAGCGCAAAAAATAAACCACTAATGAGTGACTCAATATTCAAACAAGATAAGCAACAGTCAACACTTGTAACATTTGTCAGCACCAATCTGTGGATATCTATTGAAAACACTAGAAGTCTACAAGTTGAATATCAACTCAATGGAGTGGTTTGTTTCTCTTTGTATCGTTTTTCAGCTTCCTTATTGTACAGGGTGTATCAAAAGGTCAGGTACAAAGAGAAAACACGTATAGTAGAGCTCAAATAATGGCCACTTTGCTTAATAAAATCATATACGGCAATGGACCCTAAGGTCGCTAGGGCCACCACAAGTTGGCACTTAAAAATCGAGAAATAATTATGTAATAAAAATCAAATTATTTTGGAATTGACTTTATTTTTTGCACGACAAGAGGCCACTTTGCTTAATAAACCCCTAAGTGGAAATGGAGCCTAAGGTCGCAAAGGTCATTTCATGACGCTCCCAGAAATTCCGACTCTGATCGGGGGAAAAGTGACAAATACTCACCAAATAAGACAACGATGGGAGACGTCGCGTCGTACAAAAAATAAAGTCAATCGCAAAATAATTTGATTTTTAATTCATAATTATTTTTAATATAATTATAATAATTATATCGCCTTATTTATACTATCCGATTAGGACTATTAAGTCCCATTATTCCAGCAGTAAGCCCAAGACGTATTATTATGTGGCAAAAAAACCCTAATGGGAGGGTAACATGTCATATCCCGGCTGGGTTTCGAACCCGCGACCTCTAAGAACTCTGGATTCACAGAGTGCCGCCTTTACCACTGAGCTACCGGGACAGACAATTTTTCGATTTTTTAAGTGCCAACTTGTGGTGGCCCTAGCGACCTTAGGGTCTATTTCCGTATAGGGGTTTATTAAGGAAAGTAGCTTTTATTTGAGCTCTACTATATGTGGTTTCTTTTAGTACATGACCTTTCAATACACCCTGTATACATAGAATTACTAGAAACTCTCGTTATCTTATGATCGTGAAGGACAAGGGAAGTTGTGTTGTTTATTCAATGTTAACCTGTGCACTTTAGTGCGAGTTCCAAACAAGGCTAATTTTACTAAGGATGGTTGAGGAAGTTGTAATTGTGACACCTCTCATTCTCACAAATTAATGTCACAAACTACGCAATGCTTTTCCATGTAAGCGCACAATTAGCTCAGTGGTAATTATCTTAAACCTCAAAATCTAAATTCATGTAATTGAAACAATACCCCGTTGCGTTTGATTATAATTAAAAAAAAACACATTCGCTCGCCGTGCGGAAGGTTCCGGGTTTGATCCCCAAAACCAAGAAAAAATGTATTTAAAATTTGGTTACAGTTGTTTTTAACGGATACTTTCCAGCCGTGTTGACGCAGCATTTAAAAAACATTAAAACATAAAAAAAAATATGGGAAAGGAGCTAAAAAAAGATGTAGAATAGTAGGTCAGGGTTTAATATTTTTTGCAATTTTCATATTATTATAATTAGAAGGCTTCAAGGACTCTAGTAGTGTCGTTAAGTTTCTTTCCTTTAAATTAATGTCAATATAGAAGAAGGAAAAAGATTTTATACGGAGAGAGGTATTGAAGGGTCTCTCATTTCAACTCTTCTATGCTAGCTGTAAACTGCTTGTGTCTCATAGTAAAACTCCTTTTTTATGACATTCTAAATACAAAACTATTTTAAAAGTTGTTAAAAATAAAATTAATTATTCTCTTATTATTATTTTATTATTCTCTTTAAAAAGATAAAATCTATAAATTTAATAATAATAATTCCGTGTCCGTGAGATAAGAATTGATACCTAAATCACGGTGGTGAGAGGATTATATGGACGCCCAGATCCAATGTCTAGGCTCCTTTCATGTCCATTGATTCTATTTGGTATTAACGTCCTGATTTGAGGTAGACAGGACGGGGGTTTTACCCTTCATTCGCTGGGAATCGTATCAGCTACCCACATTATCCTCATCCAGCGTGAGTAGGGCCGGAAATGCTAGCCTCACATGTACGGAGTGAACAGAATTTTCCGTGTGAAAAATCTGCTCTGACCGGGGATCGAACTCAGGATCTCTGGACTACGGGCAGTAGTCACAACCGTTACGCCACGGAGGCTGGAATCTATAAATAATTTTGTTTTGCTCTATTTCCTTCGACTTGTCATCGCCTAGTTAGGCATGATTTGAAAATTACTCTGTTTTTAAGGAATTTACTTGAAGAAAAACAATTTTTGTCTGTTCAACAAGTGTACAATTACCTGAGACTCACGACTATGTTCTCACGGTAAATTGTTTCCGGTGGTACGCTCTGCTAACTCTCCTCAGAGATCACCAGAGTTCAGCTACGTCCAGCTAGGAGAGGACATTGCTTGGTGCCCGCCGTCACCGCCTCGAGTTTATTCCTTGTCAAATGTTTCTTCTTCTATTCCGACCCCTCAATCAGTGATCAAGGGTTGGGTGGAAGAGATTGCCACTGGCAATAACCCCGCCCTTTTGGTGGGACATAACTTCATTATTTTTTTTTGTTTTTGTATCTTTGCTCAAACTTGTTGTTCGTCTTTATAATTATAATTTCATTGTATTTTACTGTATTTATATATTTTTGTTCTACCTAATAAAGCTTACTATAATAATAAGGCGTCGTCGCGTCCATTAGGTAATCCAAAGTTCGCGTGTTCGAAACCCAGCCGGAACATGACAAATTATCCTCTTATTATAGTAATAATAATAACAACACTCTTTATTGGAAGTTAACCACCAGGCGAGGTTATTGCTCAAAGCATTTTCTACCACCTAACCCTGAGGGTCTTATTATTATGTGGTTACAAATTCAAATTATTGAGGAAAAATCCGTGCACTGGGTGGGATTCGAACCAACGTTCCCGAAGCTACCTGGATTAGCACGGTACCAGTTATTTGAGATTTTGATAATAATACATCTTAGGCTTATTGATAAAATAATGGGACTCATTAATCGTTACCAGGCTGTGTAATTTTATTTGAGACCATATAAAAATAAGACTTTGAAGGCCAGGTGATAGAAAATGCTTTGAGCTTTAACCTCGCCTGGTGGTTACTTTCCACAAGAGTATTATTATAAATCAACATCACAAGTGTTTTATATTCACGGTACATAATTATAAATTCAAACATTGAGTCAAAAAATGAGTCTAAGAATGCTAAATAATGGTCGTCTTCATGCTAAAGGTTTTCTTAAAATGTGAGATGTTCCCAGGAGAACTATCGATTGAGTGAAGGCCAGGAATTTTTATCAGGAACTGTTTTAAATGTATGGATACCGTTCCTGTCTTATAATATTATTATTATTATAAATAAGGCGAAGTTATTGAGTATGTACCTACGTAGTTATACGCTTTTACTTTCAATGCCCGATGGATAAACAAAATTATTGAGATTATTATTTTGATTGACAGTATATTAAACAAACAAGTAAACCTGTAGCATGTACATGAGGATTACACTAAACAAACTAATTGAAAACTGATGGATGAATCGTATGGGAGCTGGGGTAGGTCACGTTATTTCTATAGTAAGTAAATACGTCATATTTATTCTGTATTTGCCTTGGGTTGACTTGTTGAACTGCAGTACTGCACTGAGATAAGTAAAAAATGTGACCACGTCAATAGAAATAAATGTAAAAAATAAAAATTAACCGTAAATAAATATACCAATATACAATAAAAATGATCATAGAAATCTGAAAAATAGGTATTATTAACCTGTTACTATATCAGAATTTTAGTAAACGGCTAGTACTTGACCACTGAACTACTGGAAGTGACAGTGTTAATTTCTATGTATACGCAGGACGCTGCAAATTAGGGGAACGCATTTATTTATACTGGATGTCATAAACATATAAACAAACATAGTATTTTTTTTTTTTTTTTTTTTTTTTTTTAAACAAGAATTGACGGAATGTATTCCCATTTATTACAATGTTAAAATACAAACAAAAATCATATGTCAAAAATAATCATGTTGTTTTTGATTTTATTATAATTTTATTATTATCCACGTCACAATATTGGCATTCGCTGGAGTGGGGAAAATTCGCCTATGTTTGTTCTATTCCTACAAAGTTTGAAAGTATTTTTATTCCTGGAGTTAAATTTTTGTTTACCTGTTCCTGTTGTTTTCGATTTTATTATAATTTTATTATTATCCACGTCACAATATTGTATAGTATAGGTGCATAATTACAATATCTCTGATGGCTACAGTAGGGGTTCGATGGCAGAGATCGCCTCAGGCAATAATCACGCGCTTTGTCAATATTATTCTTGTCAATAAAGACTTATTATCTATTATTATTATTATCTCTCATACACCTTCAGTACCTACTTAATGATAAAAAAAATTGCTCAGGAGTTTATGAAACGTCCAGAAATATGAAAAAAATTGAAATTGGAGCAAAAAAATATTTTATTTTTTTACAAAAAATGAACACAAAATTTCCGATTTCTAATATTAGAAATTTCTCGGAAGGAATAATAAAGATTATTATTTACCTACACCTCCTGGTCTTAACTTTTATTACCTCGGATGTCTGTCGGTAGAATCAAAGATGCACAGTCTTGACAGTTCATAGGCCCGCGAGAACTTCGTTATTTCAAGAATTTCCAATTTTAGTTTTTGGACTCTCCTCCCCTGGATACGGTATTGTGTCACCCAGTATTCCAAGTAATTAACAATCGGTAAGTATTTCAATCAGACCCGAGCTATTCCAGTAGCTATTACGGCTTAACTCACCAGTCGCAAAAGCCATCTTGGATCAGTGATTAGACCTTAAAGCCTCAGTCATCATTTAAGCTTTGATCAGCTAACTTTATCACAATTAAAAAAAAACACACCTCTTTCGATTATAAATTAACTTGTGTCATTTGCGCCAGGTTTTACTTTACTTCCGAACAGAATAATTTATAAGTATCTAAAGATTACGGAAATATTCAGTGATTTTTCTTCATCCTATTTACTATGATGTAAGTAGGAATTATTAACTATTGTAATTTTTCTTGTGAATCCAGTTTTTTTCCACTTTTGCATTATTTTTTATCTCTGTGATTGAGCAATTATTATAAGATACCAGGTGCTTTTTTTCTTCTAAAATTGCTGTCTTTGTACCAAATATAAATGAGCAAGCGACGCGACGTTCATCTCTAATGTGCTGACTGGCTAAGAATAATCAGCGTCATCCTGAAAAATCTTCAAATTGACCAGATGTCGTGTGCGGAACTTATTTATTCTCTTCTTCTCCCAATGAAGTTGCCTCTGAGAATGCCAAACCTGCAACATGCTGCAATTTTGTTACTGGGTAAGTTTACAGTACAGTTATCATATATTTGTGCTAATCACTTTCGTGATATCACAACTACTCAAAATCACTTACCTAAATCTACGCTGTAACCGGGACTTGAACCACCGACCTCCAGGTTACAAGTCTGTCGCCTTATTTATCAAGCGACTGAGGTCGGTTATTTCGTAAGTTTCTGAATGGGTGTGAGTAGAATTTTTTATAATGCTAAATGCCCATCTAGATCAATTTACTCTAATTACTATAGGGAACCTTCAATAACAGGCCTTGTAGATGTCACCCCTGGGGTAGCCCCGGTACACCGCAGAATAATCTAACCATGTTATTAAACGTAGGCCGCTAGCCGCCTCAACGAAGTCCCAAAAATGGTTAATATCTAGGTGCAGGGACCTGGGTCCAGGGTCCTCTATGTGGCAGCCTACTAAGGTGCGTATACTTCCTCTCCTTTGTAAAAGTTCTTGCAGACAGATTATCTGAGAAAATGCGAATGGACTATGGAAGAGTAGTGGGATGGTTGAGGATAAGAATAGGATTGAGCACTGTGAGAGCGGTGACCAGTGGCGGAGTTATGGGCAAATGATAAACAAAGATGTAACAGAAACGGAAAAATCTAATACTTCTACGATAGCCACTAAAATTGTAGTACAGTAGAAAACTCTAATTTCAAGCAACATAAATATATACATAATACGTATATCCTAACTAAAGGGCGGGGTTATTGCCTTTGACAATCTCTTCTACCCAACCCAAAACTAATACTCCCACGCCTCCACTGGCCATGTTCCAGCCCTCCTCCCCAGCCTCCACGCCTTCAGCCACTCCCTCTCCCTCCACCTCCAGGACCAGCGCCGCCTCCTCCTCACCATGACCTCCCCGGACGCCACGCCCCTCAGCATGGAGCTGGGGTTTGGGGGCGGACCCGCGCCGCACCCCCATCAGAGCAGTGTGGCGCACGCCAAGTCCCGCCTGGCGAGTCTCTACGAGAGGAACGAGAAGGAGGGACGCTGGAGCGACCAGCATCACGCATTTGTTGAGACCGAAAGTAAGGAATTGAATCCGTGGCGTAACGGATTCAATACAAAGCTAGCACAAAGGCTTTGTTTAAATTGACATTATTATTAAATACTTTATAAGATATAAAAGACTTTATTGTATTGTATTGTATTATTTTATTTGTGGTGAAGCACAAGGCCTCTTCACAATTCTTGTGGGTAGCGCAGCATTACTAAGAGCCTCCTTCATATTTCGAATTATTCTATTACATTAATTTCTTTTTACTCTGGTAATGCCGCCACTGGTCATTACTCATACAAGTAACTGCTCATTTTTCCTCTCGAGGTATGAGTGGACCCCGAACATCCAAGTACAGATCAGAAAAATTCTTGCTCCGCTGGGGATCGAACCCAGGTCACCGTGTGTGCAATGCCTAGCGCGCTAACTCACTCTGCCACGGAGACTACTAAAAGACTTTATGTACAAACAAATTATTTGTTGCGTAAGCAATCACCTCCGTGTTGTAACGGTTGTGACTACTGCCCGTAGTCCAGAGATCCTGAGTTCGATTCCCGGTCGGAGCAGACTTTTCGCACAGAAAATTTTGTTCCCTCCGAACATGTGAGGCTGACATTTCCGGCCCTACCTAGGCTGGCAGAGGTTAATGTGGGTAGCTGGTAAGATTCCCAGCGAATGGAGGGTAAAACCCCCGTCCTAATCCCGGACGTTGAATCAAATAAAAATCGTTGGCGTTAGGAAGCGCATCCAGCCTTAAAAAAAATGTGCCAAAACCAACCAATCTCAACCATGAGGTTGAAAAACGTCAACCCTGCTCAAGCGGGATAAGACAGAGTAAAAGAAGAAGAAGATGTACAAAAAAATCATTATTAGACCTATGTTATACGATATACGCATACTGACCCTTTTTTTTGTTTCCAGCTGATCCTAAGATAGGTCTGAGCCTAGTCAAAGGTCACATCGTCACCCACAAAGGTCGCCCCCAGAGGGACGGCAACTGTTTCTCTTTCTCCATGAAGTCGGCACACCCTGGCACCCCCCTCAGCACCTGCATTCGCTTCGAGAAGGGCGTCCATTGGTTCAACGCGTTCGAGAACAGCGCCCAACATTGGCCCATGGAGAAAATGAACCTGACGAAGCGCGCCCTTACCCCGATTGAATTGGAAAGCCAGGCGGTCGCTGAGCCCTACTTTCTCAACTCGAATGGTAAAAAGCTATAATATTTGTGTCAATAACACACATAATTAGATGGTGCTTAGGAGAAGTACTTTTGTATACATGTTTCTTTATAAAGAAAATAAATAAATAAACTATTATAAACTATTCTTGTTGTTGTTGTAGCCAGCTTGGCTACAGCTGGAGGGGTGAGTGATGGTCTCGAGCCAACTTTATTTCAAAGTTGGCTCGTCCTGAACCACATATTTCTATGTGCGATCAACCATCATGAGGACATGCACTTTTCTTTATAAGCCATTAAACCCTTAGGAAACTGCAAGCTCGCCTGGCTTATAAGGGTTGGCTAGTCTGTTCTCTGCTTATAGTCCTCTAGCAAGACACTGGGCTTCTTCCTGTTTAACGTCCCCCAGCCAGACAGCATTTTACTTGATCTTTCTTTTTGCCTTTTCCCAAACTTGTTGACGTCGGCATTGTTCAACATCATGGTTGAGGGTATGAGGGTGGTTGGCTCTGGAACTCTTACTTTGTTCTCCTATGCGCACGCGCACTACTCTGTGTGTATGGCGTAGGTACACTTTACACGAATAAAATTATTGTTTTTTTTTTGGTGTTAAACCAAAATAAAGTCGCTTTCCACTGCCTGGTCAAATGTCACACCATGCTGGGTTTATAATAATCTTTTCATTGTAAAAATAGATTACTTTTACGATTTTGTATTTCATTTAAAAAAAAGATTTAAATTTAACCTTATATTAATAGTCTTAGCCAATTCTAATGTTTCGCTGTTCAGAGAGGTAATGTTGCCTCAGTGCTGAGAACACTGCCTCGGGAAGATGTCCTTGGAGAAGTGTTTTATATATTGTGAAAATATAACTATTGATAGATATATTCAATTCCTTTAAAAAAATTCTAATGTTATAATTTACAAAAAAAAATTTCCACTTTTGTTTAGGTTTGTTCCTCTACTTCAATCCCAATTCCACGTTGTTCTTCAAAGTCAACGCTCCAATGTCGGACAAACAGTTTTGCGTGTACGCAGAAAGAGAAGAACCCTACTACCGAACTAGTTTTGACGGGAACTATCTCAACTTTACCGGTTGCAAATACGAGAACGCCAAAATTGCTCAAATGAAAGCGGTGGAATATTTCCTCGGAAAGCCAAGGTGAGGTTTGTTTGTATTTCTATATATCCTTGTTTTGTTGCATTGGGCGAGAAGTGACACAATACTTCCCATTTAGGTGCTGGGTCAACACGAGCGCACCGGAAGGCACGGGGGATCGAATCGGACCTTCCGCATGGCAAGCGAGTGCTTAACCACTGAGCTAATCGTGTTCTAGCCTTGTGTCTCATAAAAGAGGGTTCACTAGTAAATTCTTTGCTCATTCCTCCATATTGTGGAAATGTCTGTCCTCTTTGATGTAGGACAGTAGAATTCTCTGAAAAATTCCAGGTATTCAGGGAGCTGTAAAACAGAGGTCGCGCGGTAAAGGCAATAGTTAGGTATTCAAGGAACACTGAAAGTGAAGTTAAGAGACGCTAAGCATGGTAAGGACATGGATTGATCACCGTCAAATTTCCAATCATTATGTGGCATCATGATCCAGCCTCCCTGGCGTAACGGTTGTGACTACTGCCCGTAGTCCAGAGATCCCGAGTTCGATCCCCGGTTGGAGCAGACTTTTCGAAGAAAATTCTGTTTCCTCCAAACACGTGAGGCTGGCGTTTCCGGCCCTACCCAGGCTGTCTGAGGTTAATGTGGGTAGCTGGATACGATTCCCAGGGAATGGAGGGTAAAAACCAGCGTTAAAACCAAATAAAATCATTTTCGTTTGGAAGGGCCAGCCATAAGATTCCAAAGTTGACCCTCCTGGGGCCGCCCCTGGTAATGATAAAAATCAAAACCTAGTAGACAAGGTTTCCCCCATTGATATTATGGTGCACGTGTTTTAACATTTTCTTTTTAAAATTTTAATCAGTTCTCTAGATAATTCGAGTGGCTCCTTTTTTTTGGCGAACCCTGTACGTGGCATTTTGATGTTCAGCTGCTGATGTGGCCCGACTCAGGCGTGGTATACCCGCGTCGCAAAACAACCCAGTAGTTCGGATATCGGAAGTAAGGGTTCTTATTTGGTTTCAGTGATATTCCGGATGCAAAAATGGTTGAATGGCCTATCTGGACCACTTGGGCCAAATTCAAAGCCGACATCGACCATAACAAAGTCATCGAGTTCGCCCAATCCATCAAGAATCACGGATTCCAAAACAGTCAGATGGAAATTGATGACGCCTGGGAAATTTGCTATGGTAAGTTAGATAGAAATGGTAAAAGTTAGATGAAAGTTTATAAAAATTGAAAAAAATAAATAAAAATGAAAAAAAAAAAAATGTAAAAAGGTAAGTGTAAACATGTGCTCAGCGTTCTAACTACTTAAAATGAACACAAAAAAAAAAACACGAAAAGTACTTGGATTTAATAAGGTAAACTTTGTTTTTTTTTTCATTTGCAATAAGAGAATCAAAAATATCGAAATGATGAGATAATATACATACATAATATAATTATGCACAAAGTTACGAATCTGAAAAGTTTTCGATAATCAAACAGAAGATGTCCCGGTAACTCAGTGGTCAAGGTGTCTGACTTGTAATCCAGAAGTCGCGGGTTCGAAACCCAGCCGACACATGACAAGTTATTTGGGATTTTTACCACATAATACTACGTATTGGGCTTACGGCTGAAATAATGGGACTCATTATTCCTAATCGGGCAGTATGAATAATGTGATATTATTATTATTAATCTGAGCACTGGGACTGTCCGTACCTTCGTCGTAGTAGTTTTTTTTTAAAGATGAGTGTTTCACAGCCGTTTTTATTTCGCAGCCATGAAATTGAAGCTACTGTAGACGCTTGTGGTCTGTGTTGTAGCCTGCCCATCCCGTAGTATGCCTCACCTCTGATGGGCGAGAAGTGACACAATACACAATACAATTAGGTGCTGGGTCAACACGAGCGCACCGAAGGGTATCCCTTATAAACAATTGTAACCAAATTAAGAATACAATTTTTTGTCGGCACGGGTGATTGAACCGGGAACCTTCCGCATGGCAAGCGAGTGCTTAACCACTGAGCTACTCGCAACTCGTGAAGGGGAGGCTCCCTCTACTAGAGACAGCAGGTTAACAGTACAACACCCTCCACCCTCCTAGAAGTGAGGAGGCAAGTGGGTACCACTTCCTCTAGCTAGGGGAAATCTTCAAAGTCTTTCTCAGGGTTTTTCGAAAAAGTTTTTTTGCTCGAGAATTTCTCAAACAGTTTTTTTCAAGAAACAGTTTTTGGTTCTCCTGAAAAGTTGAAGTTTCTCACAGCAGTTTTAGAAATAATATTATGTGAATGAATGTTTGTTTACTGTGCTGAATATACGTAAGTAATATTTCCAAGTACCTACCTAAGTGTACATAACAATTTTTTTTTTTTTTTTGTTTAAGTGGGGATTAACGTCGCTTTCAACTGCCATGGTCATATCACGACGGGGGTTTTACCCTCCATTCGCAGGAAACTCACAAACCTGCTACTCACATTGACCTCACCCAGCCTGAGTTGGGCCGGGAATAGCCAGCGTCACGAGAATTAGAATTCGAATGGTCACCCATCCAAGTCTTAACCTCGCTGGATGTCGCTTAACTTCGGTGTTCTGAAGGGAACCGGTGTATTCAACATGCCATCGACGCTGGCATAACAAATTTAGCTCAGTCAAATTGACAGAAAATCGGGCCCGAGCTTGCAGTAAATCGAAACTTTCACAAATATTTGGTATGTTTTTTGATATTGCCCAGTAGTCTTTTAACCAAGTTTTCTATACACAAAAAACCTGTCGCTATCTCTAGGGGACCCAGAAATATTACAATGTTCTTGGGCAACAAATAGTAATATTACAATTTTATTGGTCAACAAATAGTAATATTACAATGTTCTTTGTCAACAAATAGTAATATTACAATGTTATTTGTCAACAAATAGTAATACTACAATGTAATTGGTCAACAAAATAGTAGTAATCGGTATTTATTTACACTTTATTAATTGGACATACTGCATACAATATAGATAATTACAAAATACAATATAGGAGAAGTAAAGAGAGAGAGAGAGAGAGAGAGAGAGAGAGAGAGAGAGAGAAAAAAAAAAAAAAATTATACATGATTATGTAGGTATATATTTTTTTTTTTTAAATAGATGAAAAATATATTACAAATTACATAATATATGTCCTAACAAAAGGGCGGGGTTATTGCCTATGGCAATCTCTTCCACCCAACCCTTGTAATAGGTATTACAAGGTTTCTAACTTGTGCTTGCATCGGACTCTAGGGGCGGGAGAGGTGGACACGCAGCGGTTCCCAAACATGCGCCACACCATCGCCCAGCTGAACGACATGGGGTTCCGCACGACCATGTGGGTGCACCCGTTTGTGAACAACGACTGCGAGCCCTACTACAGTCGGTTCCGGGACATGGGGTACCTGGTGGGGAACAGGAGCCACAGTTTTGGAACATCCTGGTGGAACTCGAAACAGTTTCAAGCCGGACATTTCGATTTCTCCAGGCCTCATATTGCTAACTGGTGAGTTGGATGAGAATAGGGGAGTAGGAAGAAAAAGTGCTACAAATTCCGCTAAGCAAGAATTTTGAATTTTCGCGCCACAAGTAGTAGTGGCGCGCTCTGGTGGTGACGTCATGAACTGTATGATAATAATAATAGTACAGCCTCCGTGGCGTAATGCTAGTGACTACTGCCGGTAGACCAGAGATCCCGAGTTCGATTCCCGGTCAGGTCCCTCCGAACATGTGAGAACAGGGGTGGAAATAATGACGCTTTTGATTTATTTATTTAGATACTCTTTATTAGTAGAACATATGTACAGACATATAATTGTAAAAATTAAATAAAAAATTGACAATATTAATAATATAAACAAGAAAAAAGTAAACAAAATATATGCATATGTCCTAACTAAAGGGCGGGGTTATTGCCTATGGAAGTCTCTTCCAACCAACCCTCATATATATGTAGGTGCCTTTGTCTGTCTGTTCCGGTAGCACAGTGGTAAAGGTGGCACTCTGTGAAACTAGAGATTCCAGAGGTCGTGGGCTCGAAACCCAGACGCGACATGACAAGTTATTTAAAGTGGAACCATCTACAGAAAGTCTCCTATATGTGCGCAAAATTTAATCAAAATCCGTTGAGTAGTTTCCGAGATTTGCGCGTTACAACGAATATATTAACAGACCGACAGACGGACACAAAATCAAAGTTGCTCAGGAGGTTATGAAACGTCCAGAAATATGAAAATTAAAATCGGAGCAAAAAAATATTTTTTTTTTTTTACAGGAACGAACACAATACTTCCGATTTCTGATATTAGAAATTTCTT
This sequence comes from Bactericera cockerelli, assembly GCA_024516035.1. Lineage (NCBI taxonomy): Eukaryota > Metazoa > Arthropoda > Insecta > Hemiptera > Triozidae > Bactericera > Bactericera cockerelli. The sequence goes on along the minus strand of CM044962.1, from coordinate 33,085,744 downwards.
GGAAGTAAAATAATCCAGGAGCCCGTCTACACAAAGCTGCATTTCTTTTTGTAAAAAGTATCAAGAAAGAAAACGTCATTTAATACAGAAAAAAAGATAACATTTCCTCGTATTTCGCTTCAATTCAGGCTGCTTTTGGTGTCAGTCCCCTAACCTAAGCGGATTACAATTTTCCTCAAGAGAAGAAAATCGTAAATAAAAGAATTAGAGATATATAAAGGGTCATTTTCCTCTTTCTTTAGCTGCAGGTCTTACACCTTTCAGTATTTTGGGGTTTGCTCTTTATCTAATAGAGTATTTATTTTTTTGTCCCCTATACTAAACCTCTCTATTACTTTCATTACAGAGCGCACGAAAAGCTCAGTGGATAAGCACTCGCTTGCCATGCGGAAGGTCCCGTGTTCGAACCCCCGCACCTACAAAAATTTGTATTCAAAATTTGGTTACAGTTGTTTGTAAGGAATACGTTCCGATGCGCTCGTGTTGACCCAGCACCTAAATGGGAAGTATTGTGTCACTTCTCGCCCATCAGAGAGGAGGTATTCTACGGGATGGGCAGGCTACAACACAGACCACAAGCGTCTACAGTAGCTCTTATTTCATGGCTACGGAATATAGGCTGTGAAACACTCATTTTTTTTTATTATTTTTTTTTAATCTGTTTTTCTTGATTTCAACTTTCTATTACCTATGAGGTATAGAAATTAGTGTTCCTTTTATTTAGAGATCATACAGAGGATGTATCTGTAATCGAAGCAAAAAAATATTTTTTTTTTTACAAAAACGATCACAATACTTCCGATTTTTAACATTAGAAATTTCTCGGAAGTAAAAAGTAGGTACAATAAATTACTCAGGTGAGAAAAAAATAATGGTAGGTCTCTGATAAATTATTAAAGACTTTGCGCGCGGTAGTACGAACAAAATTTACACCATAATTAACACACCTAGTATTATTCCCCCAGGTATGTGAAGCGTCTCAAAGACCTCCAGAAACAGATCGGAGTGGATTCTTACAAATTTGACGCCGGGGAGTCTTCATTCGCGCCTCAGGTGAGTCATGACTCATGATCATGAATCAGAAACAGCTCGTTCATTTTAGTGAGTCGGATCTCTTTGACCCTGTGTGTCGCGCCTCAGGTGAGTCATGACTCATGATCATGAATCAAAAACAGCTCGTTCATTTTAGTGAGTCGGATCTCTTTGACCCTGTGTGTCGCGCCTCAGGTGAGTCATGACTCATGATCATGAATCATAAACAGCTCGTTCATTTTAGTGAGTCGGATCTCTTTGACCCTGTGTGTCGCGCCTCAGGTGAGTCATGACTCATGATCATGAATCAGAAACAGCTCGTTCATTTTAGTGAGTCGGATCTCTTTGACCCTGTGTGTGTCGCCTCTCAGGTGAGTCATGACTCATGATCATGAATCACAAACCTAGGGAACAGCTCGCTCATTTTAGTGAGTCGGATCTCTTTGACCCTGATTCAGTAAAAAGAAATGGTTCATTTAAAATTACTCGTAATTATGTATGTACTGTTTTTTTTTTTTTTTTTTGATTTACTGTATGCTCATATCATGACGGGACTTTTACCCTCCATTCACTGGAAACTCACAAACCAGCTACTCAAATTAACCTCATCCATACTGAGTGTGGCCAGGAATATAGCATCACGAAGTTTCGATTAATTTAGTAATAAATTAATGTAGTAACTGGGGCTTTGAATTAATTCAATAATAATAATATCGCCTTATTTATACTGCCCGATTAAGACTATTAAAGTCCCATTATTCCAGCAGTAAGCCAAAGACATATTATTATGTGGTAAAAATTCCAATCGGGAGGATAACATGTCATGTCCCAGCTGGGTTTCGAACCCACGACCTCTGGAGTCTTTGGATTCACAGAGTGCCGCCTTTACTACTGAGCTACCGGGACAGACTTAGATTATTATTATGTCGTCAATATTCCAAATGGCAGTATAACTCGTCACGTCTCGGTTGAGTTTCGAACTTCTGGATTACCAGACTGACGGGTTCCGACGTCTTGTCTACTGAGCTACTATAATTATCTTTAAAATAATAAAGATAATGTCTGTATGGGTTGTTTTTGCCCAATGCAAAAAAAAAAAAAAAAAAATACTGAGCTACCGGGACAGATAATAATAATAATAATACTCTTTACTGTAAGGTAACCTCCAGTCGAGGTAAATGCTCATAGCATTTTCTACCACCTAACCCTCAGAGTATCATTATTAAGTGGTCACAAACTCAAATTAACGAGGAAAAATTCATGCTCGGGGTGGGATTCAAACCAACGGATTCCTACGCTACCTGGATTACCAGTTAACCACTTGACTACCAGTGTACGTAAAGATATAAGAGACTCATCCATACCCCCAGGTCGCTCAACTGAACTGCCCGGACTACGAACACCCCCGCTGTCTCACCAAAGCCTACGTGAAGGCAGCCAGCCAGCTTGGACCCATGATTGAGTTCAGGACTGGTGCGCAGACTCAGTACCTTCCTAACTACTTGCGTATGTTGGACAGGTAAGTCTCCTCCCTCCTCCGTGGCTCAGTGGTTAAGAGCATTCGTTGCTGACACGGAGGTTGCGGGTTCGAATCCCGGCTGGAGCGGAAAATTCTGACCGAGTTTTTCGTTTCCGGAATGGCATGGATGTAAAGGTAAAGTGCCCTGACGTAATGCGAAAGCGGTTCCGGGGCACAACTACCTTAAAAAAAAAAAAAAAAAAAAGTCTCCTCCCTGCTCTTATTATTATTATTATAGTAAGCTTTATTAGGTAGAACAAAAATATATACATATAGTAAAATAGAATGAAATTATAAAGAAAAACAATAAGATTAAGCAAAGAATGGCATGGATGTAAAGGTAAAGTGCCCTGACGTAATGCGAAAGCGGTTCCGGGGCACAACTACCTTAAAAAAAAAAAAAAAAAAAGTCTCCTCCCTGCTCTTATTATTATTATTATAGTAAGCTTTATTAGGTAGAACAAAAATATATACATATAGTAAAATAGAATGAAATTATAAAGAAAAACAATAAGATTAAGCAAAGTTACAGGAAAATAAAAATCTGGTGTAAACATCACACGACTTTCCTTATCCCCCAAAAAGAAGTCGAATTCCGCCACTGGTGACTCAACGGTTACGGATAGTTGAAAATCAGTGCCAAATTCGTAATCAGCACCTTAAAATCATTGGATTTGATATGTCGCAACCCCCATCTAGGGTAAATAATAAAAAAGTTAGTCCAAGCGGGTCCCCCCAAAATACCGGTAAATTGGGGCCGGGTTCCAAAAAGTTCAACATATCAAAAAAATGATGAGAATAGACCCCTATTATTTTTTTAATCCGAGAAAATGTTGTTCTCTAACTTTTTTTGTATCTTTAACCAATTCAAAGAAGCGGCGGTTGCGGCCAATATTTGCGGCCCTGCGGCCGCAGAATGCGGCCGATTTCAAACCAAAGTTTCGTGGTTCGTCTGGTGTATAAAACTAATTTGCATACCAAATTTCAAGTCTCTAGCTTTTACCGTTCTTGAGATATCCTGTTTACACACACACACACAGACAGACAGACAGACAGACAGACAGACAGACAGACAGACAGACAGACAGACAGACGCACGGACCAATGGCTGAAAACAACTTTTTTGGTATCCTGAAGCTACGATTCGTCCAGAAATGTGAAAAACTAGTAGGTCAAATTTTCGACGAATACAATACTTTCCTTATTATAGGATAAGGAAAGTAAAAAAAGAGAATGAAGTTATTGTCCTACCTAGGACAATAACTTCATTTATATGTAAAACAAGGTGTCATCTCTTTTCATTGGAAGCACTGACAATATGCTTCCAGCATTGCCTCTTTGAGTGGCAATGCTGATTTGTTGAATTAGAAATTCGTTATATATTTAATAGTGTTGTATATAATACGTCCAATTATTAATAATAATAATAATACTCTTTAGTGGAAGGTAACCACCAGGCGAGGTTAATGCTCACAAAGCATTTTCTACCACCTAACCCTCAGAGTCTTATTATTATGTGGTCACAAACTCAAATTAATGAGGAAAAATTCGTGCACTGGGTGGGATTCGAACCAACGGATCCCTACGCTACTTGGATTACCAGACTAGCGCGTTAACCACTTGACTACCAGTGCACATTAATAAAGTGTAAATAAATAAATAAATCCCTCAGGAACTCCAACTGGGGCTACTCGGTGGGGCTCCCCACCCTCCTCACCACCCTGCTAATGCTCAACATCGCAGGCTACCCCTTCGTGATGCCAGACATGATAGGGGGTAACGTGTATGGGGAGGAGGTGTGCACCGAGGAGATGTTCATCCGCTGGACCCAGGCCAATGTCTTCATGCCCATCCTGCAGTTCTCCATCGAGCCTTGGAGCTACAGTAGTCAGGTATTGTCTCTAAGTAGCGGCCTACAGTAGTAAGGGTTGGATGGAAGAGATTGCCTTAGGCAATAACCCCGCCCTTTAGTTAGGACATATGTATATATTTGTTCAATTTTGATAGACATGATAGGGGGCAATGTCTACGGGGAGGAGGTGTGCACCGAGGAGATGTTCATCCGCTGGACCCAGGCCAATGTCTTCATGCCCATCCTGCAGTTCTCCATCGAGCCTTGGAGCTACAGTAGTCAGGTATAGTTTCTAGGTAGCGGCCTACAGTAGTAAGGTATTGTCTCTAACTGCAGTTCTCCATTGAGCCTTGGAGCTACAGTAGTAAGGTATTGTCTCTAACTGCAGTTCTCCATTGAGCCTTGGAGCTACAGTAGTAAGGTATTGTCTCGAAGTAGCGGCCTACAGTTTATTTATTTTATTTAGAAACTCTTTATTAGCAGAACATAATTATATACAGACAAACAATGGTAAAAATTAAATATAAAATTGACAGTATTAATAATATAAACAAGAAAAAAAAATATATATATATACATATGTCCTAACTAAAGGGCGGGGTTATTGCCTATGACAATCTCTTCCACCCAACAGTAGTCAGGTATTGTCTCTAACTGCAGTTCTCCATTGAACCTTGGAGCTACAGTAATCAGGTATTGTCTATAACTGCAGTTCTTCATTGAACCTTGGAGCTACAGTAGTCAGGTATTGTCTCTAACTGTAGTTCTCCATCGAACCTTGGAGCTACAGTAGTCAGGTATTGTCTCTAACTACAGTTCTCCATTGAGCCTTGGAGCTACAGTAGTCAGGTATTGTCTCTAACTGCAGTTCTCCATCGAGCCTTGGAGCTACAGTAGTCAGGTATTGTCTCTAACTGCAGTTCTTCATTGAACCTTGGAGCTACAGTAGTCAGGTATTGTCTCTAGCTGCAGTTCTCCATTGAACCTTGGAGCTACAGTAGTCAGGTATTGTCTCTAGCTGCAGTTCTCCATTGAACCTTGGAGCTACAGTAGTCAGGTATTGTCTCTAGCTGCAGTTCTCCATTGAACCTTGGAGCTACAGTAGTCAGGTATTGTCTCTAGCTGCAGTTCTCCATTGAACCTTGGAGCTACAGTAGTCAGGTATTGTCTCTAGCTGCAGTTCTCCATTGAACCTTGGAGCTACAGTAGTCAGGTATTGTCTCTAACTGCAGTTCTCCATTGAACCTTGGAGCTACAGTAGTCAGGTATTGTCTCTAACTGCAGTTCTCCATCGAGCCTTGGAGCTACAGTAGTCAGGTATTGTCTCTAACTGCAGTTCTCCATCGAGCCTTGGAGCTACAGTAGTCAGGTATTGTCTCTAACTGCAGTTCTTCATCGAGCCTTGGAGCTACAGTAGTCAGGTATTGTCTTCATGCCCATCCTGCAGTTCTCCATCGAACCTTGGAGCTACAGTAGTCAGGTATTGTCTCTAACTGCAGTTCTCCATTGAACCTTGGAGCTACAGTAGTAAGGTATTGTCTCTAACTGCAGTTCTCCATCGAGCCTTGGAGCTACAGTAGTCAGGTATTGTCTTCATGCCCATCCTGCAGTTCTCCATTGAAGCTTGGAGCTACAGTAGTCAGGTATTGTCTCTAACTGCAGTTCTGCATTGAACCTTGGAGCTACAGTAGTCAGGTATTGTCTCTAACAACAGTTCTCTATTGAAGCTTGGAGCTACAGTAGTCAGGTATTGACTCTAACTGCAGTTCTCCATCGAGCCTTGGAGCTACAGTAGTCAGGTATTGTCTCTAACTGCAGTTCTCCATCGAGCCTTGGAGCTACAGTAGTCAGGTATTGTCTCTAACTGCAGTTCTCCATCGAGCCTTGGAGCTACAGTAGTCAGGTATTGTCTCTAACTGCAGTTCTCCATCGAGCCTTGGAGCTACAGTAGTCAGGTATTGTCTCTAACTGCAGTTCTGCATTGAACCTTGGAGCTACAGTAGTCAGGTATTGTCTCTAACTACAGTTCTCTATTGAAGCTTGGAGCTACAGTAGTCAGGTATTGACTCTAACTGCAGTTCTCCATTGAACCTTGGAGCTACAGTAGTCAGGTATTGTCTCTAACTACAGTTCTCCATTGAACCTTTTAGCTACAGTAGTAAGGTATTGTCTCTAACTGCAGTTCTCCATTGAGCCTTGGAGCTACAGTAGTCAGGTATTGTCTCTAACTGCAGTTCTCCATTGAGCCTTGGAGCTACAGTAGTAAGGTATTGTCTCTAACTGCAGTTCTCCATTGAGCCTTGGAGCTACAGTAGTAAGGTATTGTCTCTAACTGCAGTTCTCCATTGAGCCTTGGAGCTACAGTAGTCAGGTATTGTCTTCATGCCCATCCTGCAGTTCTCCATTGAACCTTGGAGCTACAGTAGTCAGGTATTGTCTCTAACTGCAGTTCTCCATCGAGCCTTGGAGCTACAGTAGTCAGGTATTGTCTCTAACTGCAGTTCTCCATCGAGCCTTGGAGCTACAGTAGCAAGGTATTGTCTCTAAGTAGCGGCCTACAGTAGTCAGGTATTGTCTCTAACTGCAGTTCTCCATTGAGCCTTGGAGCTACAGTAGTCAGGTATTGTCTCTTACTGCAGTTCACCATTGAGCCTTGGAGCTACAGTAGTCAGGTATTGTCTCTAACTGCAGTTTTCCATTGAGCCTTGGAGCTACAGTAGTCAGATATTTTCTCTAAGTAGCGGCCTACCAGTAGTCAGGTATTGTCTCTAACTGCAGTTCTCCATTGAACCTTGGAGCTACAGTAGTAAGGTATTGTCTCTAAGTAGCGGCCTACAGTAGTAAGGTATTGTCTCTAACTGCAGTTCTCCATTGAGCCTTGGAGCTACAGTAGTCAGGTATTTTCTCTAAGTAGCGGCCTACCAGTAGTAAGGTATTGTCTCTAACTGCAGTTCTCCATTGAACCTTGGAGCTACAGTAGTTAGGTATTGTCTCTAAGTAGCGGCCACAACGAGGACCTTGGTTCATTTTATAAAGTACTTTACACTTCATACTTGACGAATTACGAAAAACTAAAGTGTAAAGAATATAATCATAATAATAATATCGCCTTATTTATACTGCCCGAAAGTAGCGTTACTTTGTCTTAGATTGATTTTAATTCTGTGTCCGAAAGGCAACTACAATTCTGTAGCAGACCGTTAAAATAATAAATTTTAATTGTTTCTCTCTATTAAAGTCCCATTATTCCAGCAGTAAGACATATTATGATGTGGTAAAAATCGCAAATGGGAGGATAACTTGTCATGTCCCGGCTGGGTTTCGAATCCGCGAACTCTGGAATGGGCGGACCCCAATTCCCTCCGCTTTCATACCAATTGCTCCGATGTTGAAATTGGAAATCTTAAGGTATACGCTGATTCCTCCTCTAAAAATAATACTTACATTAAAAAAGGTATAACGCAAATTCCTCCTCTAAAAAAATATACGTTAAAAAAGGTATACGCTAATTCCTCCTCTAAAAAATTAGAACACTTTTCATTTTTTATTAAGAATTCTTGTTTTTATTCGTAAATGAAAATGAAATTATTGTCAATTGGAATTTGATGCGTAAAAAAAAAATTGTTAGAGGAATTTTGTAGTTAGATCTCTAGGGCTAGGTAAAGTTAACAAGGTGAGATTGGTGCTATTTTGTACATTGCATAACTGTAAATATACACGGCGCGCATAAAAATTTCAATACCAATTCGGGGAATTTGAACAGCGCAACTACTATGTTACCACGTTGATTTGGATAAATGAGAAGATAACAAATTAATAAATGACCTGATACATCACTCCTGTTCTGCCTCTCAGTGTACCTCCAGCAATATAACATACATTAAATTTAACCACTATATCCTATTCAAAGCTCATGATTCAAAATATTTCTCTTTTGTAATTTTTATATATAATGTACCTACTCTTATATAAATACTTTGTATACTACATGTAACTATATTGTATAAATGTACCTATTATGTAAATAAAATTACAACTTTAGTTGTGATACTGTTCATAATAATAATAATAATTTAACCACTCACTAACAAAATACCGTCATGGCAGGGCCAACTTAACGTACCATACTAAATACGGTTGGTTTTCACAGGTCACATGATACATACTATCACATATTATATGATAAATAAGTAGGGTTTTTTATACTTCTTTTTTTTTAATCACTGGATAACAAATGACAAAAATAATAATATAATTATTAAAAAAAAAACTTCACTCACATTTTTTTTAAAAACAAATTTTCAGTTTTAATATTAATGAAATAAATATATAAGTTCTTAGGAAAAACTTATAGTTATACACAACTCTTGACAAAACAAATAAATATCGAAATAATTTGAAGATAGAAAACACTTGGCTTTTTTTTGTTTTACTAGTCTGTCCCGGTAGCTCAGTGGTAAAGGCGGCACTCTGTGAATCCAGAAATTCCAGAGGTCGTGGGTTCGAAACCTAGCCGGGACATGACAAGTTATCCTCCCATTTGGCATTTTTACCACATAATAATATGTCTTGGGCTTACTGCTGGAATAATGGGACTTTAAAAGTCTTAATCGGGTGGTATAAATAAGACGATATTATTATTATTATTTTAATATTAAACAACTCCCTTGTATGTTTCCCTAAGGCCGTGGAGTTAACAAGACGGTACGTGGATCTTCACTACCACTACTCCTCCAAGATGGTGGAGCTGATGCACAGGGCGGTGAGAGACGGCACGCCCATCAACCCGCCCATCTGGTGGGTCGACCCTACCGACCCCAGGGCCTTGGCTTGCGATGATGGTACGTAAAATTATTACGGTTGATTTAATAGTAACAGTTTATTGAGAACAAATCTTTTAAAACATTTATTAGCACTTTGGACGCCGCGTGACCCACATAAGGGTCACAGTGCCTTGAAGTCTGGTACCATGTGACCCCTATAAGGATCACAGGAGTATGTTGTAATTCTGTTCATGTGACTATTGATGTCACGCTTCAGTGTATTTCTTATGGGGAATTGTTTGTCGTGGTACCAGCGAACAACTCGGTTGAAAAAAGTTAAAAAAATATTTTTTCCCGATATTTCGGCAATAGAGGCAATAGATACACACCCATAAAATTGGGCCGGCGTCCAACGTGTTAATATTATTATTTTTTTAAAATATATGTATATATGCATTACTTGGCTCAAGCCCTCCCACAAAAATTGAGAGGATTGTAGTATTTGTAGCATAGCGTGTAGAATTGAGAAGTGAGGAAACCACCCCCCGCCGGCCTACATCGTGGCGTCCTCAGCGCTAGTATCACAAAGGAGTCTCCTCTCCTCGTCCCTCACCCATCTTCTTCTTCTTCTTTTACTCTGCCTTATCCCGCTTGAACAGGGTCGACGTTGTTCAACCTCATGGTTGAGGTTGCTTGGTTTTGGCACATTTTTTACGGCTGGATGCCCTTCCTAACGCCAACGATTCTATTTGATTTAACGTCCTGAATTAGGACGGGGGTTTTACCCTCCATTCGCTGGGAATCGTATCAGCTACCCATATTAACCTCACCCAGCCTGGGTAGTGCCGGAAAGAGAGGAAACTCGTCCCTCACCCATATCAAACATAAACATAAATATATCAAAATGTAAACATAAACATAAATAGACCGCGAGAAATATTCTACTCCTTTGCGATAGTGTCGCGCTATGTGGCGTTTCCATGCAACTGGGGTTCGTTGCCACACTTCTTAAATCTACTCGCTGAGTTTTTAGTTTGACTTTAAGTCATTAAAAAACTTTTTGTACATAATTACTGCTACGAGTAGACAAAATATCTATTTTATAGTATTGACGAAACTTGATGTAAGTAACTAGAAGAATTTTTATAAAATGAATTAGAACATAGTCTTGATAAAAAAAGCTAAAATAGGCTTTTCTAAGGGTTGAATGTCAGAGATTGGCTTGATCGATAAGTCGGCGGACTTGTGATCTGGAGGTCGGTTGATCAAGTCCCGGATTCAGTGTGGATTTAGTAAAGCAAGTTTGAGTAGTTGTGATATCACGAAATTGATTAACACAAAATAATATGATAATACTTTCATGTATGATATTACATAAGGCTGTAAAAAAGAAATATCGAGTATATTCCCAGATCAAGAATAATTTCATCTTCATGGCTGTCTCTGTAGAAAAGCTCGGACCTTGGGCAGAAGAAACAATGGAATTTATAAACAAAGTTGGCAACATTTGTAAACAACATACAGGAGAACCAGAGGCTCGATCATATTTATTCCAAAAATGTCACTTGTAATCCAGAGAGGAAATTGCTCAAGTATTCTAAGTACTTTGCCCTCTGGATTGCAAATGGCAGAAATATATTTCTGTAAAATAAAAAACAATAAAAACTTTTATGTCAAATAAATATTCATTTTACTATGAAAAACTCAATTCGTCATGTCACCTCATTCGTGTTCTAGAATTCATGTTGGGAGAAGACGTCTTAGTGGCCCCCGTTCTGAAGCCAGGGGCCACTAGTCGGCCCGTCTATCTACCCAGGGGCCGCTGGATTGATGAAGCCAACCCCAACCGGCCCTACATCGATGGGCCGCAACTGATCTCTGACTATCCGGCCCCCCTAGATGTTCTGCCCTACTTTACCAGGGTCTATTGAACGGGTCAACGTCAGTCTCCGAGTGGTCAGGGTCGAGAACTTCAAGGCTGGAGGTTGGATTTCTCGATATTTGAATGAGAGAAAAAGGCCGCATTATATCACAGGCGCTGCTATAGTTTCTGACTGCTTTTATTATTATTATTTAACATGTTAGATCAAGTTATATTTACAATAAAGTACATAGAATATTTACATAGAAACTATTAAAACAAAACTCCATCAAGGGCGGTGCTAATGCCAACGGCATTAGCACCGCCATAAAAAATATAATATAAACACTGCTTTGAGTGATACTACCATTAAGTTTATAATAATTATTGTCCAAACCAAAAAATAACTAAAATTAAGTAAATAAATAGATGAATTATCATTTTTTTCACTGTCATTATAGGTATTACTGATTTTTTACTTGTGTTTCACAGGATTATTACTTTCGAGAAATTTCTAATATTAGAAATCGGAAGTATTGTGTTCATTTTTGTAAAAAAGAAATATTTTTTTGCTCCGACTTCAATTTTTTTTCATATTTTTTAGTATTTTAAACAAGCAAAACTATATTGTTTTTGGAATTTAGATAAGTTTAAATATAAACACAGTAGAATCTTGATAAATCCCGGCAAGTCGAAGATCCCGTTTAATCAAAAGAATCCTTCGGCTCTTGTTGCTCCTGATTCAAAATCCCGATGAATCGAAACTCTCGATAACTCGAAACGACGCCGTATCTGTCTTTTGAATTTCGCGGGATTCTACTGTAATATGATGGTAGTTTCGAAAAGTTCACAGCGTATTAAGAATCCTTCCGTTAAAACGAGAAAAAAAAATATTTTATATATGATTATATTGTATCGTAGGGTAGCGTCATCGTGAACGATGGTAGACAGACAGTGGAGGAATGGACTCAGCACTTCTACCACTGTCTTTACAAGGAGGCTAATCATTGACAAGGGCCCCCAGAACAAAGCCAATGCTGATCTACTTCCTGTTTATAGACCCCCAGCCAGACTGAATATTATATGTATACAAAATAAGTATAAATAAAATATAGCATCTCAATTTTGCAAGCGACAAATTGAAAATGCGAAATTGGAGGTGCCTGTGAAATGGACCACGAATCTTCTCCTTGGCAGGGAAACTCCTCACCCAGCCTCCCTCGCGTCGTCAGTTGTTTATTGAAAGTTATCTGGTTGCTTCGCCTGTGTTTCGCCAGTCTGCTGGGAGCACTCATCCGCTGACACGTCTTTATTTTTCGCGTCGGATTTTTTCTCTCTCTCGTAAATTGCACGAAAATTACGCGATCTTCTCTTCTCCAGATGAAATACAGACGTACATTGTTTTATTTTCAATTTTGTTGTATATATTTAGGAAACTAAATACAATTAATAATATTTGATATAAAAGCCAGTGAGCCAAAAACCTACAAGTGTCTCTTCAATATTAAATTACTTATTTCAATCGGAATTGGTTGGATCTTCATTTTTTCATACATAATTAATTGGCGACAGAATAAGATATCACCCCAAATAAGTGCATCTTACTGTGCTAGTTTCTCTTTGCTTGTTTTCAGAGCATTTGACAGAAATTCAACAGTTAAAATCTTGGATATTTGTGAGTTCCATAGATTATTATTAGAAAGTATGACTTAAAATAAATACGTAAAATATTTTATTGAATAAAATTATTAACCTTTTTCTTTTCTTCTTATAAATTTTATTTTTTATCTAAACTACCTATTACTACTATTCCAGTTAGTATTGTTTCTAAAGTTTTAAATATAGGTCACTGCATCAGTGCATCATGTTAAACTTGGTTGATTTTTTGAAGTTCAAATCAAATCGGATTGTGTATTGTAACGTTTGACGTTTAAACATAACTTTTTCATTCTGTTTTGTAACCGGATTATATTGCTCGTCAACCCAGACATCCTTGCAGTTTCATCTCTCAGTTTTCTCCGTCACAGGTAAGATATTTATACAAAAATACATGTCGTGTTTTTTCTTTTCCTGTTTCCATTTTATTCCAAGGTCAACTTCACCACATTTGTGAAAGAAAAATGCGTTTCGGTACTTTTAAAGATAAACAATGGACTTGACTAACCTATAAAAGAACTGGAAGCAAGAATTTTCTACTGCCATTTTTTGGTTAACCAAACTGGAAGAAGGAAGAGGAAAAATTTCCTCTTCGAAAAGAAAAATGACATGCTTCCAGTTTAGTTCATTTTATTCCAGTTGCATCCACTTTGGAAAAATACGGCTCCAGATGGTAAAGGGGCCACGGTGTTTTCGAATGAAATAGTTTGGGAACCGCTGACGTGAACAATTTTCAAGAGAGTAGAGGGTCGAATGCCTGCGCTGACCCTTTGTTTTTAGTTTTTATATACATACTAGCTATTTATTTTTGTAAAAAAAATCTTGGCCCAGTAAATTATTATTATTACGTGTCCAGATTTGACGGCTTTATTTTCAAATTAGTACAGTTAAAAAGATTAACACGTTCGTTACCGAACGGCCATATGTGGATGTTTTTGTGTATTTCTTTGGGACCGAAAACACACATGTGGTTGTTATCAAAATTTTAACGAGGGACCGGACATCCATATATGGCCTTTTGGAGGTAGGTTGTTAGTATTAGAACAGATTTGGCATCGTAGGTATATGTACAAGAATCGATCCTAGGATCGATTCTTGTAGTTAAGGACTATTTAAGTCCCATTATTCCAGCAGTAAGTCCAAGACATATTATTATGTGCTAAAAATCCCAAATGGGAGGATAACTTGTCACGTCCCGGCTTGGTTTCGAATCCACGACCTCTGGATTCACAGAGTGCCGCCTTTACAACTGAATTACCAGTACAGACCGAACAATTTTACTAATGAATAAAATAAACAATTTTACAAAGATATGGTATAATATACCATATATTATCTGATAGATTATCTATCAGATATTATCTGATAGATTATACCTATTTCAAACAAACCCCTTCTAATAAATATTTATACTAATCTCTTGACTTGAGAAGGAAAGTACAGTTCAAAAACAGTGAATGATCTCATGGTTTAATATTCCCCGTTAACCCATTGCCTACCAAGCCATTTTTATTAAACTTGCCCTGGGGACCAAGGGTATTTTCCTCACAATCACCTGTCTAGCATAAGTGCAACACGCGGTCCCCCAGACAAAAACCCATATATTTCCTTGTCACTAGGGACCGTGTATAGCATATGTGCTAGACAAATTGTCTTGCATGTATGCTATACATGGTATCCAAGAAGGTTCAAACGTGTCTAGCATATATGCAACCCCGGTACCCCAGGCAATAGTAGTGTCTTGCAAATGTGCTACCCATGGGAGGCAATGTGTTAAGCTTGTAAGAATAGAGTTTCCGACACATCCTCTAAATGTGAGAAAAAGTAATTCTATATTCTTTATGGCTCTAACGGCAGGATTCTCACACTGTGAGCTCTTCCACCCAACCGATGATTTCCCCTCAATCATTCCACAAGGCAAGGCCCGATGGTCAGACAGAAAGGGGAATAAGTAGAAAATGAAGAGGGAGAGAGAAAAATAAAATAAAAGGTACAATGTCGTGGTTAGTTAATTTATATTTATTTAAAATAAAACAATGAATGAATAATGATTAATTAAAGTATAATTATAGGTACTAGCATATTTTTTGTAATTATTAAAATTCGTCGTACTTAGATCTCGAACCAGGGCCGTATTTAGGGGGGGGCCCGGGGGCCCGGGCCCCCCCTCCTCGAAATTCTCACTTGAACGCATGCTATCGTCCCGGGCCCCCCCCTGCCTTGAATTTTTTTCTAACTAAATTATATATCTACATACGTACATGTTGATTCCTAAACACAATAAACAGTAAAACCAACTATGTACATTACTATTTATTCTATTTGAGCCCCCTCCTGACGAAAATCCTAAATATGGCCCTGTCTCGAACCACCAACCTTCAGGTTACAAGTCCTTTTTGCTATAACGATTAAGCTTCTGATGTCGGTTACTCGGTGAAAGTAGACTTCTGAACTGGTTTTAATAATTTATTATATAAAAATGAGTTTGTATAACCTCTACTCATTATAACTATAACCACTTAATAATATTACTTCCGAGATATTTCTAATATTAGAATTCGGAAGTATTGTGTTCGTTTTTGTAAAAAAATAAATATTTTTTTGCTTCGATTTCAATTTTTTTGTGGACGTTTCATAACCTCCTGAGCAACTTTGGTTTTGTGTCCGTCTGTCGGTCCGTCGGTCTGTTTTTATTATTTTTATTTATTTTTTAAAGAAGAATTTATAGGAAATTCTAATATAAATGTCAACGAATTGTATCACTATATTTATATTTAACTAGTACGTAAAAAAAAAAAAAACAAAACAAAACAAAAAAAGATGAGCATATTAAAAATAATTAATAATACCTATTGTGATAAGTTCCAACGGATTGGTACACAAAAACTGTAAATCCGAACTAGAACAGTGTGACCTAAAAAACATTGAATACCTGATCGAAACATCACAGAAGTCCGTCATTCTCTCCACAACATCTATCATCCGTAAATGTCTCAATATCAATTAATTTATGTACATATTGTTTTTAAAACCTATGTATGTATGTATGTATACCTCAAATAAATGAGTGAAATCTTTGATAATAATAATAATAATAATAATAGTAAAAAATATGTTAGAAGAAATCCAAGCAAGGGTGATATTTTTGAAACTTAATTTTTAATTTTTTTATTATTTTTATTCAACTGTTTTATTCTTAGCGCAACTCTCAGGAACCTCATCAATTTTGATCTTAGCGAAGGTTTGGCTAGCTCCATCCTGTTTGCTACTTCGCCAATGATAGCTTGTGCAGTTTTCTGTAAAAAAAAAAAAAAAAAAAAAAAAATATGAAAATTATTACTAACCTCTTAGTTCTGTGAAATGTTCACCAATCAGGGTTCATTAGGGATTTGAATGTAAGAATAATAATTACTGAGGTGCCTAAGAGCATAATATCTCTATTGATGTGATTATAATAATGTGTATGTTCTCCTTTATCGGATCATTGACTTAAAATGGCGCAGAGCCATTGTGATTTACGTAACGGCCTTTTCTTCTTTCAAAAATTATATTATTTCTCAACTATTTCCTTCAGGACAATATAATTTTTACCAACTTCACAGAAAAAATAATATTGTTCTGACTTTTTTAAGCCTACAAAACAACAATAACAAAGTTAACTTTTAATTTAACGTTGTGTACGTACATTTTTGTATATCATACTAGCGGGCTGTCGCCCGCTTTGCGGCCGAGGCATGGCCGTGAAAGCAAAAAATCCTTTTTCGCCAATGGCAGGTGTTGTAGTGGGATTTCGAAAAATCCCGTCTTATTGCACATCTAGACTATAAGACAAAGCTACCTACCAAATTTCAGCTCGCTGGGTATTACGGTTTGGGCTGTAAAGCGATGATCAGTCAGTGGTCAGTCAGTCAGTGACTTTGACATTTATATATTAAGATTCACAATAAAACTTATTATTTAAGCAGCCTCCGTGGCGTAACGGTTGTGACTACTGCCCGTAGTCCAGAGTTCCCGAGTTCAACTCCCGGCTGGGGCAGACTTTTCGAAGAAAATTCTGTTCATTCCAAACACGTGAGGCTGCCATTTCCGGCCCTACCCAGGCTGGGTGAGGTTAATGTGGGTAGCTGGTACGATCCTCAGCGAATGGAGGGTAAAACCCCCGTCCTAATTCAGGACGTTAAAGCAAGTAGAATCGTTGGCGTTAGGAAGGGCATCCAGCCATAAAAAAACGTGCTCCACCCTACCAACCTCAATCAGGAGGTTGAACAATGCCGACCCCAAAAGCAACATAAGCTAATATGGGATAAAGGCAAGGGAGATTATAAGAAAACTTATTATTATTATTATATCATATTTGTGTTCATCACTTTCGTGATATCACAACTACTCAAACTCGCTTTACTAAATCTACGCTGACACCGGGACTTGCACCACCGACCTCCAGGTTACAAGTGCGCCGCCTTATCGATCAAGCTACTGAGATCGGTTGTTAAGCCTACAAGAAAACACTACAACTCACGGCGAAAAGGTCAACAGGCTCGTCGATATACACTTCGTTTTTGACTACCACTGTCTTGCTTCCCACTTTCTTCTCGGACGGGTAGCCAATGGTGACGAATGCTTCCTCAGACTCTGGCTTCACCACCCACGCGTGGACGTAGGCTTGCAAGTAGAAGTTGCGGGAAAACTTGTACATGGTTCTGAAGATGTTGTTTCTAAAGTCCATCTTGTTCTGAATCTGATTGAACGAGCACAAAGGTCTAGTGAATACTAGAGACGATTCTTTCACCTCTAACTTGTCGGTGTTGTGATTGTAATGATATTTGAGAATTTCAATATACTTGTTGTCCTTTCCTAAGAGTCTGAATGTTACAGGCTTATATTTCATCTTTTTCTCTGCGAATTAAAAACAACAAGAAATTAGTACAATATATTTTATTCTTTCTGTCGGTTCACAAATACTTTTCTTTATTAAACATAAAAAACATTATTAAGAACATCCTCATTAGGATGACAACCCAAAACGCTTGCAGCATTGCCTCGTTGAACTGCAAGGCTTATTTGATCACTTATTAGACATTAATAACTTCAGTATACAAGAAATGGCTGTAAAACACATAAAAATGACAACGCAACCACTACAAGATATACAACCTGCCAAGTTAGAGAACATTCTAGTCTAATACATATTATGGATTTATAATTTGTCACATATTGGATATCCAACTTGTAATTTAGAGAGACACAATTAAATTTATTTATAACTGCTCTATAACGAGTTGCCACATCCGACACAGTACCCATAGATCTGATATGGTTTTTTTTTTAGTTCTTTGCTATGTAGTAATGTAGTATTCTTCTTTTTTTTCACGAGTATAAGTGCTTGTTGATAATAATTAGTTTCAAATTGGATGTCAAACTTGTAATTTATAATTAGTTACATATTGGATGTCAAACTTGTAATTTATAATTAGTCACATATTGGATGTCAAACTTGTAATTTATTTACTTATATCAGAGGCACGCTTCCTCTCGATAGTGAGTTCGAAGAAGTGAGTAACTATTTTAGAATAAACGAAAACTTATAAGGACACAAAGACGAAAACACAAATCATTGGTGCTCATAAAACAGGTTTCGCGTTGGGAAAGAGTTGGGAACCTTCCCAAATCGATGGTAAAAGACGTCACAATTGCAGCCATTCGAGGTTCAAGTCGAGGTTCAACCCACAACCATCTATACAAACCTTGAATCATCCCAAGAAACAAAAAAGGAAAGAAAAAAAAATGTTTAAAAATGTTAAGGTTTGTTAGTACTGGGTCTCACGGCAAGCATCACAGTGATGTAAGTAGTAAATAAGTTTACTATTTATTTTCTCTCTCTTTTAGAACCAACGAACCTCAACCATAAAGAAGATAATTATTATAATTCACCATGTTACTATGTTCATTGTATATATAAAAAAAATGTAAATAAAGCTTGGTCCAATTGTTTATAAAAGAAGACAATACCGACCCCACACAGGTTTTTGGAAAATGTAAAGTGAAAGAGAATAAGATTTACCTAACGACTTGGGTGCTATCTTATTCAGAGTAGCCTCATCGGGTGTGCCGTCCATTTCCAGATAGTTGGGTGAGGGGTACATGGGATATTGCATATTGATAATAATGTACCCTTCTTGATCGTCCATTCGTATCTTGATTAATCCTGAAAGAGAAATCGGTATGTATGAGATAAATGAAAGCACATATGTACATAAGTATGGTTCCGTTGTATTGCTTTAAAGCACTTAAAACCACAATACCCTTTGAAAGAGCTACGTGAAGTTGGCTGACCACCAGAAGCGAATGGGTCGCTACTTGGTTCAACGTTTTGTACCGGTTTTGTACCACAAAGAATTCGTTTTGTACCAGTACCAATCCCGAGATAGTCAGAGTTGAGACCTTATTGGACATCTATCAAAAGCATATTTTAGCACTACATCAAGTGTGCACTGGTAGTCAAGTGGTTAACGCGCTAGTCTGGTAATTCAGGTAGCGTAGGGATCCGTTCGTTCAAACCCCACCCAGTGCATGAATTTTTCCTCATTGATTTGAGTTTGTGACCACACATTAAAAAGACTCTGAGGGTTAGGTGGTAGACAATGCTTTGAGCATCAATCTCGCCTGGTAGTTACCTGTCACTAAAGAGAGTTAATATTATTATGTGAAAACCCTTGTTAATTCTGAACTCTCGTTAACTTTTCAATTTATCCTGGAGATACTTATATCCTGACTACGAGTTACCGGTTACCGTCAGTGAATCATTCACAAAGAAAACCTTGTCCTCTTTTAGGAATCTTACCTTGAAGATCTTCATTGTTGAATGTTGTCGGACCGTCATGCATAGTGACAAGTTTTTCTTTCTCCTCTTCAGAAAGCTCTTCAGTGCTGACGGCAATAAAGCAATGGTCCTTCAATTTCTTTAAACCGGGCTTAGAATAGATATTGCGGAAAGTCCTGACTAGCATACCCAATTGATTTTGACTAGGATACCCAGTTGATTCTTCATTTGAAGGATTATACTCGTCTATGAACGCTTCTTGACTTTTATTTAACATGTATTTTGCTATGTAGCCCCTGAAGAACAAGGGAACAGTAGCTATTTATTTTATAAACTGGTATATTTTCAATATTACTTCCGAGAAATTTCTTATATTAGAAATCGGAAGTTTTGTGTTCGGTTTTGTAAAAAATAATAATATTTTTTCGCTCCGATTTCAATTTTTTTTATATTTCTGGACGTTTCACAACCTCCTGAGCAACTTTGGTTTTGTGTCGGTTTGTCGGTCTGTTAAAAATATTCCTCTAACAAGCAAATTACTCAACGGATTTGATGAAATTTGGCACACATATAGGAGACGTTTTGTTTTACTTAAACGCTTATATCTCGTGAACGGTACAAACGATTTTGATGGAATTTGGTGTGTAAATGCATATTATTGTTTACACAGGCTTTTTTAAATAATTTAATTCAAATCTGATATTTAAGAAAATCCGAAATTTTGGACAAAAATGTCAAAAAAATAAGGTCAACGACTTGACTATACAGAATTTTTGTAGAATCTAGTATACAATAAATACTCTACCATATTATACAAATTTGGGGAAAATCGGTGAAACGGTTATGGAGATACAAGTGATTAAGCATAAAATCTCAAAATTAGCACATCTAGGTATACAATGTGAAACAATCGAGGAAGTATTGTGTCGATAATTGGCAGTGATTTTTTCTTTTTCTTCTAAATTTTGGTGAATGAAATATTCCTACCCAATTGGATTCGCCCTTATAATGTTGATAATACCTTGTCATGTTAGTTACCGACCTCAGTAGCTTGATCGATAAGACGGCGGACTTGTAACCTGGAGATACGTGGTTCGACTCCCCCAATTCCATTAAAAATTTACCAGCGTGAGTAAGAGTTGTTGTGACATCACGAAAGTGATTACAAAACACAGATCTGATAACTTTCGTACCGTTGGTTTTCGATCAAAAGTAAAATATTTTCATTCTACAAGGAAACAGATGGAAAAACGACATTATATGTGCTGCGGGCTTATAATGTATGTTTTTTTTTATTATTATAGACAGGTTGGAGTTCCACATGAGAAGCACCAATTATCACACCAACCTCTATTTAGATCTATTGTGACCATTTGATTCGATTTGGTTTTAACGTTCTGATTTTTGAAGTAGTCAGGACGGGGGTTTGACCCTCCATTCGCTGGGAATCGTACCAGCTACCCACATTAACCTTACCCAGCCTGGGTAAGGCTGGAAATGCCAGCCTCACGTGTTTGGAGGGTACAGAGTTTTCTTCGAAAAGTCTGCTCCTACCGGGAATCGAACTCGGGATCTCTGGACTACGGTTAGTAGTCACAACCATTACGCCACGGAGGCTGGATTTGTAATGTATGTTAACAAACTACATACCTACTAATCCTTCCCCCGTAAGTTAACTACTCTTAAACGGTTATCATTTTCTACTTACTCCACAAAATTGTCAATGTCATTGTAAAGATAGTTTTTGAAGACTTCCGCTCTGGCTATGTCTATTTTCATAATCATGTCGTCCAATTCTGCCCGATTTTCAAAGACATAAGGTTTGACATCATCAGATCCATAGAGGTATGCATTGTGGGTGGCTTGTTGTATGTGGAAGTTGTCACTATCGAAGCCGCACTGGAACTCTGTGTGAGTTGTGTTACACAAAGCTGAGGAAAAAAACAATCAGCTCACGTGTTGGACAGAGTAAAAGGGTTGGGTGGAAGAGATTGCCACAGGTAATAACCCCGCCCTTTAGGTAGGACTTTAGCTTCATTCTCTTTTTTGTTTCTTTGCTCAAGCTTTTTGTTTTTTCTTTATAATTTCACAGTATTTTACTGTATATATTTTTGTTCTACCTAATAAAGCTACTATAATAATAATGACTCTTTCATTGATTCGAGTCTATACATGGTCCCCACCTCATATTATTTTGTGCCATTTTCAGAGCCAACTCTGTTTGTGATTATGATTACACTAATAATGGAGACCTAAGCCGTATTTTTCTTTCTAACCAAAGTGGCTGCAAAGGGAATAAAATGAACTAAACTGGAAGCAAGTAATTTTTCTTTTGGAAGAGCAAATTTCTCCTCTTCTTTCTTCCAGTTTGGTTAACCAAAATGGAAGTAGAAAATTCTTGCTTCCAGTTCTTTTATTGGTTAAGTACATTGTTTATCTTTAAAAGTACCGAAACGCATTTTTCTTTCACGATTGTGGTGAAGTTGATTTTGGAATAAAATGGAAATATTTGGAAATATCGAACCAGGAAAAAAATTTTATCCAAAAGAAAAATACCCCTAGTCTGTCTTTAACTTTTTTTACTCGTGTGTTTTAACCTAATTTTAAAAGTGTGAGCATGAAATTTTATGAAAGTCTGATAGTTACATAATAAAGACTTTATATCCATTTAAAGTTTCGAGGCGAAAAAGATTCAGGTATTAAAAAGTTCATGTCCATGACTTCTTCGTAATTTTGAGAAACACTGGATGAGCGGAAAGTCTAGATATAATATAAAGGGAATTGATAAGAAGAGAGTTAGGCAGGTCGTACACTGAAGAAACGCGTTTCATGAAACGCATTTCATGCAACGAATTTCCCGAAACGGATTTCACTAGACCGCGCACATTGGTGAAACTTTTTTAGTTCAGTTTCGTTCGTCATGTCATCCGATGAAGATGATATTGTCTACCTACATGAAAAATAAATAAATAAGAAACCTTTGAAAAATACTAACCTCTACTGTTCACTTCTTGCGCCACCATCTCCCATTTACAATGGACAAAATCCCTGTTAGAATATTCTTTCAACTTCTAATTATATAGGCAGGGATACTTTTCTACAGTCTCTACCAGATTCACTTGAAAGTTCATTTTTTGTGAGTAGAAAAAAAACACTGCCAATTGTGGACACAATAGGTACTTCCTCGTGATTTGAACCGATTTTCTTGAAATTTATTTTATATGGTAGAATATCGTTTTTTCTACATTCTAAATTCTACAAAAAATTCTGTATCGGCAAATTGTGGTCTTTATTTTTTTACTTTTTTGTCCAAAATTTCGGATTTTCTTAAATATCAGAGTCAAATGATAGTTAATTAAAAAATAAATATAAACAGCCGATGTAAAATGATAATATGCATATACATACAAAATTTCATCAAAATCGGGTGTACCGTTCACGAGATAGAAGAGTTTAAGTAAAAAGTTAGTAGTCAGGCGCATGGTCTCTTTCACCCAGAACCGCTTGTACGAATTCGATGAATTTAAAATGGGACCATCTACAGAATGTCTCCTAGATGTGTGCAAAATTTCACCAAAATCCGTCGAGTAGTTACCGAGATTTGAGCGTTACAAGGAATCGTTTTAACAGACCGACGGACCGACAGACGGACACAAAACCAAATTTGCTCAGGAGGTTATGAAACGTCCAAAAAATATTTTTTTTTACCAAAACGCACTCAATACTTCCGATTTCTAATATTAGAAATTTCTCGGAAGTAAAACAACTAAATAATAATAACCTCTACGGTCTATTAAATACTGATTAATTAATTTATCACCGAGAAATCACACGAAACTGAATCACACGAAACCAAATATTTCGGTTTCAACGAAACTTGTTTCATGCATTTCTAGAAACTGTAGTTTCTTGTAACCCAGTGTACGCGCCTCTGTGTATTTCAATCTATCGGTTTTGTGAAATCCAAATTTCACGTTTCAAGAAATGCGTTTCGTGAAACGCGTTTCTTCAGTGTACGACCCGCCTTAGGACCCCTGCAAATGAAAATTATATCGAGGCTATAACATTTTTATTTCAGGCAACTATCTTTCTCAAAAGCTAATGGTAAGATTATTTTCACATTAGCGTCGTTTCAGAAAACAAAATCTTAAAAACAGAATCGTACCGCAGAATTCTTCGTTAAAATTGCTAAAAATAATGGACACTGATAAATTCGCAACCAAAAAATCTGTTTGACATTTCTTTTTTTAAATTTCCAAAATATTGTTGAATTTATTCTAGTAAAATTTCAGGTCTCCATTTTAGAAATGTTCTCTACTTTTTTTTTGATTTTTTTTTTCGATTTAGATCTTCCCTTATTGAAGAAGCTGTTGGCAAGAAAACAATCCCCCTTTAATCCTTATTATCCTTCCTCCTCAAGACCCCCTTATACTACCGTACCTGGTGTGAATGTGAGATTGAATGTGATTTGTTTCTCTTTTTTTTGCTTTTCTTTTAATTACTATTGTTATATTATCTTCAACAATTATTTCCTTATATTGTTTTCTATTATCTTTACTCTCTAATTGTTCTTTATGTACATACATTGTATTTATACTCAAATAAATAAAGAGGTGCTTTGTTAAACTGTTGGCATAATGGGACTACCTGTCTTGCGCTGACAGTCTAAATAAAGCACTACTTATACTTATACTTTTTGTTGCTGCAATTTTCAAGTCTTTGGTTTAAATTTAAGTAAAGGAATTGGATATTTATGGACATTCAGAAATTTTACCCGCTGATGAAAGCAAATAAGCTCGAAACTGCAGTCCAAGTATGTTCTGATATTCATGTACGCATCTAATACAACTTCTTACTTTTCTTTTTATACTCATTGGATTTTAAGAATAAGGATAGAAAAAAAGTTATTGAAAAAATGATAATCTTTACCTGCGTCTAGCATTGTGAGAAAGATCGCTATTAGAACGGACCACATTGTGGTAATTTTCATCTGTAGGGATATCACTTATGTCGAAGCAAGCTCTGGGAATTACTCTCACTCAAGACTGGTCTGATCCTGTCGATAGCGACAGCTATTTATTAGACAATAGAGAAGGCGATCCATTTTAAGACGCAATACATGCTTCGTGTCTAATTGCCAACTTTTCATACAGGGTGTTGATGGTAGGTACACCGATACCTACTTAAGTGCACTGGTAGTCAAGTGCTTAACGCGCTAGTCTGGTAATCCAGGTAGCGTAGGGTACCGTTGGTTTGAATCCCACCCATGCATGAATTTTTCCTCAATAATTTGAGTTTGTGACCACATAATAATAAGACTCTGAGGGTTGTTATCATTCTTTTCACATATCTGGAGGTAGCTCCTCTTTCATCTCCATTAAGTACTATTGTACTTTTTGGTGTGTATTCGTTATTCGTTATTAGATGAACGAATTTGTTATTTTCTTTCTTTCGGTATTTGATTTTTTGGAGATATACTAACCAACAATTCCTCATCCATCTACAAATTTAATGAGAAACTCATTTAACTAGGTCTGTTAATTTGTTGACAGTTTGAGCTTCGAGACAAGCAGTTGGTGCAAAAATACCTACTGTAAAAAAAAGTTAAAAGTTATCATATTTGTGTTAATCACTTTCGTGATATCACAACTACTCAAACTCGCTTTACTAAATCTACGCTGAAATCGGGACTTGAACCACCGACCTCCAGGTTACAAGTCCGCCGCCTTATCGATCAAGCTACTGAGGTCGGTTACATACTGTATAATACATTCACTATTTCGTTTCATTTTCTACGACATGTGCTGCCAGCTGCCATTTGCTGAGTCAGAGTTGCGTGGTGGGTAGTAATTAGTCACACACATTAAGTCATATTCATTAGCAGTAATCAATTAGACAATTCTCCTAATGAGGGTAGAAAGCAAACAATATAGATACCTGAAGGAAAATATAAGTTTCCAGCAGACGCAGCCAGTGGGAAAATAGTTTGGGGGTACTGTCACATAAACATGACTTAAACGGGATTTATAATAATAATATCGCCTTATTTATACTGCCCGATTAAGACTACTAAAGTCCCATTTTCCAGCAGTAAGACCAAGACCCATCATTATGTGGTAAAAATCCCAAATGGGAGGATAACTTGTCATGTCCTTGTTGGGTTTGGAACCCACGACATCTTTAATCTCTGGAATTACAGAGTGCCGCCTTTATCATTGAGCTACCGGGACAGACTTTATAGAGCCGATCTTTCAATATCCAAAGAGTGTGAGTTTATTTTCCATGACAATTATATTAATTATGCATCAAATATTATAGAAATGTGTGATAATTTTCATTTTGTACGAGCTAGAACTTGAGAAAATCCTGTCTTCTTCTTTTCGTCTGGGGGTGCTGCAATTCCGCAGCTCCTTTATAGTAAGCACCGGCCGCGCCTGGTTTGCAGTGAAATGAGCTTCTGTCAAATGAATACCTACCTAAGCACTGCGTTTACTGTTGTAGGTGATGTTACCATACAATTGTTTCGATGTTAACCTACCTGCCTCAGTAGCTTGAACCTTTTTCAGTAGTTTCATTGATAAAGCTACTGTGATTTAGGTATCAATACCTATCTCACGGACATGGAATTATTATTATTATATCGATAAAGCGGCGACTTTGTAACCAGGAGGTCGGTGGTTTAAGTACCAATTTTCAGCAAAGATTTAGGGCGAAATTAGTCGACAAATTCTATATCTCAGATCATTGCTAAGCGTCAGTTTTCCCTATCTTACACAATACTTAGCGCCACAGAGGTATAAGTATAAGTAGTGCTTTATTTAGACTGTCAGCGCAAGACAGGTAGTCCCATTATGCCAAAAGTTTTTACAGGAATTACAAAACGTCTAATTATTCCGCTCTTAGTAAAGCGAGTTTAAGTAGTTGTGATATTACGAAAATGATTAACACAAATATTAAAGTTATGATAACTATTTATGGATATGTCTAAACATTTGTTAGACTTACCTTGTCCATTCTGTCCGAGCCTTTGGCACATCCGAGAATAATCAGCATCATGAGGGTTCGAATCTAAATGGTCACTTGTCACCCATTCAAGTTCTAACCTCACTCGACGTGGCTTAACTTCAGTGACAGAACGAGATCTGTGCCCCAATTCAGAAACACTCTCCACTCTCAAAATATACGAATCAACCAATCAACTGTACTCAACTAACTCTCATTGGTTATTGCGTTCAACCTAACCAATCAGAGTGCGTTGTCTGACCGTTGAAAGGGAGATTTGGAGATTATGAGAGTGGAGAGTGGTTTCTGGAATGAGAGAGGATCCAACGTTCTTTTTTGTTGGATCTTTTTTCTTACAAGAACATTATGTTGATATAAGAACAAAAATCTCTTTTTTGTTCTTATGTCTTTGCTCAATCTTTTTGTTTTTTCGTTACAATTTAATTGTATTTTACGGTATATATTTTTGTTCTACCTAATAAAGATTACTCTAATAATAATAAAATTAGAACCGGAAGTTTTGTGCACGGAAGTAATATAGGATTAGGAAAGTAAAAAATGGAGAAAACTTCTAAACTTCACGTTATTTATGCTAGCACTCGGAATTAACATCGACATGAGCCACCCCAAACAAACCCGCTTGTAACCCCCCCCCCCCCCGTTGCAACTATTATATAATAATAAGAATAATAATAATCACGATAGTAATAATAATAATAATCACGTGTAATTGACGTTGCGTTGGCTAGCTCGATTATATCAAAATATTCTATCCTGTCTGTTTCGAGATGGACGCCAGAATAAATTGAAACCACTAATAGGACAAGATTGGAAGGCAAACAACGCCTCCTCTTTTCCTCAGGATTTGTTGAAATCCGACAGTTGTTTAGAAGGCCCAACAGGCAAAAATTCTATCAGCTTCCTATTTCAATTTGTACCCGAGTCCCGAAAACCCTTCTTCAAATGCAAACAATACCCGGTTACATAAAAAGTATGCAAATTATTTGTCTTCTTCTTTCTCTTTCTCCCTCTCTTTTCCTCTCTCTCTTTTTCTTTCTCTCAATGCTCTCTCTTCCTCTCTCTCTCTCTTCCTCTCTCTATCTCTCTCTCTTCCTCTCTCTCTATCTCTCTCTCTGTCTCTCTCTCTCTCTTATTTGGTATTTTCGTGTATAAGTATTTCAATTTTAATCTATGTATTTTGTTCTTTATATGTAACATGTAACATACAAACAATTTGAATATCTCTCTTCCTCTCTCTCTCTTTTTCTCTCTCTTTTCTCTCTCTTTCTTTCTTTCTCTTTCTTCTTTCTTTTTCTCTCTTCTTCTCTCTCTTCTTTTCTCTTCTTCTCTCTCTCTCTTTCTTCTTCCTCTCTCTCTCTCTCTTCTCTCTCTCTTTCCCTCTCTCTCTCTCTGTCTTTCTCTTTCTGTCTCTCCCTCTATCTCTCTCTGCTCTCTCTTCTTCTCTCTCTCTCTCTTTCCACTCTCTCTCTCTCTCTTTATGAAACACTCCATGTTGTGAAGAGAACTTTATGCCTAAGTATAAAAATGTAATCAGATGTTACTTCCAAGGGACGATTATAATAGAAGAATTTATCCGATTTAGGCAGCTTTCTTCCACGTGTAAAAATTACAATTTTGGATTTCGCTTCACTAACTATATAATTTTACTATCGGTACCTCCTTGTATTGAACACCTCGGCCGAGGTGTGAAGAACGCTTATACAAAGAAAGAGACAGCGCGGCAGAGTATAACTTCACGGAAAACATAGTTTACATTATATTATACATAAAACTTTATTGAAGACGTTCTAATCGTGCCAATAAGTGGAAATAATTTTTTTGTTGTGATTAACATCATTTCTATGAAGGAAAGTTTAGAAATTAAATGTTTCCGAACAAAAGAAAAATTCTAGATCATAATAGAAAGCTTTTGCTCGTTTTCAATCATTGTAAATAACTCCTTTACAAGAACAATCTATACGAATGTCTGGAAAAAAAGCATTTATTTTATTGAACAGGAAATAGAATAGTTGAGACAGAGAGAAGGAGGTGGGAGCAGAGAAAGATAGTAGGAGAGAGAGAGAGAAAGATCTTTTGAATTATTGAGAATAATTCTTTTGAATTCAAAAATCTCACTTGAAAAAAAAAATCTTAAAAGAGATAGAAATGAAGGAATCATCTCTATCATTCATTATTCGCAGAATCCTGGAACTGTTCAGAAGTCCTCCTCTTTATCATATTTGACGCCTTGTCTATCTCAAGTTCATCTCAAGGACCTGAAAATTTCCATTTTTTATACGTTATTAATATAAAATTACCTATTTTTATTTATTACTTCCAAGGAATTTCTAATATTAGAAATTGAAAGTATTATGTTCGTTTTTGTATTTTTTTTTGCTCCGATTCCAAAAAAATTCATATTTTTTTTTATGCATTCACACGCAATAATACTATTGCATTTACGTGTATGATAGGGTGTACCTACAATATTATGATAAAATAGACACACTATATTACATAAGATTAACATAATAATATTTTTACTACAAAAGGAATTTTTCAAGCTTTGATCTAAACTTGCAAATATCAACTATATCTTCAAATAAACGTTTTTTTTTTACAAATAAAGGCTGTTCTGCTCGACATTTTCAAAGGATTCTTGAAAAACCTAATAAAATTAGTGAAAATAGTAATATAGAATAGAATAGAAAATAGTAATGTAGTCAAAATGAGAAGTGCAAGAGATACATCCTCTGTATGATCTCTAAGTAAAGGGTTATTCTTTTTTGTTATGGTCATTCTCTGCCGGGGTTAAGTGGCAAAGAATGCCTAAGGCATTAACTTCGCCCCGGATTACAAAACAATTGAAATAAAAATTCATATTTCTCTTTGTACAATACATACTTCTAAGTTTTTTTTTTTTTAAATTTATTGTTATATTTTTTGTTGTTGTTGATGATTGTTTTGTAAAATAAATAAAAAGTAAATAAATAAATAAAGGGAACACTACTTTCTATATCTATACCTATAGGTAATAGAAAGTTGAAATCAAGAAAAAGCAGAATGAAAGTAATAGAGAGGTTTAGTATAGAGGACAAAAAAATAAATACTCTATTAGATAAAGAGCAAACCCCAAAATACTGAAAGGTGTAAGACTTGCAGTTAAAGAAAGAGGAAAATGACCCTTTATATAATCTCTAATTCTTTTATTTACGATTTTCTTCTCTTGAGGAAAATTGTAATCCGCTTAGGTTAGGGGACTGACACCAAAAGCAGCCTGAATTGAAGCGAAATACGAGGAAATGTTATCTTTTTTTCTGTATTAAATGACGTTTTCTTTCTTGATAAATTTTACAAAAAGAAATGCAGCTTTGTGTAGACGGGCTCCTGGATTATTTTACTTCCGAGAAATTTCTAATATCGGAAGTATTGTGTTTTTTTTTAAAATATTTTTTACCTCCGATTTCAAATTTCTTCACATTTCTGGAAGTTTCATAACCACCTGAGCAACTTTGGTTTTGTGTCTGTCTGTCGGTCTGTCAGTCCGTCGCGTCCTTGTAACGCCCAAATCTCGGAAAAAAACTCATCGGATTTTGATGAAATTTTGCACACATGTAGGAGACGTTCTGTAAATGGTCCCATTTTAAATTAATCTAGCGGTTCTGGGTGAAAGGGACCACTGTAGGAAAAATAGTATTCTACCATGTAAACAAATTTGAAGAAAATCGGTTCAGCCCTTTTGGAGATACAAGTGATTTAGTATAAAATCGCAAAATTCGCACGTGTATAAAATGTGAACCAATCACGAGGAAGTTTTGTGTCCATAATTGGCAGTGTTTTTTTTTTAATGAATAGACCACACTTTATAGCGTCACATGTTTATTACGACCTTTAGTTACTGTTCCTTTACTTAACACAAGGTGTTGAAAGTATTAATACCGGAGTATACTCTCATGTCCCTTCCCAGGCTGGATGAGTGTTTGAGAGACTTGAAAGAGTAAATAAGAGGTATAAGGGCAAGTATAAACAGTATCAGTATAAACAGAAAAGCGAGAAGTTGTACCAGATGTACATTAATAACAGAACATACCTGTACATGGGACAGCTGTTCGTATATTAGGGAATTATTGTGTCACTTCTCGCCCATCAGATGGGAGGCATACTACGGGACGGGCAGGCTACAACACGGACCTGTTTCATGGTTAGGAAAAAAAGGGCTGTAAAACTTTTAAATGAGTATCTTTAAAAAATAATAATAATAATAATAATAATTACTTTTGCTCTAAAACATTAGTATAAGTCAATCGTGACGATAATATTATTTATTACCTATTTAATCGATATTATTTTCATTTATTTTTTTTTGAATAAACATATAATCAAAATAAAATTCCGTTTGTATGTAACTATTTAAATATTTAAACAAAAATTAAATAAAATATGTGCCGAGTTACAAAGACCTTAAAAATACATGCTGAAAATTTAATTCACCAACATTGAATAACCCTGTTTAAAAACTTCTCAGTGTAGCTTATGTTCCTACGACGACCCTGTAATCATTCCTCCTAGAAATGTCTGAAATTCAGTCACTGGATTGAAGGTTACCAAATGACATATAGTTGTATGTATACGTGTACATAGAATTGTTTGTAAACTTTCCGCACATATGTTACTCGAATAAAATATCAGGATGCAACATTTGCCAACCTATTCAATTTTGCAAATTTAATACTTCTAACTTCTACATATTTTTTTTTTTTTTTTTTTTTTTTTTTTTTAGGAAGGGAAAAATTTGCTTTTCAAACGGAGGTTTGTTGGTTTAACCTCCGAAAGGGTTTTTTACCCTCTAAAAAACCCCTCCTGATCCTTATTTTGATGGCCCTGGAACCGTTTTGTAACATTACTTCAGGGCCCCTTTCTTGTGCATTTTTATAATGCTTCATAGTATAATATTCTAATTGGTGTAGATTGTTATATCATAATTATGTTTATGTGTTTTCCTATGTGGAGCAGAAAGAGAGTTTTTATAAATTTACATTTCCTCTATTTCTTTTTTACACTGGTGCCGCCCTCCTTCATTCTTCTTTTCAGAAGAGTGGGGAGAGCTTGGGGACCTATGTTGAGTTGGCAGCTCAACAGCCAGACATTTACCTTATTGTTGAGACTATACATGTGTATAGTCAACCAAGGTCCTCTTAGTCTGAAGGCCTCTGTGTAAAAGAGATTTGGTAGACTGTCTGCCTGTGTAGATGGGTTCTTTATGTACAGACACTGTACATGTAATATAAAAATTATGAGGAGTTTCAATATATAAAGATAAAAAAAACAATACACCATAACATATATTATCATAACAGTATTCTGTTATTTGTATTCCATAACCAAAAAACACAAAATACTTATTTATTGGATACATCATCTTCTGTTTCACTCTTGGATCTTATCAGTGTTCTCGAGAGCTTTAGTTCTTTGGTGTTTTCATCCTGGATTCCTGACTCAGACGCAAGATGTTCTCGGTCCGGTACAGGTGGAGAGGGAAATATAATATCATTATTAGTAGTATTCATAGTAACAACAATGTTACACCAGATATGATTGGTTAGTGCAACATTCTTGTTGTTTGAATAGAGATTTAATATTTATTTATTTTTTGCTTCTTTTTGGGCTTCTATTGCTTCTTTTGTGAGCATTTTGTTTGTTGCTTCTTTTGTGAGCTTTTTTTTGTACATATTAGATTAGTAAAGGAAATAAATATGAAAAAAATTGAAATGGGAGCAAAATAAAACATTCCCCTATACAAAAATACAATACATTTTTGCTTCTTTTTGAGCTTCTTGGGCCTCTTTTGTGAGCGTTTTTTTTTGCTTCTTTTGTGAGCTTTAGTTTTTTTTTTTTTTTTTTTTTTTTTTTTTTTTTTTGAGCTTTTTGTGCTTCTTTTTGAGCATTTTGTACAGATAATCTTATGGAAAGAAAAACCTAGAGTTCTTTCAAGAGAGTATGCTTATTAAATTTCCCAAATTTAATGTTCTAAATTTTAAACCAATTTTTAACATTATTTAGCATCTAATAATGCAAAAATAAAATACTTTTAAAATACAATTATATATAGTATCTACAAATTTGGGGTGTCCAGAATTGTGCTGTCACTTCTATTTGTTGCCTGCATTCTGCGTGTGTCTGATAGCTTTTTCTTGAAAACTTCTGCGATGAATCCACTAATTGTGTCCCATTTTTGTTTTTCTTTGATCATTTCTTCTACGATGGTATTTGCATTTAGTGGTATCCCAATTTGATGCCAGCATCTTGCTCTTTGGGTGTCCCATCTTGAGCATTCAAAAATCATGTGTTCGGCAGTGTCATACTCATTGCAGTAGATACAGTTTTCATTGGGTATTATGTTCATTTTATGCAGATAGGATGCTATATTTCCATGACCAGAGAGGAATTGGTTAAGTTCAAAAGTTACATCCCCATGCTTTCGTTCCACCCAGGGTTTGATGGTGGGTATGAGTTTTTTAGTCCATTGTCCTTTCACTGTTTCATGGTTCCATTTGTTTTGCCAAATTTCTAATAGTTCATCTTCTAGATTACTCTTGAACTCATCTATGTTTATGTTCTTTTTTTGTTCGTGGTATATTTTTGTTCTTTCGAGTGCCATAAGTTCTACAGGCAAGGTTCCGGAGATTATTTGGAGTGCAGCTGTTGAGACGGTTCTGTATGATCTGCACTGTCGTATCAGTAATTTTCTCTGGACTTTTTCAAGTCTGTTTCTGTATTTAGCAAATTCTAATGTGTTGAACCATACAGGAACTCCATAGAACAGAGTTGAGTATACGACTGTTGATAATACATTTCGTTTACAATTGTTTGGGCCACTTATGTTGGGCATTAGTCTGCTCAGATTTGCGGCTACTCTCTCTGCCTTTTCCGACACTATCTTTATATGAGCAGTCATTCTTAGGTTTTGATCGAATTCTACCCCAAGATATCTGGCAGATTTTTTTGATTCTATTGGTATTCCTTCTACTTCTATTGTAATTTTCGGTACAGCTCTACTACTTACCAGCATGACTGTTTCTGTTTTGTGTGGTGCCAGTTGCATTTGTTTGTTTTTCATCCATTTGTTTACTATTATCATAGCTAGATTGATTTCGAGTTCTAGTAATTTTTGGTCTTTTCCAGTAGTTATAAGTACAAGATCATCAGCATAGGCTATTGCTTTTGTGTTAGGAGGCATTTTCTGTCTTAGGATAGGGTCGTAGTAGATATTCCAGATGAGAGCTGCCAGCACGGATCCTTGTGGTGCTCCGCTCGTCATTTTATATGGTTTTCCATCTATTAGTATCACTCTGTCTGTAAAATAGTCTGCTATGATGTTCCTGAGATATTTGGATACATTTTTCTTTTTTAATTCTTCTAATATTCCCTTCCAAGGGACAGAATTGAACGCGTTTTTGACATCGGTTAGTGTCATCACACATAGCTTATTTTCACTTTTGGCTTTTGTAGCAAGACTTTTGACTTCTAACATAGCGTCTATTGTAGATCGTCCAGATATGAATCCAAATTGTTGGGGAGAGAGGCCTTCGTTGATCATTATCTCGTCTTCTAAGCGTTTTTTTATGAGGCTTTCGTATGTTTTTGCCATACCATCGAGTAAGCATAGTGGTCGATATGATGTATTTAGTTCTGAGGGTTTTCTTGGTTTTTCTATTAATACTAAATTTGCTCTTTTCCATATATCTGGAAATTCTCCTTTTTTTAAGAGGTTATTAAACAATTCTAGACAAAAGTCTGGAGCCGTCATGATGAGTTCTTTTGTGATTTCTGGAACCATGCCATCGGGTCCTGGAGCTTTTTTGTTTTTTATTTTAATAGCTACTCTTAGGAGCTCATCTAGGCTGAATAGCGGCACGTCGTCTGCTTCTACTGTTTCAAGTTTCCAGGTTTCAACTCTTTTTCTGGGGAAAAGTTTGTCAGCCTCTTTAAATTTTTCATCTGTACTAATTGTTTTGGTATTGTTTATTTTGAACTTTTTGCAGACTATTTTGTAGCCTGTTCCCCATACATTGTCGTTTAGGTCTAGACATATCTTCTTCCAGGATTCTGTTTGTGATTTTTTTATTGACTTTCTGAGGGACTTTTTTGCATCAGAATATTCTTTTTTTGTCGTTGTTATTTCATTTACATCTCTGGGGCGTTTAGAGTTATTTCGGACAATTTTTCTTCTGAGTGCAAAGCACTTTTTTCTTTGTTCAGCAATTTCTGAATTCCACCAGTATGCTGGCTTTCGCCTGGTGGTGGTTGTTTTCCTGGAGAAAATTTCTTCGCAGATGTTTTGCAGGAGATTTATCGTATCTTGGGGGGTTCTTTCTGTTTGTTCAATGGTTTCTTTTATTTTTTCTTGTAGTAAGACTTTTTTCTCTTCTTGATATCTCCAAATTTTTGGGGAGTGGCTTATTTGTTGATTACAGTTATTATAATGTTGGTTAGAGTGGTGTATCTCGAATGTGATTGTGTTGTGATCTGATAGGTTTTCTTCTGTAAGTACTTCCCATCGTATGACTTTTCTAACAATTTCTTGAGAGCTAGCAGTTATATCTAGATAAGAAGTAGTATCATCTCTTATAAAGGTTGGTGTACTTCCTTTATTGAGAATTACTAGATCCATTGTCGCAAGCCATTCTGTGAGTATGACACCGCGCGAGTCTTGGACTGGTGAGCACCATTCGTAGGACTTTGAGTTAAAGTCTCCAGTTATGATAGTTTTCTTAGTCGAGTCTTCTATGCTGTCTTGGATTTCGCAGAGTTTCTGCTTGAATGTTTCCATTCTATCGTTTGGGGAAAGATAGCAGCTAAAGTAGCTGGTACTTTCTGTATCTACTCTGACAAAACAGCTACCAAATGTCCAATGTGTTATTTTTATGATATCTGGTTTCATTATTTTAATAGCTGTGTTGCACTCAGTGTTTATAAACCATCCTCCTTCTCTAGTTTTTATTTTATTAGGTTCAGATATAAGTAACATACATGCATCACAATCTTTTGCTGACTGAATTATAAGGTCTAGGCCAGCTCTCGATCTCTGGAGATTTGCTTGGAGGAAGATCATGTTATATTTATAGTGTGCTTCCTCTCTGGTTTACCATTCTTCTGTATTTTGGGCAGCTCATGGAGTCTGACCTGTGTCCTACTGCAGCACAGCTAAGGCAGTAGCTTTGATTTTCGCAGTCTTTGGAAACATGTCCTTCCTTTGTACATTTCAAGCATCGCCTTTCATGCCTGTTTTTATCTCTACAGTATCTCATTGTATGTCCCATTTTTAAGCAGTTTGTACATCTAGGGACTATTACTTTTTCTTTTAATCTACACATTGACCAACCTATCTTGATAGGGCTGTGGTGGAGTAGCATGCTTGCAGTCTCTGCTGGCATGACCAATGTGGCTATTTGTTCGCAATTTCTGTTTGTGTACATGGATTTGACCTCAACATTCTGTTCGTTGCCTAGTTTCTGTATAATAGCTGATTTTATCTCTGCTTCGGTTGTTATGGCATCCATCCCTGACAGTATCAGCTCGCATTTTTTCTGGACGATTTGGATTTCTTTTAGGCTTTCGTTTTCATTTATTTTTCTCTGTAGTAGGATACAGTACATATAGAACAATAAAAATACAATACATATAATGTAATGCACGACTTGGCATGTTTACATACGATACAAAAGATCTCATATTCGAAATATATTATTAGTAAACTATATTAGGTAGAACAAAAAATATAATTATAAAGATGTTATAAGTGGGAAAAGACGTAGAAAAAGAAGAAGAAGATAAAGATCTTATAAACCTTTGTTTTCTGATAAACATCTATAAAAATTGTTGAGAAAAAAAAAATATATATACAGTATAATACAATGAAATTATAAAGAAAAACAAAAAAGATTAAGCAATAAGCAAAGATACAAGAACAAAAAAAAAAGGGAATAAAGTTAATGTCTTACCTGCCTGTGGCAATCTCTTCCACCCAATTAGACTATTAGCTATTAGCGGATAAGTTGAAAACATCAGCCGCTCCTCTGCTAAAGCTACATAGATTAAACATGTCCATTTATTTTGTCCATTAGCAACATTAAAAATGCAGTATTCGCTACAATGCGTCATTAAACTAAAACTTTAGCTGTATTTTCGGATGTGAGTTCATTAAGTAAAAGCCCAATTCCAAGTATCTATTTCGAAACTTTACCGACCTCAGTAGCTTGGTCGATAAATCTGCCGACTAGTAACCTAGAGGTCGGTGGTTCAAGTCCCAAGTTGAGCGTAAATTTAAGTTAAGCATAGTGCAACATCAGAGAGAGGGAGAGAAAGAAAGATGGAGAGAGGGAGAGTTAGAGGGAGAGGGAGAGAGAGAGAGGGAGTGAGAGAAAAAGAGAGGGAGAGAGAAAGAGAGAGAGGTAGAAAGAGAGAAAGAGGGAGAGAGAGAGGGAGAGTGAGAGAAAAAGAGGAAGAGAGAGTGAGAGAGAGGAAGAGAGAGAGAGAGATAGATATAAAGACAAAGACAGAAAGAGAGCGAGAGGAACGAGAAAGTCTATCGTGCATGGAAATTCATTTTTTTCCATTATTCTGCCTCTATCAACATGAACAATCAGGGAATAAGTAAACCGTGTTGGAAGAGTAGTGGAGGGGAAAAATAAATATGGAAAAGAAAAAATGAGGTAAGGGGAGCGAAAGGGAAAAGGGAGGGAGAGAGAGAGACGGAGTGAAGAAGAGGGAGTTTGGATGAGAAGGGAGGGGAAAATTAA
Organism: Bactericera cockerelli; assembly: GCA_024516035.1. Lineage (NCBI taxonomy): Eukaryota > Metazoa > Arthropoda > Insecta > Hemiptera > Triozidae > Bactericera > Bactericera cockerelli. The sequence continues at coordinate 33,048,440 of CM044962.1, read as the reverse complement.
ATATGGAAAAGAAGAAGAGATAAGGGAAGCGAAGGGGAGAAGGAAGGGAGAGAGAGAGAGAGAAGAAAGTGGGAAAGAGGGAGATTGGATGAGATGGAGGAGAAAAAGGAGAGGCAGAATATGAAGGGGGGAGTAATAAAAGAGGCGAGAAAAAAAGGAGAGGCAATATAATTCAGACCAGAGGGGTCTTCGGAATTTATAAAGTAGAGAATTTTTTATGGTGTTTTCCGAAGGGCGCGATGTCAGTTAGTAATTCTCATAAACCATTCTCTTAGATTCAGGATGGTACCAGAAGAATGTCGGATAAAATAAACTAACGTTTTTACAAAAAATTGGGAATGAATTATTCCACAAGTTCTTTTGGTGCCACTACTGTGTTGGTCCAAGCCTCAAGTGAATGGTTAAAAAAAATCATGTATTTGCTGGGATTCGAACCAACGCATGCCTTTTCTACCTATCAACTTAAGCACGATGACCACCGATTTCGAATTGGTTATCGCTATACTTAATACTCACCTTGAGTTCCAGTCGAGTGGTTATGGGAAGGTGCGTGAAGATAGCACCCGACATTGAAGCTAGAATTTTGTACCACCTACCAACATAATTTTATTATGTACTAATTATGTATTCTTAGGAATAACAAACCCCGAATTTTGTACTCCAACCGTAACCCCAGGAGAGAGGTTGAAACATGTCGGGTGAATGGTTAAAAAAATCATGCATTTGTTGGGATTCGAACCAACGGATGCCCGCCCTACCTACCATTGGTTTCTATTTCGTATTGGTAATTGCTATTACCAATACAAATGCTTCTTGCATCCTCGGTTCCCTTCCGGAAGGATGGTCCCTGGGACAAGTTTTTTATATTTAATAAAACTAAATAAAACATTCCTCTTCAAAAAAAAAAAATCTATACTTAATACTTACCTGGAGTTTCAGTCGAGTGGTTATGGGACCCTTCCTGTGCTATCCCACAGGACACTCCCCACTCGTGTAGGTAGAGCACAAGTTTAATTTTGGAAAGTGAAAATCAATATCTCGAAAGGGTTTTAATGACCCCGCATTAGGACAGACCTCTAGGACAGTGAACTTAACAAGTTAACCCATTAGGTTAAGTAAGTCTCGTGTGGTGGTTGTCTCATGTCCTGACGCTAAGTGTACCCTAGGGATGAGGGGGTATTTTCATGCCCCTCAGGAATCTCGTGGTGGAATACAACTCGTATGATGTAAGGGGATCCTCTGAGAGTGTGTGTGTGTGTGTGAGAGAGAGAGAGAGAGAGAGAGAGTTTGTGTGTGTGTGTGTGTGTGTGTGAGAGAGAGAGAGTGTGTGTGTGTGTGTGTAAGTGAGAGAAAGAGAGAGAGAGAGAAAGAGAGAGAGTTTGTGTGTGTGTGTGTGAGGGAGAGAGAGAGAGAGAGAGAGAGAGTGTGTGAGAGAGAGAGAGAGAGAGAGTGTGTGAGTGTGTGTGTGTGTGTGTGAGAGAGAGAGATAGTTTGTGTGTGTGTGAGAGAGAGAGAGAGTTTTGTGTGTGTGTGTGTGGTGAGAGAGAGAGAGAGTGTGTGTGTGTGTGTGTTTAAAGGTGGGGGGTTAAGAAGACAAGATGGTGGAAGTGGTAGTCTCTTGGCTGAAGAGGTGCTTACATAGATACCTAACAATGATTAATAAAGTGACAAGAGAGAGTGAGAGAGAGAAAGAGAGTGAGAGAGAGAGATAGAGAGGGATAAAAAGAGAGTAGGAGAAGGAAGATGTAATAATTGCTATCTGCAGACAGTGAGAGAGATAAGTATAAAGATAAAGTGAGGAGAGAGAGAGAGAGAGAGAGAGAGAGAGAGAGAGAGAGAGAGAGGAGACATGAAAAGAGATTGATTAATTTTGATTTGATTTTGAATAGGTATTTAATTTATTTATATTTGATTTTTTTATACATATTTACATAAATTACATACCCTAAGCTAATGCTAACTTTTAGGAATAATTCAGGAGAGAATGGATAGAGACAGAAAGGATGCATACTTTGCTGACAGAGAGATAAGTAAAGAGACATAGAGAGAGAGAGAAAGAAAGAAAGAAAGAGAGAGAGAGAGAAAGAGAGAGAGAGAGAGAGAATGAAAAAGAGAGAGGTAGAAGAAGAGAGAGGATGGATGAGGAGGAAATTTAATATCGTTGCATTAATTACTCTACATTTCCATAACATGATCTCTTGAATTTGAGCGTGGAACTGGTATTTCTATATAACAGTAATCTACTTTTGTATTATGTATACACAGTTTACATAATACTGTGTAGACAGATTTAGCTTTCTAATAAAGGGTCCATAGGATTTTACATGGGGCTATTGAACGTGATCTATACATACATTTATATATTTTATTGTGATACTATGTATACTAGTATACCTCATATGTATCCCGGCCGGAGCGGAAAATTCTGACTGAGTTTTCCCGTTTCCAAAATGTCATGAATGTAAAGGTAAAGTGCCCTGAAGTAATGCGAAAGCGGTTCCGGGGCACAATTTTACTATCCTTTAAAAAAAAGGCAACGGATTCAAGGAACAAGTGAGATTAGTTTTGACACCCTGTATAATATTCAGTGTTGACACCCTGTATAATATTCAGTGTTGACACCCTGTATAATATTCAGTGTTGACACCCTGTATAATATTCAGTGTTGACACCCTGTATAATATTCAGTGTTGACACCCTGTATAATATTTAGTGTTGACACACTGTATAATATTCATTGTTGACACCCTGTATAATATTCAGTGTTGACACCCTGTATAATATTCAGTGTTGACACCCTGTATAATATTCAGTGTTGACACCCTGTATAATATTCAGTGTTGACACCCTGTATAATATTCAGTGTTGACAGCCTGTATAATATTCATTGTTGACACCCTGTATAATATTCAGTATTGAAACCCTGTATAATATTCCCAGAGAAGCAGTTGACTGCGTTTCTACATTGTTACATACAGGTGCATGCGGTGTGTGGTTGTGGCTTTCAATGTGTCGCCCATCCCAATATTTATTCAATTATTTTTCCCTTTACTTCTTCAGCTAGCAAGCAACGAAGTTTCGACTTTTAATGGTCATCCATCCAAGTGCTAACCTTGCTGCATGTTACTTAACTCTTTACTTCTTCAGGCTAGGAAGCAACGAGGGATCAAATTTGAATGGTCATCCATCCAAGTGCTAACCTTGCTGCATGTTTCTTAACTCTTTACTTCTTCAGCTAGCAAGCAACGAGGGTTCAAATTTTAATGGTTACCCATCCAAGTGCTAACCTTGCTGGATGTTACCTCTTTTTGTATTTCAGTCCTAAGTCTGTTTTTTATTATATAGAAGTATGTATTTATGTATGAATTTATTTGTGGTGTAGCACAAGGCCTCTTCACAATTTTTGTAGGTAGCACAGCATTACTAAGAGCCTCCTGTACTTTTCGAATTTTATTACATGAACTTCTTCTTACTCTGGTAATGCCGCACTGGTCGTTACTCATACAAGCAACTACTCATTTCTTCCTTGTGAGGACCCCGAGTGGACCCCGAACATCCAAGTACAAAGCAGAAAAAATCTTCCCCCGCTGGGAATCGAGCCCAGGTCACCATGCGTGCAATGCCTAGCGCGCTAACTCAATCTGCCACGGTGACTACTGGAAGTATGAGCTTGAGCAATTTCAAGGACGGTGCCTACACCAGCTGTAGTGCAAGATGGTATACACTTGTGTGTGCTGAATCATAAGTACCTACACTACGTAGGTACAATGTTCATATTGTTCATACACACTTGAGGCTGAGGCAGTCTCAGCCACAAAACCACAGGTGACTCAGAGACAGCGTATACATAAAACAAAAAGGGTTGGGTGGAAGAGATTGCCACAGGCCATAACCCTGCCTTTTAGTTAGGACATTAACTTCATTCTCTTTTTCGTTCTTGTATCTTTGCTCAATCTTTTTGTTTTTTTTTTTATAATTTCATTGTATTTTACTGTGGATATTTTTGTTCTACCTAATAAAGCTTACTATTATAATAATAATTAGACTTTCGTAGGGGGAGACATTCGTAATCTGACCTCAAGTCAGGACGTTAAAACTAAATAGAATCAATGGACATGAAAGAAGCCTAGACATTGGATCTGGGCGTCCATATAACCCTCTCACCACCGTGATTTAGGTATCAATACCTATCTCACAGACACGGAATTATTATTATTATTAAAACTGTAGGTCGGTGTTTTGAGTTCCAAAGATAATTTTGTAAAAATTGAGGTCAGATTATTCGATAAGTACCTAATAAATACCCCTCTCTCATACCACTTACTAGCAAGAACCTACCCCAATTCTATTTCCAATAAAATAAAATGAATAATAATAGTTTGTCTCGCTCTCAATTTTTCTCCTGTGAATGAACTTATGAATACAAAACATGCTCACGAAAGATTTATCGCGTTTGTGTTCTCTTTTACTTGGTTTATTATTTTCATTTTTACACATTATTATTATTATTAATTTTCTAAATATCTAATACAGTTTATTATTATAATATAATAACTTAATAACCATTATTTTTATTATTATTCTGCATATTTCATAGCGTGGGTGTAAGTCTTAAAAGAAATTGAGAGGAGAAAATAATGGGTGTGTCGAAAAATATAATCCAACCCATCTAGACCCATCATTTTTTTTCGAAAGGAAGGATTTTTAAAAATTCTGAATAGAACGCCTGGCCACGAATTTCTAAATTTTCAACATCAAAATTTCAAGTTAATTATTCTAAAAAGAAGCTGAGTGATCCCCTGTGGTTATCCCCTATCTGTTCGTCACATCGTAAACGAAAGTCAAACTTTTTATGTGAACCGCCAATCATATGACCCAAAACCATCTTTAATGAACTGTACCAGTGAAGTGGACGCACTGATGACTGATGTCTTTTCCAAGAAGTTCCAATCTCCTTCACCTCATGTAGACCTTGAGAGGATTGGCACGAACGACCATATTAGTAATTGGTTAAAGTGCCTTAGCAGAAAAAAAAAAAAAAACAAAAACAAAAAGAAGCTGAATCCAAATTACCTATCTAAAAGATGAAATACATTGCGAAGAACACGGACGCTTCATGGAGTAAAAGAAGACTGTAACAGAGAAAAATTAAAAAAGGCAAAATAGTTTGCGAAATAATTATTATGTGTTTCTTTGTGTTATTATATCACAATTTTTGTGGGTAGCGCAGAATTATAGGACTTTTCCTTATCTTTATATCTTATTTTGCCTATATTTCCGCCACTGATCGCTACTAACATTAAAAAAAAATTCTTTAATTTTTCTGCAGCTACTCATTTTTCCTCACGAGGTATGAGTTGACCCCGAACACCCAAGTACAGAGCAAAAAAAAAAAATCCTGCCCTACTGGGGATCGAACCCAGGTCACCGTGCGTGCAATGGCTAATTCACTCGGCCACGGTGACTACAATAAAATTATATGTATAATAATATGTATAATACCCATAAGTTATAAATTTAGTATTTACCCATTATACATAATTCCTTATTACCTAAAATTTGTATATTCCCTATAACTGTAAAGCCTTTGTTTTTTAAAATTCTTCTCTCAACTTCTCACAATTTCAAGTGGTTCTCAGTGTAATTTATTATTTACTCGCCAGCATAAAAAAAACATTTCCCCGAGTATTTATAGCCCAGGCAAATTAGTGCTAAAATGGGGTCTAGCGGCAAAAAATTGCTCAATAGCTGGAAATCGTTTTAAACCCTTAAAGGGGTCCTGAATAATGGGTATATGAGTTTGCGACGGATTTTAGGTTGTGCTTCCGAGTTTAGCGCCTATATAGTGCAAATTTTTTGCACTATTTTTAAAATTGCGCTTATAACTCAAAATGTATTTATTCTACAGAAAATTTTACTCAGTTCTTATCTAAGGAACATAAAATTATGCGTCTAATGACGTTTAAATCATTAAAATAAGTTAAGCCGTTCAGCCACAATCGCTCCTCAAAGATGGGTGATTTTTTCAAACATAGCTCAAATTTTGAAAATTCTCAACTTTTAACGCCTGTAAGTCAAAAAGGACTGCACCAATTGAAAAATTTAATAGAATTGGACTTGTAGAAAATGTAATTTTAAGTAAAATACTGTTTGAAATTTGAAATTTGCTCACTCCAGTGCTGAGATATGATTTTTCGTCCCTAGCGCCAAATTTCCGCTAAGGCAGTTTAACGCAAAAAACTTCGTCTGAACTCTAAAATTATCATATTCTTACAACTTTTCAAGCAAAACTGAACGTAATCTTTGAATTCAGTCGAATCTAGGTAATTTAAAATTTTGAGAAACTTGCACTGAATTTTACTAAGATCTTTACTGAACATGTGATTACAAGACAGCAAGCACACTGTGGAGGATGTAACTTGTTTTATATGCGGGAGCAATTTGCAAGAAGGAATATTAATAATATAATAATAAAAATGCATTTTCTTTGTGTTGTTATGTCACAATTTTAGTGGGTAGCGCAGAATCATAGAACTTTGCCAGTTTAATTTACAACATCTTGTATTATTTGTGTGCCTATGATTCAGCCACTGTTCGCTACTTCATATCAAAGCAGCTACTCTTTTTTCCTCACGACTTACGAAGTATGAGTGGACCCCGAACATCCAAGTACAGAGCAGAAAAAATCCCATCCCGCTGGAAATTGAACCCAGGTCACCATGCGTGCAATGCCTAGCGCGCTAACTCACTCGACTACAACATATTAAAGGAAAAGATAGAGGAATATTAAAGGAAAAGTCACTTCGAATGTTCATTGAGGACAGCAGGAGGAGAAATGATGGGCATCACACGTGGTTACAGACTCAGAAATCTGTTATACTTCACGAGAAGTGTCGCAAAGGTGTCTACACGAAGGAGTCAAACACTGTAAAGGCCGAAAAAGAAGCAAGAAACGGAAGCCGTGTGACAAGAAGCCGTGAGGAAATACCAAAGTTCAACTTTAAGGTGCTCTGCTTCTACTGTGGAAAAGATATGGAGGTTCTGGGTACTAACGACTTCTTAGGAGTGAACCACTTTTTAGTCTCACCTCGGCAGTATAAACAAGGTAATTTCTATTCTATTCTATTCTACCCCCCCATGGCATAGAACGTATCATGGCCATCAATGGTATCCACGTTTATATCGGCGTTGTCATATACGAATTGAGTTAATGAATTTTTAGTGATGATAAGGCCATGATACGTTCCATGCTATGGGGGGGTATTCAGTGCTTCACTCCTAAGAAGTCGTTAGTACCTAGAACCTCCATACTGAAGGTGAAATCAATCCCACTAGTGACCAGTTTGAGCGAACTCTCCCTGTTCACGCCATGTGACTCCAGTTTGAATTGCCTCCATACTTACCCCGCGCATATCACTCGATCTCTACGCCCCTAACTGTTAGAGATAACACTTCGATATCAGATGATAGGCATATCATATGATCTTACAAAGAAAGCCAGAGATTCGGTACGATTGATTGGGAACGACGATGCCTCGTTCAAATTGTAACAACCAGTGGTCAGGGTACGTCTTCTCTCCTTCCTCGATCTACCACCTTTGATCCCCTTCTAAAGGTGTAAGTACTTGGTACAAGTACTCAAGGTAAGACCATCCAATCTCATTTCATAGTAGTAGTTTATTTCTTCCTTTTATCTTTCCGTGTAAATTTAATACTCTTTAATACCTACACCTTTCGTAGTAGCGTTATTGAACCAGCGGCCTTTTCTTCGTTAAACCCCAGTAACTGGGAAACTTAGGTCTTTCGGCTTCAAAGCCCCAGTTACTAGATTAATTCACTCCCCTCGTCCAGATATACTTTGAACTGCATCAGGATCCATAGATGGGCGTGAATTAAAGAACATACCACGACAAGAATCGTACTTGCCTTCAGCGGCTACGAGGTCTGATTCAGTTGCCATCCTACGCAATACCACCGCCTTCATTTCATCTCCTCTGGCAATTGCAGAACCTTTAATTTTTTGCATTATTTCTTGTGTCTGAATTTAACGCACTGTTTCACGTCTATGAAGAGGAAGCTTTTTCTGTTTAGCCTTGAAGCTTTCAGAATTTTGGTTGCTCCTCAGGAGCAGAAAAAAGCTCCTTAAAGTTGAATTTTGGTATTTCCTCACGGCCTCTTGTCACACGGCTTCCGTTTCCTGCTTCTGTTTCGGCCTTTACAATGTTTGACTCCTTCGTGTAGACACCTTTGCGACACTTCTCGTGAAGTATAACAGATTTCTGAGTCTGTAACCACGTGTGATGCCCATCATTCCTCCTCCTGCAGGCCTCAATGAACGTTCGAAGTGAATTTTCCTTTAATATTCCTCTATCCGCTCCTTCTTGCACAATGTTCCCGCATATAAAACAAGTTACATCCTCCATAGTGTGCCTGTTGTCTTGAAATCACATGTTCAGTAAACCGATCTTAGTAAAATTCAGTGCAAGTTTCTCAAAATTTTAAACTACCTATTCGACTGAATTCAGTAGATAACGTTCAGTTTTGCTTGAAAAGTTGTAAGAATATGATAATTTTAGAGTTCAGACGAAGTTTTTTGCGTTAAACTGCCTTAGCGAAAATTTGGCGCTAGGAACTCTTTCGGTTTAAAATTCATATCTCAGCACTGCAGTGAGCAAATTTCAAACAGTATTTTACTTAAAATTACATTTTCTACAAGTTCAATTCTATTAAATTTTTCAATTAGTGCAGTCCTTTTTGACTTACAGGCGTTAAAAGTTGAGAATTTTCAAATTTTGAGCAATGTTTGAAAAAATCACCCATCTTTGAGGAGCGATTGTGACTGAACGGCTTAACTTATTTTAATAATTTATACATCATTAGACGCATAATTTTATGTTCCTTAGATAAGAACTGAGTAAAATTTTCTGTAGAATAAATACATTTTGAGTTATAAGCGCAATTTTAAAAAAAGTGCAAAAAATTTGCACTATATAGGCCCTAAACTCGGAAGCACAACCTAAAATCCGTCGCAAACTCATATACCCATTATTCAGGACCCCTTTAAGGGTTTAAAACGATTTCCAGCTATTGAGCAATTTTTTGCCGCTAGAGCACTAATTTGCCTGGGCTATTATATACACGTAGTTTTTTACTTTCCTTATCCTATAATAAGGAAAGTATTGTATTCGTCGAAAATTTGACCTACCCAGTTTTTCACATTTCTGGACGAATCATAGCCTCAGGATACCAAAAAAGTTGTTTTTAGCCATTGGTCCGTGCGTCTGTCTGTCTGTCTGTCTGTCTGTCTGTCTGTCTGTCTGTCTGTCTGTCTGTCTGTGAACAGGATATCTCAAGAACGGTAAGAGCTAGAGACTTGAAATTTGGTATGCAAATCAATTTTATACACCAGACAAACCACGAAACTTTTGGTTGAAATCGGCCGCAAAATGCGGCCTCAGGGCCGCAAATATTGGCCGCAAGCGCCGCTTCTATGAATTGGTTAAAGATACAAAAAAAGTTACAGAACAACATTTTCTTAGATTAAAAAAATAATAGGGGTCTCTTCTTATCATTTTTTTGATATCTTGAACTTTTTGGACCTCGGCCCCAATTTACCGGTATTTTGGGGGGGACCCGCTCAGACTAACTTTTTTATTATTCATCCTAGATGGGGATTGTGACATATCAAATCCAATGATTTTTAGGCGCTGATTACGAATTTGGCTTTAATTTTTAGCTGACTGTTACCTTTGAGTCACCAGTGGCTTTTGGTCCTGTTCCCATTCCTAAAATGATAAGGAAAGTCGTGTGATGTTTACACCAGATTTTTTTTCTTTGATATCGTGAAAAAGAGGCCTTGAGTTTTAAATTAAAAAGAAAATTTTTACGCTCAGAAAGAAATGTATTTCCAGCGAGAGAATTTATATGAAAAACAATTTTTTTTCTTAGCTTTTAAATTGTGAACGTATGCGTCTCTCTTACACTCGTACCTCATGAGGAAAAATGAGTTTGCTAATTTTGTGGATGTGTAGAACATTACAATTTTAATAATAATCTCATTTCTTTGTATTAATCCTTTTCAGCGTTTACAGTTAACACTTAAAAATAAACATATATCCCATTTATAATGATAATAATATAATCCCAGTTATCTGAGCGCACGGCAGTGCGCCAGGCCAAGTTCCAGCAAGCACGGCAGTGTATCTTTACATGAACCGATTCACCCGGTTTTTTTGAAATTTGGATCAAAGATTGTCCTAATATCATTAAAAAGACATTGAAAATTTCAAGACTATGCAAAAAACATTGAGAGGAATCTAATTTTGAAATTTGCAATTTTGTCAATGACTGACTGACAGATCCTCAAAATTATAAGGCACTTCCCGACTGTTTTTTAACGGTAGTTTTTTTGTGGGACATTAAACTATACTACAGTTAAAAAGTACACTGACAATAATAAAATTATAGACACAAAATACTTTCTCGTGAATGTTTCACATCGGCAGTAAATTTTATCAACTTTCCATTATTGCTACTTATAAATTTGGATATTTTTTAGTGAATCAAAACGATTTTTTTAACGAATATTATTTTAAATGGAATATAAATTTCGCGAAAAATAACAAATAAAGTGAATAAAACGAATATTTTTCTCTTCTATCGCGATGTGGCTGCAAATATTTTTCATTGGCCGCCATTTTTAATCAAATAAAATAGATATTTTCTTTTCCATCACGATCCGGCTGCAAAAAAGCATGTAAATCATGGCGACAAAAGAAAAATATTTGCAGTCAGATCCATGTCAGAATACAAATTATGAATAAGGAAAATTCATATTTACTTTTTCCGCCATGTTTTATTTACTTTATTTGTTTCAAGAGAGAGAGAGAGAGAGAGAAGTAAGAGAGAGAGAGAGAGCGAGAGAGAGAGAGAGAGAGAGAGAGAGAGAGAGAGAGAGAGAGTTCTATCTGTCCTTCAATTCTTTGTTCGTTTTCATTTAAAGTTGGTAGGTATAAATAGGTAATTGCTAAAACTTGGAAAAAGAAAAAACAAACCCTGTTGAGAACCTCACATTGGAGAAGAGCTGAGAACAGAAAAATAAGTGGAAAAGAGAAAGAGAGATAAATAAAGAGAGAAAGTGAGGGAGAGGGGAAGAGAAGGAAAGAAGGAGAGATAGTGGTGAGAGAAAAAACGAGAGGAAGAGAGATGAAATGAGAAAAGGGGGGGGGGAAATGAGAGGGAGAAATAGGGAGAGAGGGAAAGAAGGAGAGATATTGGTGAGAGAAAAAACGAAAGGAAGAGAGATGGAATGAGAAAAGGATGAAAAAAATGAGAGGGAGAATTAGGGAGAGAAAGTGAGGGAGAGGGGAAGAGAAGGAGAGAGGGAGAGATATTGGTGAGAGAAAAGCGAGAGGAAGAGAAATGGAATGAGAAAAGGATGAAAAAAATGAAAGGAAGTAAGAAATAAGCGAAGGAGATGTTGAGAAAGTTTTGGCCATTCTGACGAGGGTAAGAAAGCTTAAGTTAAAAATTTCCTCCAGGCTAGTTTTTGGGAAATTTTTCGAGGTAGAATTTCCACCAGATTCCATGGTTATTTTTTTAATTTAAAATCTCAAAATTCTCAACAGAAAAATTGTTTTATTCATTGGACTTTTGGCATTGGCGATCAGAATACTGCTGACGAGTCTCTTTATTGCTCAACTGGTCTTTAAGTTTATGTCCTGATAGGTATATTGTACAAATATATTATGTATATAGCTGTGTATTATACAATGTATCTATATTCATGTAGGTGTGTACATAATATTGTATTCTTTTATAATTAAATAAAGATGAGTGTTTCACAGCCTTTTGAAATAGGAACTACTCTAGACGCTTATGGTCTGTGTTGTAGCTTGCCCATCCTGTACTATGCCTCCCCTTTGATGAGCGAGAAGCGACACAATACTTCCCATTTAGGTGCTGATGGGTCAACACGAGCGCACCGAAAGGTATCCCTTACAAACAACTGTAACCAAGCTTTGAATACAATTTTTTGTCGGCACGGGGATTCGAACGCGGGACCTTCCGCATGGCAAGCGAGAGCTTAACCACTGAGCTTTCGCGCGCTCAGTGGTTAAGCTAAATCCATTCCGAAGTCTCACTTTTCTGTTTGGACTGCTTTTGTCGCATGATTTCCATCCTTTGAATACGGTGAGGCTTTACTGTGATTTTTCAGTTCTGTGATTTTTCAAAAAATTAGTTTTGCACTAAATAATTAACATGAAAATTTTAACCCATTCTATTCCATTACTTTATTTAGAAATTATACAACAGGAACAAAGCAATGACCTGAAGAATAAGCCAAAGTCGGACTTTTTTGGAAAGTTGCAAAATCACTTTGTGTAGTTACGAAAGCGAATCCGAAAAACGGATTGCAGATCCGGGCTGGAAAAGTCGTCAGTAATCTACCATTACGGGTGTAAACGTTATTTTGGTCCACCCTGATGTATACGAGGAAAACAAGAAAGATCGAAGTCATAGGTTCATATTAACCTAAGCTTTATTAGTAAAAAATTGATTTCATTCGTTAAATATCTTAAACTTTTTAAGTGACTGAACTTATCCCGATAAGTAGGTCAACGCCTGGAGCATCCTCTTCCCCTAGGGGCCTTGATAACCATGCATATCTTATTAAGATGATAGGGCAAAGAGCTGAGCAGAAATGCTAAAATCATCTACATATTTTATCTAGATTGAGAGATAGAGAAGAAAATAGATGGAGAGAGATTATTGAAGGGAGAGAAAAGAAAGAGAAACAGGGAGGGAGGGAGGGAGAGAGAGAGAGAGAAAGATATGAATAAAGGGGGCGAGAGAAAGGTAAATGAAGAGAGAAATAAATATTAATGAAGTGAGATAGAGAGAGATATGAATGACGGGAGAGAGAGAGAATGATTAATGAAGGGAGGGCGAGAGATGAATGAAGGGATAAGGTGAGAGAGAGAGAAAGAAACAGAGAAAGATAAATGAAGAGAGAAGGAGAAATGATGAAGGGATATGGAGGGAGAGAGAGATGAATGAAGGGAGAGGAAGAGATGATGAAGGGATATGGAAAGAGAGAGAGAAAGGGAGAGAAAGTGAAAGAGAGAGGAAGAGAGAGAGAGAGAGAGAGAGAGAGAGAGAGAGAGAGAGAAAGTTATGAAGCAGAGGTAGAGGGGTAGATGTAAGAAGATAAAAAATACATATTAGAATACAAGTCAAAGTCTAGACACCCATACAGAGTGAAGGAGGGAGATATAATTTTCTCTGTGTGGGTGGGAGAGAGTTAGGAGAAAAAGAAGAATGGGAATATAGGAAGTGAGGAAGAGAGAGAGAAAGAGATGGAAGATATGAAGAAGATATTTAACAGTTAGAAAGAAAAAGAAAGATGATGGTGCCCCTGGGCTCAACACACAATAAGAAAATGGTTCAATCAATGAATGACTTAAAAGAGTGAGTAGCTTTCCTTATTTAGGAGAACTTTTTAAGTTCTCAAAATTTTAACGTCCAAGGCCGGAATTATGAAACAGTATTAGATTTACTAATCCTACACTTTACCTTAACACTCCCTCTGGTGAAAATTTCAAAATATCACAGCTTGTTTATATTAGCTGTTAAATGATAGTAACTAGGACTAACGAATCCTAATGAATTTAATCCTGTTTAATAATTCGGCCTTTAATCATATTACATAATTCGACCCTTAATACTGTTTAATAATGCGGCCCTTAATCCTGTTTAATAATGCTGCCCTTAACATATTTTATAATTCGGCCCGTAATCCTGTTTCATAATTTGTCCCTTGATCCTATTTCGAAATTCGGCCCTGAGATGGGAGAAAACGGAAAAAAGTTCTCATTTTCAAGAACGGTGCACTTTTCAAATCAGAATTATTTTGATCTGTTGCTAGAATTTCTAACTGGAACATTTGTTTGATAGGATCAAACTTTTACCCAATATACAAATAATTTCAAATCCCCAAAATCCAACTGAATTTTTTATACAAAATGTAATGTTCTCGCGATACAGGCCAAAAAAGAGACCTTCTTACCACCTTTCTTATCCTCACAACCCTATCTCTTCCCTCCGTCCTATCACATCCTAGACAGTAGGATTTAGTAGTGTAGTTTTCCTCCTAATTATCCTAAACATGTATCAAAGTAATCATCTACCGATGTACGTATCTTTTCACGCACTCTAGAGCTCATTTCGTTGATTGGCCTATTTATCTCTAGTTGAATTCAAAAGTTGTGTAACACTGTAGACAGGAAACTTGATAGATGCCAACAGGAATAAATGAAAATAAAAGCAAGAATATGGAGTAAGATGATATGTATAATGTATGCCATTTATTATACATTATGTATAATATTATAAGTAGGTACCTATGTGATATATTTAGGTAGATAATACCTACTAGCTACCTATATACTCGAACTTTACAGCCAAACAGAAATAAGTTATCTATAGTAATAATAATACTTGTATAACGGTGGTGAGAGAATGGTATTCCATAGATCCAATAATAACTACTCGTATATAGTCTCCTTTTATATCCATCAATTCTATTTGATTTTAACGTTCTGATTTGAGATAGTCCTAGGACGGGGGTTTTATCATCCCATCGTTGGGAATCGTACCAGCTACCCAGATTCACGTGTTCGGAGGGAACAGAATTTTCTGTGCGAAAAATCTGCTCCAACCGGCAATTGAACTCAGGATCTTTGGACTACGGGCAGTTTAGTCATAACACGGAGGCTGGTATAACTTCCAGGTCACACTTAATGCCTCTAAGTGTGACTTGGAAGCGGCTGTGAAGAATTTAATTTATTTTTTCCTCTCCTCTTTGTTCAGTATTATTGGCTCCCTCATCCCTCCTCTCTACCCCTCTCTTTCATCCCATCTCCCTCCTTTCTGCCCCTCTTTTTCATCCCTTCTTCCCCTCATCCATCTTCTCTCCTCCCCTTTCTGTTTGCCTCATCTAGTTATTTCATTAGTACCTCTTCCACATTGTTTCCCTTATTATTACTATTATTATTTCAATTATTATTATTATTGTGAAGGAGAGAAGGCTTATTGTTATGATTATTATTATTATCGCCCTCACGCTACTCATTGTTTTGAGCGCTTGTAATTTCCAACCCCACAAGCTGATCACTATTCATTGGAAAATTCTTTCGCGATAAAAAAAAGTGTTGTTCACAGCAGTTAGCAGATAAGAAAGAAAATGATTAGAGAGAGAGAGAGAGAGAGAAATAGAGAGAGAGATAGAAAGAGAGAGAGAGAGGGAGACAGAGAGAGAGAGAGAGAAGGAGAGAGAAAAAGAAAGAAAGAGAGATAGAGAAATAAAAAAGAGAGAGAGAAAAATAAAGAAAGAGAGAGAGAAATAAAAAAAGAGAGATAGTGAGAAAGAGATAAAAAGATAAAAGAGTGGGAAAATGAGTGAGTGTAACAGACAGTGAGAAAGAAAAAAAAGAGAAGAAAAGGTTTAATATACAGGGATTATGTATAAACATGGGGAGAGAGAGAAAGAAATGAAGGAATAAAAAAAAAATATACGGAAGAAGAGGATAAAAATTTCAAATGTGTTTTTCGTTCTTTTCCATTTTTCCTTGAAATGCATGAATGATGCATTCAATGCTTGAGTTTCTTATAATTACTTCCGAGAAATTTCTTATAATAGAAATCGGAAGTATTGTGTTGGTTTTTCTAAAAAAGACGGTCTGTTATAAATATTCCTTAAAACGCGCGAATCTCGGAAACTACCCAACGAATTTTGATGAAATTTTGCACACATATAGAAGACGTTCTGTAGCTGGTCCTATTTTAAATTCATCAAATTCGTACAAGCGGTTCTGGATGAAAGAGACCATGCGCCTGACCACTAACTTTTTACTTAAACGCTTATATCTCGTGAATGTCGTTGAGAGTAGTTGTTGGGGTATGAAGATGGAAATGATCATTGGTAAAGAGAGTAGTGATTGTGAAAGAAATGTTTCAATTAAATATGTTTTGAATAATAATAATTATGGATTTTCCTAATCCCGTAATACATTGTACAATAACAGGCTGCACCGGAGGTTTCAAATAATTAAAAAAATAGTGAAAGTTGATTTTATATAATATTATTTTTAAGATTATCTTGCAAATAAAGAGTTGAATAATAATGATAGTTGAGAGAGAGAAAGTGAGAGAGAGAAAGAGAGAGAGAGAGTGACAGAGGAGGGGGAGTGAGACAGATGATGTTTGATGAAGTACGTGCTGAGAGACGAGAACAGTTAGATAAGAGAGAATTGAAAATAGATGAAAACTTACCAATAGGAGTGACTGATAGAGAAGGGAGAGGGAGAGAAAAGAATTGTTTTCTCATGGAGCACGTGCAAGTGGAGGGGAGGACAGCAGGGAAATAATTAGAGCAAGATGGAGGGACACGGAGGTAACCGAAAGGCGAAAGTAGGGCAAAGAATAATGGCGGATAATAGTGAAGCTCTAAGTGAAAATTGAGTACAGAGAACAATGCTTGACGAAAGTGGAATTTGTATAGCGTTCAGCGGAACTTAATTAATCTACCTACTCAATCAAGAACTGATCCACTCAACCCCACTCCAAACACTGTACACACGGGTATGGGAACACAAGCATGGCAAATTTAATAAAGCTTACAGGAACTAGATAACAATAATAATAACGTTTACAACAATAATAATAAGAACAACAAAAAATAATGCTAGTCAAATGGTTAACGCGCTAGTTCGGTAGTCCAGGTAGTGTAGGGATCCGTTGGTTCGATTTCCAGCACATGCATGATTTTTTTAACCATTCACTTGAGGCTTGGACGAACCCAACACAGTAATGGCACCAAAATAACTTGTGGAATACTGGGGCTCATCAGTTTTTTTCTGTCACATAAATAAAGTAATTTATAGAAGATAGGACTTGGACAGTGCATAAATTTTTCCTCGTTCATGTGAGTTTGTGACAACATAATACTAAGACTCTTGGGGTTAGGTGGTAAAAAATACTTTGAACATTAACCTCGCCTGGTGGTTAACTTCCGCTAAAGAATATTACTATTAATAACATAGAAATATCACCTTATTTATTTCTCATTCACGTTTCGTGACCAGAAATGCCAGGTATTTCAAGGGTAGTGTGCAAGAGCCGCTCTTAATAAAGTTTTGATTTATTAATTTAAATTTCTATGTAAATATTCCACCTACTTTATTGTAAATAAAGCCTGATCGAACATGTTTCATAATAAAATGTCATGCTAAACACTTCTATTATAATGTTTGAACCTTGAAGCCCAAAATAAATTTCCTGGAATCCTTTCGTGTCCAAGTCCATTGTGTGGTATTTTGTGGAATTATGTATTTAAATTTATTATTGGATATAGTGAAAATATAACCTAAAGTTTAGTATAAAAAAAAATGTTTATTCTGCTCGACTAGAACTCAAAAGTCCCAATTCTAGTAGCAAGCCAAAGATATAATTATAATGTGGTATAAAATCATATATGGGAGGATATTATTATTATCATAGTAAGCTTTATTAGGTACAACAAAAATATATACATTAAAATACAATGAAATTATAAAGAAAAAAACAAAAAGATTGAGCAAGATACAAGAACAAAAAAGAGAATGAAATGAATGTCCTACCGAAAGGGCGGGGTTTTTGCCTGTGGCGATCTCTTCCACCCAACCCTTTATGAGGATAATGTTAGGTCTCGGCGGGGTTCAAACCCGCGAACTCTGAATGACCAGACCGACGACGACTTTAACACTGAGCTACCGGCACTGACTTGTGGGTTCTGTTGGGACATCAATACGCCACTAGTCGCTAATGTTATCAAAGCAGCTTCTCATTTTCCTTGTCATGGTATGAGTAGAAGTCACTGAGAACATAATTATTATAACATAGACGGAACCCGATGTATCAAGATTTGCGTCCAGTAAGGAGCTCTCGCGAATTTTTTTTTTTTTTTTTTTAATTTTTCTCTCGCGAAGGAGTGGGTACCTAGAATACCTAACTCTTCTAAAATAATATTTTTACTTATTTCATACTTTTACATATTAGTTATTTTTGTCTTTGCTTCCTCTTTTATTTTCTTTAGATTCTACTTATTATGTAGTATTATAAGATTTGGTATCTGACGTAAGGGATGCAATCAGAAGGGAAGTGAGAGGAGCAGAGGATATGGAGGAGGGAATTAGGAATGCATGTAGAAGTAATAAGCCATGTCAGAGAGTGAGAGAGAGAGAGAGAGAGAGAGAGCTCCTCTTAATTCTGGTATAATTCATTTCTATCTCTGCTTTCGCGATTGTCTTCCTTTACATCCCTGGAGTATTTTTTGTTTGTTTCAGCTGCATACATTTTTCCTTTCTTCTATTTTTACAGCAAAAGTCTGAATAAATATTTATTATCTAAGCTCAACCTTTATTTAACATCGAAGTCAATTATGGCAGGAAACTTACAAAACTGCTGACCCTAATTCCAACCTAGGATTGGAAAGGAACAGTCAGTATAATAAAAATAATAATATCACCTTATTTATACTGCCCAATAAGGACTATAAAGTCCCATTATTCCAGCAGTAAACCGAAGACATAATACTATGTGGTTAAAATCCCAAATGGGAGGATAACTTGTCATGTCCCGGCTGGGTTTCGAAACCACGACCTCTGGATTATCTGGGTTCACAGAGTTGCCGCCTTTACCACTGAACTACCGGGACAGACAAATAGCGCAGGTTTCAATTTGAACCTAGTTGTCGTACACTGAAAGCTATGCGAAATTCATGAGAGTTGGTGTATTCAGAGAGTCATCCACACTGGCTTCTTGTATCCTTAGTTCTTCTTTTTTTCCTGGAAGCGCTTTAACCTTGTCAATATAAAGTTCTTTCACGCAGATTCCCTAGATGATCAGATCATAGTATACAGACGGAGAGCTCTTATAGGTATATTGGAACAGAGAATCAACGCTTTCGGAACTGTTAGTCAGTGCCGGGGGAGCAGGGAGGGAGGCACGGATGTTGGTATGTAGATGACGAGATAGGATGTGGAGGACAGCTAATGTCTCGCCACAGGAGCGTGGAGGTGATCTTTTAAATAGAAAGCTATGAGTGGCGCGTGTGTGGCCAATTACCTCATGGCAATAGAAGAAATTAATTATTAATGAAGGGGATCTCTTATCTTAGAAAGTATCATCAACATACATTAGGTTTAATTTTCATACCAGCAACATACATTAGGTTTAATTTTCATACCAGCATAGGAGAGAGAGAGACAGAGACAGACAAAGGGAGAAAAAAGAGAGAGGGAGATGGAAAGAGAGAGAGAGGTATAGAGAGAGAGATAGAGAGAGAGACAGAGAAATAGATAGAGAGAGAGATAGAGAAATAGATAGAGAGAGAGAGAGAGAGAGGGGAGGTATAGAGAGAGAGATAGAGAGAGAGACAGAGAAATAGATAGAGAGAGAGATAGAGAAATAGATAGAGAGAGAGAGAGAGAGAGAGACAAAGAGACAGAGAAGGGGAAAAAGGGAGAGACAAATAGAGAGAGAGAGAGAAAGAGAGGCAGAGAAAGGGAAAGAGAGAGACAGAGAGCTGGCGATAGAAAGTAAAGGACAGCGTGGTAGAAAGATAGTGTGAGAGAAAAAAGTACACGAGAGGTCGAAATACCTAGTTTATTTCCCTCACCCCCTCCCCCCCGATACTCAATCCCAGCCTCCCTCCCTTATCCTCCCACCCCAACTCCCCCCTAACCCAGGATCCTCACTTGCCCCCAAGTACAGACCAGGGACAATCAGGAGAAATAAAAATGGCGATAAATTTTCATTATAAATAAGGAACCGACGACATCAGGAGCCATAAAACTGGGATAAAGAAAAGTGGGAAAACCCAGGGTCGGCTTCGGGAGGGTTGGAAACAAGTTTCGTTGCAGGGCCGGAGTTTTAGTGGAAGAGAATGCCTCAGGGTCATAGCTTCAAGCGCCAAGAGTAGAAATTTAACACAGATTTTAAAATGTCTATGTCCTACACTACCTACCTCAGCGAACTTGATCATATTTTAACTTACTTGATCTATAAGCGAGCTTGATAATTTTGCTTTTAAAAAACTTTTCATCTGAACATTTGAAAGAAAACATGATTAACATTTTTATACTTGATCTAACTCTTACATTTAGTCTTTCTATCCTGGATTCTTTAAAAGTTTGAATAATGTTATGTCCAAATAATGTTATATTTTGTTAGATTATGTTTAATCATATTTAAGATCTTTTGTAAATTGTGCTTAATGTTTCATGAACTGCATAATAAAACACATTATAATTATGTATTAGGTATATTAATATGGAAGTATTTCAAAAAAACTTTTATATAATTATACTGCGCATTGCATATACAATAAATATTGCGGCGTGCATAAAAACTATGAGCTCTAATTTCTTTCTTCTTGTTGGTATAAAATATAGATAGGTATTGTCTTCATTTTTGAATTGTGTTTTTGAAAATATTGTTATCTTTAACGTCGAGTTGAAACCTGTCCTAGGACAGATATATTATATTGAAAGATTTTCCATGATTATTACATCTCTTTGACATGTACGTCATTCATGACAGGACTTTCACCCTCCAAAGTACCAGCAACTCTTTCAAATCATTTAAACTATTAAAATGAAAATTTAAACTATTAAAATAAGAATTTCTAGCATCAGAAGGGCTTGACTTTAAGTACTAACCCACCAAGTCCTGACCTCGCTGGACGTTGCTTAACTTCAGTGAGCTTACTGTCAAAGGACCATGTTCAACAAATTATTTAGTTCTTACGAAACGTTCTTAAACTGTTCTATTTATGCCAGCCTCCGTGGCGTAACGGTTGTGACTACCAACCGTAGGTAGTCCAGAGAATCCGAGTTCAACTCCAAGTTGAGGCAGACTTTTCGAAGGAAATTCTATTTCCTCTAAACACGTGGGGCTGGCATTTCTGGTCCTACCCAGGCTGGGTGAGGTTCATGTGGGTAGCTGGTAGGATTCCCAGCAAAAGGAGGGAAAAACACCCATCCTATAATACGACGTTTTATCAATTAGAATCGTTGGACATGAAAGGAGCCTAGACATTGGATCTAGGGGTCCATATAATCCCCTCACCACCGTGATTTAGGTATCTTCTCCTATCTTACGGACACGGAATTATTATTATTATTAATAATAATAAGTGTCTAATTATAACTGCTCTTATATACATATATAGGTATGCATAATGAATTAGAATACCTATAACATACATGTACTTATATAAATAATAAGGGATTGGGGTATATTTGGTTTTTTACTTCACCTTTGGGTAAAGTAACAAATAAATACAGCGTATACCTAATTAGGTCATAACCAAGTAATGTTTTCAATTTCTATATTGGTTTGTGTTTTTTAAGTTTAGATGTATTACGCGGAATTTTTATGCAAAGAGTGTTCGGATGAATGATAACAGTATTGCTTATGCTTACTATTATTTTATAACATAGTGCTGCAAATACAGATAATTATGTATGTCAACCTCAGAGAAGAGAGGGTGAAAGAAGAAAAATTCTGGTAATATATTTTGATGCAAAAAACAACTGGAACTGTCAGACTAGCTAACTGGAACTGTCAGACTAGCTAACTGGAACTGTCAGACTAGCTAACTGGAACTTCAGACTAGCTAACTGGAACTGTCAGACTAGCTAACTGGAACTTCAGACTAGCTAATTGGAACTGTCAGACTAGCTAACTGGAACTGTCAGACTAGCTAACTGGAACTGTCAGACTAGCTAACTGGAACTGTCAGACTAGATAACTGGAACTGTCAGACTAGCTAACTGGAACTTCAGACTAGCTAACTGGAACTGTCAGACTAGCTAACTGGAACTTCAGACTAGCTGATTGGAACTGTCAGACTAGCTAACTGGAACTGTTAGACTAGCTAACTGGAACTGTTAGACTAGCTAACTGGAACTGTTAGACTAGCTAACTGGAACTGTCAGACTAGCTAACTGGAACTGTCAGACTAGCTAACTGGAACTGTCAGACTAGCTAACTGGAACTGTCAGACTAGCGAACTAGAACTGTCAGACTAGCTAACTGGAACTATCAGACTATCTAACTAGAACTGTCAGACTAGCTAACTGGAACTGTCAGACTACCTAATTATAAGTGTCAGACTAGCTAACTGAAACTGTCAGACTAGCTAACTGGAACTGTTAGACTAGCGAGGCAACAAATTGACCCCCGATGCATCAATAGTTTCATGCCAAAGGGAACCATCAACCAAAGTTGCACTAAATCAACCTTGTTTTGTTTTAGCTTGTTCCGAGAAAAGAAGTTTTTTCTCACCACGTCGTCTGATGGCTTTTCTCAAGGGCGAAATTCCCGCAGGATGTTAAAATATTCTTCCAGGCTTGATACTAAACTTTTATAGAGGGTTAATATGTTCATAGGAGAATGGCGTCAGGGTAAATGTACAAAATTAGTAAATGGATATAATAAAAAATTACCGATTGTTGAATTCACGTCGGCTTTACGGTAATTAATAGCAGCAGTATGCTAATAAGATCGAATAAGAACCGACCTCAGTAGCTTGATCGATAAGGCGGCGGACTTGTAACCAGGAGGTCGGTGGTTCAAGTCCCGGTTTCAGCGTAGATTTGGTACAGCGAGCTTGAGTAGTTGTGATATCACAAAAGTGATTAACACAAATTTCATAACTTTTTTTTTTAATAGTATGCGAATAAGAGGAACAAGAAAGAAGATAACAGGACTGGGTTGTGAAGATGGTGCTGTGATGTATACGTCATAAAATGTTTAAAAAAAAATAAATATTAATTTCCTATAAGAAAATAATAATGAAAATAAAAAAAGAATAATAGTAATCTGAGCTGTTTTTTGAAGATTAATCTCATGAATAAAATGGATTGACCAGTAAATAACAGTATTAAGTAATAATTATGTATATCAGACTTAATTTGAGTATT
The DNA here is from genome assembly GCA_024516035.1 of Bactericera cockerelli. Classification (NCBI taxonomy): domain Eukaryota; kingdom Metazoa; phylum Arthropoda; class Insecta; order Hemiptera; family Triozidae; genus Bactericera; species Bactericera cockerelli. The sequence continues at coordinate 33,025,413 of CM044962.1, read as the reverse complement.
TGACTTGCAACGCAAGCTTAATGCAAGCTTGAAGTACAAACTTAATGCGAGGCTACCTAATTAGTTTAAATCAAGCTCGGATGTAAGTTCGATCCAGCATGTGAGGCTGGCATTTCTGTACATCTGACATTTCCGGCCCTACCCAGGCTGGGTGAGGTTAATGTGGGTAGCTGGTACGATTCCAGCGAATGAAGGGTAAAACCCCTGTCCTTATCCAGGACATTAAATCAAATAGAATCGTTAGTGATAGGGAGCACATCCACCCGAAAAAAATGTGCCAAAACCAACCAACCTCAACCATGAGATTGAACAACGTAGACCCTGCTCAAGCGGGATAAGACAGAGTAAAAGAAGAAGAAGTAACCTTTTTCAAATACATAATGTAAAATAATGAGCAATAATTTTATTGAAAGTAAAACCAAAACCACTTTCCTCCTTGCCTGATGGCTTGTAAAGGAACAATTCTATACTCGTATTACTTGTATAGTACACAAAAAATGTATCAGGGAACGGGGGTACAAACAGTAAAACTACAAAAGTGCATTAGAGCTACCGCTGCAAGATACAATGTGTCTTCTCAGAACAGATTTATTTTTTTTGCAACAAAATAAATAATGAATAGCAAACAGAACTGTATCGATTCTAAGGGAATTCATTTCCAACGAAATACAAGTAGCAAAAAAGAGAATGCATGAAACTTCTTCCACAACACACAACTTTTTATCACTAAAACCTTGACCTGCACAACGCAATGTTGTACGAGTATACTTTTACGATAATGTTATTGTAAAACCATTTGTATTTTTTTTTTATAACTTTTAGATAATACCTAAATTGGAAAAGTAATACTTTCTATACCTGAAAATACTATCTAGTTTAATTTAAAGTGCAAAATTTAAAACTGGGAATGTTGCATGAGAGTATCCATTACATTCATTACAAGATAGCTTGGAGAAGTATTTTTTTGGGTTTCCATAATATGAAATATAAAAGTTGGCGTAGATATAAACTTCTGATAGGACACGGGTTTATCATAAAAAATCTCTCTTCTACAACTTCTCTCTTCCACATTTAAAGACTTATTGGATTTAATCACAAGAAGCCACCGTGGCCGAGCGCGCTAGGCATTGCACGCACGGTGACCTGGGTTCAATCCCCAGCGGGTCAGGATTTTTGTTCTTAGGTGTTTGGGGTCCACTCATACCTCATGAGGAATGAGTAGCTGCTTTAATATGAGCAGCGACCAGTGGCCGAATTATAGGCAGAAATAGGATGTTAGGATATTAAAAGATATTGAAAAGTGCTATAATTCTGCGCTACATACTCAAAATTGTGATATAATAACACAAATGATATAATCACAAAGAAATCCTCCCAGGGTTTACATGGTTTACAATTATTGTTCCTCAGTAGCTTGATCGATAAGGCGGCGGACTTGTAACCTGGAGGTCGGTGGTTCGAGTCCCAAGTTAAGCAAAAATTTAGTAAAGAGAGTTTGAGTAGTTGTGACATCACTATTATTATTATTATTATAGTAAGCTTTATTAGGTAGAATAAATAATATATACAGTAAAATACAATGAAACTATAAAGAAAAACAAAAAGATTAAGCAAAGATACAAGAAAAAAAAAAAATAAAGTTAATGTCCTACCTAAAGGGCGGGGTTATTTCCTGTGGCAATCTCTTCCACCCAACCCTTATTTTCCTTAACACAAGTATGAAGAGTAAAAAAGTTTACAATTGATTAAAGTTTCAATTTTTGTATGCTTTTTTTTTTACTTTTTTCTCTAATGGGGCGGGGGTTGGAACCCCCTGGAATCTTTACCTTACCATACGTACCTGGTCTCAACAAAAACTTGCCTACTGTTTCTGCCAGGCTGAGAAGATAGGTAATATTTTGGACGGGTGATACATTCCTAGGGAACAGAGGAACCTTCAACTTTGTTTCAACATCACTTGAGTTCAAAAGTTGAAACAACCTAAATATTATCATAGCAAGGATTTGTGGCCTGAAAGTTTCACTCCGTTCACACGTTCAAAACTTTGCAGAGGCTGCTGATACCTTCTGAAAGTTGAAATTGAGTTTGTGCACTTTTTTGTCATTTTCCAACAAAAGTTAACAGCCGGTTTTCACCCCTTGACTCAAATTTTGGGAAGTTTGCTGGACAGTGTAGGTTATGCTAAGGTAAAATATATACAGAATCGATCATCTTCCTAAATAGTAATAATGATCTTTATATTTTATCTTTTGTATATACATTTTTGTGTTCCCATGAAGTACTAGTGTATTTTTCGGGAATACTATAAAGACTCAAAAGAAGTTAGCAAAAATTTTTAAATGTAAAAAGTAAGAAGAATTTGGCAGAAACTTTATTTCCGCCTGGCTGAATTTTTAGAGGTCTTTTTTTGGCTGTGTCCAATTTCCAAGTATTGTCTTATTTTTTTAGACGCATCTTGGCTAACAGCATCATACCTGACGAGTCAATTACCTAATGGTGTGGAAAGACATTGTCTTTTCTGCAGTTATGTATATTCAAAAGCTTTCATGGTCCGTGACTCAAAACTTCATGATTTTTCTCTCACTTTTCAATACTTCTCAGAGTTAAATTGTTTTCTTACGCCACCTTTGGTTTTATTCTCTATAATTTAAAAAAAATATTGTATATGTTTTAACTGTAACATTTTGTAATTTATGTATATTTGGTTATTCCTGTTTAATAAACAAAATATAAATAAAATATATAAATATTCTGTTCCTACTTTCTCTTTTTTAACCTTTCACCTCTCCCTCTCTCGTCCACCTTTTTGTCTTTCTCCCTCTTTTCTTTCCATCTCATTCTCTCTCCTTCTTCTCTCCATTTTCCTCAAATGAATTAAAAATATCATGTACTAAATTATTCTCAAATACAGGAAATTACCTAAATATATATTTTTATATACATATAGTGTATACATAAAATGAAATACCTAACGAATGCCAAAATAACTCTACTCCTTTTCCTTCCCCCCTCTTACTCTTTTGCTCATCCTCCAATTATTTCTCCCTAGCACTCTCTCTTTTCCTCTCTCTCTCTCTCTCCTCTCTCTCTCCTCTTTCTCTCTCTCCCTCCTCCCTCTCCTCTTATCTCCCTCTCTGTCTCTCTCCTCTATTCTTTTCTCCCTCTTTCTCTCTCTCCCTTTTATTTCCCTCTCCCTCTCTCCTCTTATCTCTCTCTATCTCTCTCTCTCTCCTCTTATCTCCCTCTATCTCTCTCTCTCCTCTTATCTCCCTCTATCTCGCGCTGTCACGCCGGCCCGGGGTATCAAATTTGACTAATTACGCAAGATAGTAACTCTTGCTTTCTCTTGCATCCGAGTCCACCTAAAGGAAACATCAAGTAGTCACCGTGACCGAGTGAGTTAGCGCGCTAGGCATTGCACGCACGATGACCTGGGTTCAATCCCCAGCGGAGCAGGATTTTTTATTTATTTATTTACACTTTATTAATTGGTCATTTTATATTCAACACAGATAATTACAAATTAATATACAATATAAGAGAAGAAAAAATAAATAAATATAGGTATACATAATAATTATATGTCCTAACTAAAGGGCGGGGTTATTGCCTTTGACAATCTCTTCCACCTAACCCTTCTGCTTATTTTTACTTTTTACTTGGGTGTTCGGGGTCCACTCATACCTCGTGAGAAAAATGAATAACTTTAATGTTACCAGCGACCAGTGGCGGAATTAGAGACAAAACATAAGATATTGGAATTATAAAAATACTATAATTTTGCCCTAACCACTAAAATTGTGATATAATAACACAAAGAAACACATTTATTTATATTTTTTAAAGGAAACATTGTGCAAAGATATGGAACATGCCTCTACACACCACATATACTCTTATCAGTGGACGTACTTTTGGGGATGTATAAGAATGTGCAATGGGGTGTATGAGTATGTGCATGCTATGAGTATGAGGCAAAAAGTTTTCTAGTGGAGAGGTTTTGACTGAAAGTTTTACTTTTTAATTTGCTACATTTCGTATTTAATCACTTTGAAAACAACTTTACCTCTAGTCTTCTGTCGATCAGACAGCGGACCCTTAATCTGGAGGTTGGTGGTTCGAGACCCCAGCATCGGATTTTTTTATATCAATATTAAATATGAGTATTTCACAGCCATTATAATTTCGTACCCATGAAACTAGACCTATTGTAGACAAGTAGACGCTTTTGATTGTGGTGTAGCCTGCCCATTCCGTAGTGTGCCTGCCCTCTAATGGGCGAGAAGTTACACAATATTTCCCATTTAGGTGCTGGATCAACATAAACAAAATAATTATTATGAAATTTTTTGTCGGCGCGGTGGTTCAATTCCAGAGAAGTTTTTAACATTATAATAATTCTTAACATTATAATATAATGTCTTCTTCTTCATTTCTGTCTGGTGATCTTAACAAATACCTAAATATGAGGGCCAAATTTTGAACTTATATTTAAGATAAGCCAGACTGTCTCTTGAATCGAGCTATATTTTGATGTGATTGGTTGAATATCAGACTATAAGATATTACCGGAGTGAGCATCTACCAAAAGAGACATCCTAATTTTAATGCTCTGTGCGAGGAAGACATTTGGCGACGTTTAGAAGTAGAAGACAATTTGTCGCCGTCTTTTCGCTAAGATAATATTTAAAATTACTAAAAATTTAAGAAATGAAAAAGTGCGAAAAATTAAAAGTCACTTGAGAAGAAGAGAGGAAGAGAGAGAGAGAAACAAAGATAGAGAGAGAGAGGGAGAAGGGAATATTCTGGAAATTGAAAAATAAGGGACACTAATTTCAAAGTCAGATTTCCTACCTCCCTCCCTCCCTCCTATCTAACTTCACCCCCATCCCCTCCGCCCTAATATCAACTTCCCCTTCTATCTAAAGTCAGCCCCCCTATTATTTCCCCCACCCTTCTATCTCTCTCTCTTTCTACATGTTTAACTCTTTTTTTTTCCTCCCCCTCGAAGCTAATAATCTCCCTTCTCTTTTCTCCCCTCCTCTCTCTTTCTCCCCTCCTCTATCTCTCCTATCCGTCCTATTCCTCTCCTCCCTTCTTTTTTCTCCCCTCCTCTGTCTCTCTCCTCCGTTCCTTCTCTTTTCTCCCTTCCTCTCTCTTTCTCCCCTCCTCTCTCTCTCCTCCTCTCTCTCTCTCCTCCTCTCTCTCTCTCTCCTCCCTTTCCTTTCCCCTATTTCTCCCTTCCATGGAGTTCGTCGCAATTGCCACCTCCTTCCTGTCTAACCCAACCTCCTCGAAATACTCCTCCAGGGGGGGGGATTCCCATACTTCCTCATCCTCCTCCATCCTCATTATTCCTCATACTTCCTCCATCCTCGTTATTCCTCATACTTCCTTGAGCTGGAAATATGCGGGTAAAGACGGAAAAGAGAGATTATTAAATTTCATAAAAAAAACAAACAAACTTCACTGGAGCAATCTTTTCATTTTTATTAATTAACGTAAACAGAAGCATCTTATGTTATACTTGAGACGAAAATTCGAAGGAGGTAGACAGAGAGAAAGATAGAGTGAAAGAGAAAAAGAAAGAAAGAGAGAGAATGAGAGAGAGAGAGAGAGAGAATGAGAGAGAGAGAGAAGGAGTGTGAGAGAGAGAGAGAAGGAGTGAGAGAAAGTGTTACAAGATCGAGGAATAAATTGAACAGAAAATGAAGAAAGAAGATAATCATCATAGGGTGGCGTCATCGTGAACGATGTTAGCCAGACAGTTGTAAAGACCTCTGTCTTTACAAGGAGGCCAATAATCGAAAAGGCCCCCAGAACCAAGCCAATGCTGGTCTACTCCCTGTTTATAGTCCCCCAGCCAGACTGCTGGTCTACTCCCTGTTTAAAGGTCCCAGCCAGTCTTTAGAAGATAATAGTAATTTTAATAATAATACCTGATAAATGTAATCACCTTTGTGAGAGGAAAAACGAGGAGAAGGTGAAAGAGTAAGTTTTGCAATTTTACTGAAAGTTAGTAAGTTGCCTTGGAAAGTTCATATCTCCTCCTTGTGAGTGTTCAAATATGGAACATGACTGTAATGGCGATAATCTTCATAAACTTACATTGCATGGGCGGTGGGAATAATGAAGGGGCGGTGGGAATAATGAAATGGCGGTGGGAATAATGAAGGGGCGGTGGGAATAATGAAGGGGCTGCGGGAATAATGAAATGGCGGTGGGAATAATGAAGGGGCTGTGGGAATAATGAAATGGCGGTGAGAATAATGAAAGGGCTGTGGGAATAATGAAGGGGCGGTGGGGATAATTAAAGGGGCGGAGGGAATAATGAAGGGGCGGTGGGAATAATGAAGGGGCGGTGGGAATAATAGAGGGGGCGGTGGGAATAATGGAGGGGGCGGTGGGAATAATGAAGGGGTGGTGGGAATAATGAAGTGGCGGTGGGAATAATGAAGGGGCCGTGGAAACAATGAAAGGGCGGTGGAAACAATGAAGGAGGTCGATATAAGTGTATGTGTGAGTGTGAGAGAGAGAGAGAGAGAGAGGAGAGAGAGAGAGGAGAGAGAGAGAGAGAGAGAGAGATAGAAAGATTAGATAGAAAGATTAGATAGAAAGATTAGATGAGGTAATCAATAATAGGGTGGAAGAGATTGCCATAGGCAATAACCCCGCCTTTTAGTTAAGACTTTTGTAACATTGTATTCATTTTATTAACATCTATTTGTAGTAATAATCTCAGTAGCTTGATCGATAAGGTGGCGGACTTGTAACCTGGAGGTCGGTGGTTCAAGCCCCGGTTTCAGCGTAGATTTAGGTACTAAAGCGAGTTTCACTAGTAGTGATATCATGAAAGTGATTGACACAAATATGATAACTTTTTAAACTTAACTTTGTAATAAACTTCAAAATAGATATTAATAAAAACAATATTTGTTTGTATCTGTCTTTTTAATGAAATATTCGATGATAATTAAAAATAGTGTACTTCTAGGTACATACTAAGATAAAGGGACGAGGGATAGACTAAGGGCGAAATTAATAGGCAAAATCGAGTTCAATCATGACTTAGAACTGGTATTCCCCATCTAAGAAAAAAAGGTGGCTGTTTACAGTCCTAAAGTGCCCTGAAGTAATGCGAAAGCGGTTCCGGGGCACACACACCTTCTATGCCAGCCTCCGTGGCGTAATGGTTGTGTCTACTGCCCATAGTCCAGAGGTCTCGAGTTCGACTGCCGGTTGGGGCAGACTTTTCGACGAAAATTCTGTCCCTTCCAAACACGTGAGGCTGGCACTTTCTTCCCTACCCAGGCTGGGTGAGGTTGATGTGTAGACAGCTGGTACGACTTCCAGCGAATGGAGGGTAAAACCCCCGTCCTGACTATCTTAAATCAGGACGTTAAACTGGTCACAATAGATCTAATCAGGTCGCAGTGTTCATTGTAAGGGTTCACTGAAAACCCTGCAACCAGGTTCGATAATAATAATACAGACCTACCCAGACTCGGTGAAGTTTCCTGCAAATCGATGTTGAATAGACGTTAAAAGTAAGACGAAAAAAAAAAACCTCCCCCCTCTGAATCTCAGATACATGTCGGTCGCCGCCAAGTCTCCTGGGGCTAAACTTGGAAAATTTGCGCAACACTACGCGAGCATCTTCATTTGAATTTTTAACCATGCATCCCTTTCGGTCTTTTTCATAACATCAAAGTTCTTTTTTTTTTAACTCTGATTTCGTTCTATTCATGTTTTTTTTCCTCGTCAATTTGACGAACATCATTCAAAACGGAGACATCACGCCACAGTAGAAAAAAAACACTCTATGCCAGTCTATGCTATAAAGTTCTATTGTGGACTGTATCGTTCAGTTCGCTATAACGAGTAAAAATTTCTCAACTTTTCCTAAAGTTCAAGACTCAACTTTTCCTAATCCCGTCTCTTGAACTTTTTTTTTTAATTTAGGTTTAACGTCGGCGTCGCTTCAATTTTAGCGCCACACACACACAATCATGTCTTCCGTAAAGATTAAATCCCAACCTCAGTACTACACGATACACATGCTCTCAAGCTGTTGATTGCGATGAATGTTCCGATATTGTTCGGTACAGCTGTCAACCAAGCATTTTATTCTTTTTCCTGAGAGCTAACAGTGCCAACTTTTCTCTTGAAAAACTGTCCAAGAGAAGCTAAAGGCTTTTTAACGTGTAGGCATTCAAGGCCTATCTTTAATATGAAAAGTTTCTTTTGCAGCAAAACTTCACCTTGAAGTAAAGTGGGTAAAAAACTGTACCAGCTTTTTTGCGGGCTCCATCAAAGTTTTGATTTTTGATTAAAACTTTTCCACCACTCATTCTCGTACATACATTCATAAGTATTTGCCTGTTTGCTCCAGGGGCGTCATCGAACTACTGTAAGAGAGAAAACTGTTAAAAAAATAACAGTCACCATTCATGTCTTTATCTCAACATTCTCGACCTTGCTTCTCTTAGCCTCATGTAATTGACAAACGTATACGCCACTCTGAGCACCTTTATAATATATGCTCGATTCAGAATGACCGCACCATTGAAGAATCGCAAGTTGTTTTCCCACGTTGTACGTCTCAGCAGCATGACCAAATCCTTCCGGGTTTCACGAAAACACAAATGCCATTGCGAGTTTCCGAAAGCTGTTCGTAGAATTTCGTGACACTCCGCGGTGACATACGAACAGTTGCACAGGATGGAGTACTCGACCAGAGCCGCAAAGAGTTCCGCAGCAAACTTGAAGTAGCGAAGAGGCGTGAGTTTGGTGGGACTGGCGACTATTTGGTAGAGGCTCAACGAGATGATGATGTTGTTGGCTATGAGGAGCCCGAACACCAGGGGACTGAAGAGAGCAATTACCTGGAAATTAGCGAAGAGTCATACATACTTACAGGTACTTTTTTTTTGGGGGGTGGGGGGCTGGGGGTGGAAACCATCTTAATATCATATGACGGCGAAGGAAATCCTCATGGATAAATGACAATTTCCGCGACAGATGTACAGAGATGAAAAACTCAACCCTGCAAACCTATTACCGAAGCTCACCAGATAATTTTGCAGTTAAAAACATACAAAATGAGGAACTCAGAAAACGGGATTTTTTTAAAATTGGATTTCTTTGCAAATTACTGCACATAAATTTCAGAACAAATAAGTGTGCAATAGTCAAGGACGTGGTTGTGTAACTAAAAATATTATGTGTAACTAAAAAAAGTATTTTTTGTTGTGTGGCTATTTTTTTGGTTACATTCTCAAAATAGTTTGCTCAAGGATGTTGTTGTGAGGCTATTATTTTAATTGTATGTATGTATGTATGTACGAATTTCTTTGTGGTGAAGCACAAGGCCTCTTCACAATTTTTGTGGGTAGCGCAGCATTACTAAGAGCCTCCTTTACATTTCTAATTATTCTATTACATTAATTTCTTTTTACTCTGGTAATGCCGCCACTGGTCGTTACTCATACAAGTAACTACTCATTTTTCCTCACGAGGTATGAGTGGACCCCGAACATCCAAGTACAGAGCAGAAAAATTCCTGCCCCGCTGGGGATCGAACCCAGGTCACCGTGCGTGCAATGCCCAGCGCGCTAACTCACTCTGCCACGGTGACTACTTATTATTTTAATTGAATTCCTTCAAACATAGAAAATTGACGTTTTTGATATCAGTTGTTTCATTTAATCATTTCAACACTTGACGACTACTTTTACACGAAGTGTTTTTGGGAAATAGGATAGTGCTCGACTTGTCAGTAAGTTTAATTTTTTTTTTTAAGTGGGGTTTAACGTCGCTTTCAACTGCCATGGTCATATCACGACGGGGGTTTCACCCTCCATTCGCAGGAAACTCACAAACCTGCTACTCACATTGACCTCACCCAGCCTGAGTGGGGCCGGGAAAAGCCAGCGTCACGAGAATTAGAATTTGAATGGTCACTCATCCAAGTCTTAACCTCGCTGGATGTCGCTTAACTTCGGTGTTCTGAAGGGAACCGGTGTATTCAACATGCCATCGACGCTGGCTAAGTTTAATTTACACGAGACCATTTTTTATTTATTTTTAGTAACAATGTAGGTATCTATTATAAAAAATATATGTATGAGATATGTGATTCAATCCAATACAAACAAGGTAGAATTATCTTAGGAGGTGTCATTCTATGTAAATTTATATTGTACTAAATAAAGAATAAATCAAAATCAAACCTCTTCTTGAAAAGTCCTATCATCTTGAACTTGTTGGCTTCTATTTGATATCTACGAGCAAAATCCCCAGTACACATTATCCCCAAGTCCAATGAGCGTTAGGATTATGGTGTTATACTTATGCAGGTGTAAGATTATTTAATTTTATACCAACCTCTTCCTGAAAAGTCAGTAACTTCTGATGATAGACGAAAATCTGTCGGATGAATTGTCGCTCGTACTGCCTCTCCATCTGCAGCTGCGCGTTCACACTGCTCTGACTAGCCGCCTCCCTGTACATCTTGATGACATACTCATTCCGCTCTATGCTGGTGTAGTAGATCCGGTGACCTTGACTGTCGTGGTGCGGCTGTCCCACCTGTTCTAGAAACCGAGACAGAATCATGTACTGCCCACGGAGATGAATCAGCATGATCGGCGCCAAACTCACGCTAAGACAAACCCAACCGCAGAAAAACGACATCACATAAGCTACGAATCCGTAGACGATTTCGTAAACATACGACTGCGTTTCATCGATGAAAGGAATACGCACGCTGTACGGGTGGCGACGCTCTGAATGTTGCGTCCGGTAGATCTCTTGGCGCACTGCTAGCTCCAGTGGCACGAGTGGCAGCGCCGTCTCGACGAAACTGCCGAGAATTGCAATTAGAACGAAGGAGAAGAAACAGATAAACAGTTTTCGACTTTCTCTCGCGCAAAATTTGTTGATATCTTCGTAGGCATTGCTGAAGGAAATTTCCACGAAGTCAACCAAGCTCTTTAGCTCAGCGTACATGACGCGGTAAAAGCAAACGGTGTACAGGACGAATAAGTTTATTTTGTCTTCAAGCAGTGTCTGGATGAGCTCTGGTTGATAGCGGGTGGCGCGAGTCAGTGTGCTGTAGAGATGAATCAGGAGGTAGAAGAGAAAGATGCTGAGCTGAAAGGAGTTGTAGAGCGTTTGGAGCTGATCTTGTATGGGAAGAGGGAAGCGATGGAGAGTGACCAAGCCGGAACGCTGCATCCAGATGCTCAGAATTCCGGCGGATACCATGACTCAAGTTACGCAGTGGCTGTGGTAGATACTTCTACTTTATTATTTGACCAAAGCGGTGTTATTGATTAGGTTCTACAGTTTTCTATTTCGTATTTTTTTTTTTTTGAAACTCTTTATTATTAGAACATAATATATACAGAGTGTCCACTTTTAATGTGCGCCATAGGAAAATACATGTTTCTGGTTTTACTAACTGTGATAGGTACCCTATTTTAGCATTCTTTAACTTTATTTGTGAATTTTTTCAATAGAAATAACGATTTCTGCTTCTTTTGTCCGAAGGAGACCTACTGAAAAAAGGCGTGTTTTAAACTTGAATTCATGACTTTGTAAAAAGGTAAAACATACCCCAATGTAGAGGCATTGAAAGATGCCATCACCCAAGCATGCAACAACATAACAGCACATCAATTGGCAAATGTTCGCAATGAATTTTACGACAGATTGGGATATTGTGTTGCTGCTGATGGAGATATCTTTGAAAATCGAATCTAACTTCAATATCAGTAAGTACCTACCCATAAAGTGATTATCAGTTGTTCATTTTTACAAAGTCATGAATTCAAGTTGAAAACACGCCTTTTTTCAGTAGGTCTTCTTCGGACAAAAGAAGCAGAAATCGTTATTTCTATTGAAAAAATTCACAAATAAAGTTAAAGAATGCTAAAATAGGGTACCTATCACAGTTAGTAAAACCAGAAACCAGGTAGGTATCCAGGTGTACGAAAATATTGAGTTTCAAACATAACGCAATTACTCGGTTTCGAACGCAGAACTTTTTAACTGTAAACCCCAGGTAATTGAAAATATTACTAATCAATTTCTCGTGAAAAAATACATAAAATAAAGTATCCAATTGTATAAAAATGTTGAGTTTCAAACATAACACATTTCTCGGATTTCGAACCCTTAACTTTTTAACTGTAAGTCCCAGGTGTATGAAATTACCACCAGTGGATTCTTCAGATAAAAATACATGATTTGACATATTTGGTTTAATTAAAATACTTAATGGCGACTTTTGAGACAAGAAAAACTGTTTTTACATGTATTTTTCCTATGGCGCACATTAAAAGTGGACACTCTGTATACAGACAAATAATGGTAAAAATTATCTATATAAAAATCTGGTGTAAACATCACACGACTTTCCTTATATCCCAAAAAGAAGTCGAATTCCGCCACTGGTGACTCAACGGTAACAGATACTTAAAAATCAATACCAAATTCATAATCAGCACCTCAAAATCATTAGATTTGATATGTCGCAACCCCCATCTAGGGTGAATAATAAAAAAGTTAGTCCAAGCGGGTCCCCCCAAAATACCGGTAAATTGGGGCCGGGTTCCAAAAAGTTCAAGATATCAAAAAAATTATCAGAGTAAACCCCTATTATTTCTTTAATCCGAGAAAATGTTGTTCTTTAACTTTTTTGTATCTTTAACCAATTCAAAGGAGCGGCGGTTGCGGCCAATATTTGAGGCCCTGCGGCCGCATCCTGCGGCCGATTTCAACCAAAAGTTTTGTGGTTTGTCTGGTGTATAAAATTAATTTGCATACCAAATTTCAAGTCTCTAGCTCTTACCGTTCTCGAGATATCCTGTTTACACACACACACACACACAGACAGACAGACAGACGCACGGACCAATGGCTGAAAACAACTTTTTTGGTATCCTGAGGCTATGATTCGTCCAGAAATGTGAAAAACTGGGTAGGTCAAATTTTCGACGAATACAATACTTTCCTTATTATAGGATAAGGAAAGTAATAATTGACAATATTAATAATATAAAGAAGAAAAAATAAACAAAATATATTATGTCCTACCTAAAGGGCGGGGTTATTGCCTATGGCAATCTCTTCCACCGAACCCTTATTTTATGATAATAATTTAATATTTTTTCGATTTTTTTTTTCTTCAATGTAACTAGTATGTTGTCTGATTCCCTAAAAGGAGCACAACTGACACAACTTTTGTTTAGTGCAACAGTTTCAGGAGAAAGGGTAACCGTAAAATCTTAAAAAAAAAAAAAAAAAAAAAAAAAAAATACATAAAATAAGATTCCACGAAAAGAAATCTGGCACTTTTTGGGTTACAATACAAGAAAGCAACAGAAAATAATAATGTATTATTAAAGAAAAACAAAACAATGTTCGAGGGGACGTTACAGATATCAGTCATGTCATCAGGCCAAGCGATAATAGCACATTGCTTTGACGACTTCAGGGGTGACGTTAGGAAGTGGTATTAGGAGTGCCAGAATTAGCCAAATCCACCCATAAGAAAAAGATTGACACCCCTAAGTTTAGTTTGAAATTTAGTTCGAAGAGTAAAAAAAATAGCTTGAACAAAGAAACCTGGAATTAAACTGAGCAAAGACGTGCGCCTGCAGCTAAACTAAAAAAGAAAAGAAAATGATGTCTTTAAGGAGAATTCAGTGCCGGGGATTTACTACATCGAAAAAATGATTTCATTGAAGCATTTTGCGAAAAAAACATAAAAATGTAATAAAAAAGAAGACGCCTAAATCAATAATAGACCTGCATTGACTTACAGAGCTGGGACCTAGGCAGCATAGAAATCTGAAGAAAACTAGAAACAAAACAAATGAATTTTTTCTATAAAAATGTGGAGTAATTAGACTGGATAGAGTAAGAAATAAGATTATTTGAGACAATGTGTTGAAATTTTAAAAAAGAAATCCAGAATAAGAAATCTACCTCTATAGGATTAATTTTTAGAAATTGAAAGACATAGACAAAAAGGACCAAATTATTTGATAACAGTATTAATGAAAAAACTATTTACAAAAACAATCAACGAACAACAAGACTTTTTAACAACAAATCATTTGAGCTCCATAGTTCTTGTGTCAAAGTACTGAAAACTGAAAACTTGAGGAGATCACTCTAATAGTTATGAGAGTCTTAAATGTGCTTATTTTCCTCCTAAAAGTAAAAACTTTAAGTATAATTATGTAATAGTATTCCATGTGCATAATAAAATTATTCAGGGTCTTTATAAAAGATTTGACGGAATCAAAAACTTTTTGAATGCAGATATTTTTAAAATCTTAATTGGAACCCAATAGATCTAATTAGGTCACAGTGTTAATTGTAAAGGTTTCACTGAAAATCCTGCAACCAGGTCAGATAATAATAATAAATGGAACCAAAAAAAAAATTCTTGTCCACTGTTGGACAAAGGTCTCTCTCATTTTATTGTTTCTATTATGTGTATGGGTCATGTTGTGTCGTTTGCAATTTGTTGTCATAATGGGACTACCTGTCTTGCGCTGACAGTCTAAATAAAGCACTACTTATACTTATACTTATACTTATACTTATACATTGTTGCAAGGATAATCTATAATTCACTACATTGTTGTTACATTGTTGTTATTGTTTTCCACTTGGTTCTTGCAGACTTCTAAGTATCTTCTCTCCATTTTGTATGTGTTGGGCTGTTCGCCTGATCTTACTGCATCCCTCCAGGGTCACCATTGTAAAATTCTGTAAGTCCATGTACCATTAATTTTTTCTATTCGCTCTATGGCCAATGGCCAGCCAATCTCCATTTTTATTGTTTTATTCCAACTGTTTAATTATATCCTCTACATTTATTTTTCTCTTGCCCAGGTTTCCCTTCCAATGTCTTCTTGCAATTCCATTATGATCAGTGAATCACAATAAACTTGAGTTTTATTTAAAAATTTTTTTATTTATTTTACAAATAAAATATCTCCTCCAACTTCGCACCACTGGGAATGGTACCCAAGATACATGCACTATTTCCTCTCTGTATGGCGAGAGAAATTTTTTGTATCAGGAAGTTCTTCATTCGACTGTCTCCTGTTTCTTTTTTTAACAACTGTCCAACTTTATCAATGAACTTTATCGTCTCATCTGCCCATGGCCCAACAGTTTCAACAGCAAATGCCAAGAAATAATGTGCAGTTTTGATGTCAGTGTATTTGCCGTGTTTTTTCTTAGCTGCAGTCTCTGATGCGTAACCTGGTGTGAAACTGTTCTTAACGTTGCTTTTTGCGAGGGAATCTACACATGTGGCATCCCACACTAGTGTGCGGCCGCGTTCCCAGGCAACATTCGTCACTCCATCCGGACGTTTGCCATCATTCCTTGACATACCATTCGGTTCTAATTTTGAGCTTTATTTTTGAAAATCTTGAATTTTGAAAACCTTGATATTTCTAACCTATTTGATTGAGATTCTATGTACGCGTAATTTACAGTTTTAAATTAAAAACCTCAAAACTTTTCTTCTTACGAAATACAAAAGTGAAAAAATTACTCTTGACTTTTTCACGTCCTGTATGCAACGGTATTTATTATATTTGTACCTACTTATCTGAAAGTCGGTTTTTTACATAATAAATGCATGACTCGTCATTATAATATAACACGAGTAAAAGAACAGATATACGTGGATAATTAGAAGAGAATATAACCCAACCTGAAGTACATACATGCAATCACCTCTTATCTATCTAGATATGCATATAATTATCAAAGTAATACCTAATGTATTATTTAAAATTCATGCTTTGAATTGTATAAAATTATTTAAATCATTTATATGTATAATCAGGGCAAAAAAAATTCCCGGATATTTTGAGATAATATATACTTTTTAATCTAGCATACATAACTACACACATGTTGTGACGTAGGTATCTATGTAATTTAAGATCACTAAAGAGGAAAAACTTACGAATAAGTTACACACATGTTGTGACGTAGGTATCTATGTAATTTAAAATCATTATAGAGGGGAAACTTACGAATAAGTTACACACATGTTGTGACGTAGGTATCTATGTAATTTAAGATCATTATAGAGGAGAAAATTACCAACAAGTTACACAAATGTTGTGACGTAGGTCTCTATGTATTTTAAGATCATTATAAAGAGGAAACTTACCAATAAGTTACACACATGTTGTGACGTAGGTATCTACGAGGGGGGAACCAAAAGTAACGGAATTAGGTGGTGGGGGGAACGCGGAGGGGGGATCGGGTTCTCCAGTGATTCAATTCCAAGCGGCCACTCTTCCAAGTAAGTGTGAAAAGTTCATTTGCTGTGAGGGCATTCGTTTTTCCGTGAGAATTTTTCTAGTGAAACGACTTTTTCCGTTTCGGCGAAAACGTGAAATGGCTTCAAGAACGGACGAAAACATTGAACAAATCAACACTCTTGTCCGTGAAAACCGTCGCCGAACCATCGATCAACTTTGTGAGATGTCTGGATTGTCATAGAGTTCAATTCAGAGGATTTTAACTGAAGATTTGAGCTTGAAGAGGATTGCAGCCAAATTTGTTCCTCGCCTTCTCTCCGACGCGACGCGACGCGACGATCAAAAGGCCTGTTTGGAGTTGCAAAATCAGTTAGATGAAGACCCAGATTTTTTTCTCAAGGTTATAACTGGCGATGAATCATGGTGCTACAGCTATGACCCTGAAAATTTTACAGCCGCTCGTTGCTCTCCGCACTCAGCCATTTAACGTTTTCGCCGAAACAGAAAAAGTCGTTTCACTAGAAAAATTCTCACGGACGAACGAATGCAATCACAGCAAATGAACTTTGCACACTTACTTGGGAGAGTGGCCGCTTGGAAAAGAATCACTGGAGAATCCGATCCCCCCTCCGCGTTCCCCCCACCACCTGATTCCCGTTACTTTTGGGTCCCCCTTCGTATATAATTTAAGATCATAGAGGGAAAACTTACCAATAATTACCCAACGTACTAGCAGACTGATTTGTAGTTATAAGATTTGTGAAAAAACTATCCATACTATTTCAACTACAAAATAATCCACAATCAGTACAATATGGGATCTTCATTTCGACATTCTTGCGGACTGGACCTCCTGCCTTAACTTCATATAATTGACAAACGAATAACCCACTTTGAGAACCTTCAGAATATATGCTCGATTCAGGATGACCGCACTGTTGAAGAATCTCATATGATTTTCGCGCGTTGTGCGTCTCAGCAACATGATCAAATCCTTCCGGGTTTCACGCGTGCATGAGCGCCATTGAGAATCTTCGAAAGCCCTTCGTAACATTTCGTGACATTCCGCGGTGATATCCGAACAGTTGCAGAGCATGGAATACTCGATCAGGGCTGCTAGAAATTGAATTGCAAACTTGTAGTACCTCAATGGTGTGAGTTTTGTTGGGCTGGCAACTAATTGGTACAGGCAGAGAGAGATGATGACGTTGTTTGCGATTAGGAGGGCGAACACGAGGGGACTGAAGATGGTCATCAACTGGAATATGAATATAGTTGAAAAGTTATTCTACATGACAAGTAAAAACATAAGAATCGATTTTTTCTTATTTCGATTTACTGAATTCTAGGTTTTATATGATCAAGTGCGTGATCTTCTTCTTTCCGACAACCACTTTGGATGAAATTAGTAATCTGCCAGTCACTAATTTGAAATCTCTGCTATTTTAGCTGTTTCTACGAAATTATCACTGATTTTTTTACCTGTTCGAGAATATTTATAAATAATCTCATGCAGCAGTAGAGATTATTCTATTTTACGTATGTATACGTACATAAGTGCAAAATTATTTAATTCAAAACCAACCTCTTCCTGAAAAGTCAGTAACTTCTGATGATAGACGAAAATCTGCCGCATGAACTGACGATCATATTGCCTCTCCATCCTCCACTGCGCTTTCTTACTTAATCTTGATTACATATTGATTCTTCTCTATGCTGGTGTAGTAGATGCGGCGGCCATACCTGTCCAGATGCGGGCGGCCTAACAATGCCACAAATCCAGATAGAATCTCATACTGGCCACGGAAATCAGTTAAGATAATGGGCGCCAAACTTACACTAATGCTTACCCACGTGAGGTAGAACATTATAAAGTAAGTTGATACCCCGTAGATGATTTCGTACGACTCTGTTTCGTCGATGAAAGGTAAGCGCAAGTTGTACGGCAGGCGACGCTCCGGATGTTGCGTCCGATAAATATCTCTGCGCAATGCTAGCTCACTTGGTGGCAAGGGCAGCATTGTTTCGATATAACTGCCGACAACTGAAGCACACATGAACGAGAAGAATATTATGAGAAGTCTTCGACTTCTCTTCGCACAGACTTCGTTTATTTTTGGGTAAGCCTTGGTGAACGAGAATTCAACTCTGACAACCAAGTCGTTTAGCTCGGCGATCAAGATGTGCCAAAAGCAAACGTTGCATAAGACGAAGAGGCAGATTGCGTCTTCAAGCAGCATCTGAATGAACTCTGGCTGGTAGCGAACGGCTCGGGTCAGCGTACTATAGAAATGTGACAGGACAATGAAGAGGAAGATGCTGAACTGAAAGCAGGTGTAGAATGTTTGAAGTCGATCTTGCCAGGGCAGAGAGAAGCGATGAAAGTTGATCATGCCGGAGCGCTCCAGCCAACTGTATAGGGTTCGGACGGACACCATGACTAGACTTGCGTTATGATACAAAAAAATAAGATCAATCTTGACTTTATTGGACTAACAGTTGTACATAATTACATATATTATTATTATATAATTATTTTTTGCCTTAGAAGACTCACGACTAGCTTGATTGTCTATGTAGTCAACTTTCCGATTGCGGCCTGATTTCGTGTGAATATTGTACTTTCTTAGGTCCAAATAATGAAACAGATAAGTCTTCTAGTAGGAATTTTAATTTATAAAAAAGGCCATTTAACCAGCAAGATTTTCACTATATTTAACCTGGAAAGCGTGTTTTCTTCCAAAATGTGCAACAATTTCTAAATTAATACACTTGCTTGTAAAAAAATCCTGCCGGTCAAATGACCTTTTTTATAACTCTGAATGCTTTTTAATTTAGTCTTATTTCGTTAAAAAGATAGGTTACATCACACTTTCATCAACATTTTTTAAAAGAACATTACTTCACCCAAAAATAAAAGAATTTCTTTTATACGAAAATTTATCTACGACCCTGGTGAAAATACATCAAGAATATATTTTTCTTGTTTTTAATTTAATTTAATTTAATTGTTTATTTATGTCATATTTCACAATACATTACACATAAATTACATAATAAAACTTATAGCTAGGGTTCTTGTTGGTCTCATACAGTACAAGACAATATTATGTACATTTGTAAAGAAATATTGCACTAAAAAATTATATAGTCAAGGTTCTGAATTCAATGCTTGCAGAATCCAGCTTGAGGTAAGTCGGGGCGTATAAAAGTTATACAATACGGGTATGTATGTATATTCGATTATGAATGTATATAAGAGTATGTATAGGTACAGGGTGCGGCCCGGTTATGTCCCATTTTGAATCG